>CAXIUP010000187.1:7500-112809 GCA_964035015.1 Corallium rubrum | reverse complement strand
CAATTATTAAACATGACTGCTCTCTGACGTCCTTCACTCCTTCAGTTTAAATTTTCCAATTTGATTCGCTGACAGTCCGACTACTCTGACATCTTTGTTTTGAGACAAAACATCGATAAAATGGCAAGAAAAGCTTCGTTCAAGAGACAACTCGCCACGAAAGTGAAATCTTGGTTTCGCAAAGCCTGTCGGGTCAAGTTTGTCGACACAAAAAATAACAGAGCCGAAATTTAGACTCGGCTACCACTGGTAGCCGGAGTAATAAGAAAAAAAATCAAGACTAAAAAAACCCACATTGAGATAACGGTTTTCTACTGTTTAACTCTATTACTTTGAAATTATAGTTTCTTGCATTTTTCAGACCAAACTCAAAATCATTAAACAATAATGAATGAGATTGTCTCAAATCAATTTTGCAACGAAGTTTGAAATAAAAGATTTGGAAAGAAACATGAACTTTTAATTAACTGTTAAACTACACCCACACCAATAAACACAGATAGTTCGCATAACATTCAATAAAATAACTACATGTGTCATACAATTTCAGTTACAAGCAAACTAAATCAACTGTTCCTACTTGGAGTTCCTAACTTTATTGGAGTTTTGATTAATTACATTTGCAAATTTAGAGAACTTGCAAATATCATTATTTTAAAATTTTACCAAACTTCATGTTAAAATTTCCTAATTCCCTGTAACAAAAGAGATGGTGACAGTGTTACAAACAAGAAATTAGGAAATTGTAACAAAAGAAAGTTCAGGAAAATTCCAACCAATTAGGACATAACAGTAGGGACACCTAACAGTTCACATGTACGACACCTGTCAATTAAAATAAAACTTACTAAGCCTTGGACCTTTTGGAGGAGTCATTCCTTTGCTGTGAATACCAAAATATATGAAGAGATCAACTACTTTCTTAAGTCGGCCCACACACTCATTCATAAATTTACAGCGATCTTTAGTCTCAATGTTGAGCACTCTTCTGGCGTCCTCAATAACCTAAAAGTATTTTATTTTCAGTTATTTTTAAACATTTAATGCGATGATCATGTTTGGTTCAGACCACGCTGTTCGGTTCAGAGCACAGAATAGGAAATGAACAGAAGGCCCGCTCAAGGGTAGCCTGCACCCAATCCCTCCTGATGACAGTGTGCCGGAGAGAAAAGGAGGGACTGTGAATAATGTCGATGAAGTTGAATTTCCCGTGTCCTGACAAACACAAAATTCCCATTGGCTGAAATCGTTGATTGACAGGTCAAGTCTGTTTTCATAATTAAAATTCAAAAATAATCAATCGTCTGGAGGAATGACAGACCTACGATCTATATCGCATTATCACTGTGAATCGCAAGGTCGTGGGTTCAATTCCTGCCGGAGGGCCTGTGTAGTTGCATTTTTCGCAACTGCTCCCGGTTTGGTCTTAAAATGTATATATTCTACACTCGAATTTTCCTTCACCCTAAATCCTTAGAACATACTATGTAATCGAGTGAAATGCCCAATATTATTTATAATATACCCAATTCTCTCCTGGCATTACCACCTTATTATATATACAGAACTCGCGATCAAGCTCTCGGCAACGGCCTCCGTGGCTCAGTGGTCAGAGCATTGCACTAGAATCGCAAGGTCGTGGGTTCAATTCCTGCCGGAGGGCCTGTGTAGTTGCATTTTTCGCAACTGCTCCCGGTTTGGTCTTAAAATGTATATATTCTACACTCGAATTTTCCTTCACCCTAAATCCTTAGAACATACTATGTAATCGAGTGAAATGCCCAATATTATTTATAATATACCCAATTCTCTCCTGGCATTACCACCTTATTATATATACAGAACTCGCGATCAAGCTCTCGGCAACGGCCTCCGTGGCTCAGTGGTCAGAGCATTGCACTAGAATCGCAAGGTCGTGGGTTCAATTCCTGCCGGAGGGCCTGTGTAGTTGCATTTTTCGCAACTGCTCCCGGTTTGGTCTTAAAATGTATATATTCTACACTCGAATTTTCCTTCACCCTAAATCCTTAGAACATACTATGTAATCGAGTGAAATGCCCAATATTATTTATCACTGTGATACTTGTTTTCATTTTAAATAAAAAGGTTGCCAATTATTTCTTGGCTGAAAGGAAAAAGTGTTCGTTGTATAAATTGTATTCTCTCGACAGGTTAGCTGAAATCAACAGGGCGAGAAGCCGAGAACACGAATGTGGTTGTATATGCGGTGTTTGTTTGATATTTGAAATCACCAACTTTGATTTACCGACCATTTCAATGTGTTATGGATATCGTCGGCACGTTTTGTTTTTCTTTGCAATATACAGCGACTTTTATCTGATATCAGATAATACATTCCTGATTTCACCAAAGGACAACGAACTTTTGCCTCGACGAACATAAACACCGCGTAAACAAGAAAGCCGCGTTCGAATATCTCTTCATCGGACGATACTTCTGTTACAAATTGGATATCAAAATAAACTGGAAACATTTTTGTTACAAAATTATAACGGTTGAATTAAATTTTAAGGTGTCAAATACTCCAGGACGCATTGAGTAGTGAAATTATAATTTCAGTTGTCAAATATAAATAGGGAATGACAGCGTTCGATCGCTTATACATTTTCTGACATGATATCCGATCTTCACATTGTGTGAATCAATATTTTTGTCATATTCAAACGATCATGTTATATATATATATATATATATATATATATATATATATATATATATATGTATGTATGTATATATATATATGTATGTATGTATGTATGTATGTCAACATGATCGTTTGAATATGACAAAAATATTGATTCACACAATATATATATATATATATATATATATATATATATATATAATTTGGTTAGATGGGGCAAAAGGAAAGTTTTCAAAAATATTTCCGAAGTGAATAATATGTGAGACCCATACAATTGTGTTTTAAAAAACGGGGTTCATTTATATAAAATCACTTTGAGGTTTTAAATTCATATTCATGGTCCACTGACTGGTTCGGTTTAACATTACATCTATACTAAGTTTACGTACCTATATAATTACAACATGCATAAAATTAAGCAATAATTTGCGACAGCAAGTACTCGCGCGTCATAGCGAGTACTCGCTTCGCTCGTTACGCGCGAGTACTCGTCCATCTAGGGAAACCAAACATTAGCAAATACTCGCTACTCGCGACCTTTGCGAGTCAGTATAACCTATAGGATCAGGAAGCTATGGGACATTTATATATATGAAAGAACTAATCAAAGCGATCAACTTTACGAAGGCTTATACAAGTTTCATTAGACAGAATTTCAATACATTTCAGCGTTGGTGACGGCTGTTATTGAAGTATAATATGCATTGTTATCGCGCGATGGACAATCTAAGTTTGACTTCAATTGATGGAAATGATAGAACCAAACACAAGTTATGTGATATGATATGATACATAGAAACAATTATTAAAGGCACGGCATTTCAATATACATCCATATGTTAAAGAATACTCACGTTTGTCGTTAATGGCGTCGCGCCGTCGCTTACACGCACGTCTTAAAATTATAGATTTCGAATAATCACAAAACTTTATTTCCAGTTAAACATTCATATAAAATTTCCATATTTGGCATTTAGTGTGTATCCAAATGAAAGTTTGCTGTGAAGTTTTGCGGGAATTAGCCAAAACGCTATACAGATGTATCCGCACTTGGTCTTGAGACGTGTAATACGTTCTGCTTCAAAAATTACCCAAGCAACGGCGAGTGAGGTAATCATTTGACTCGCGAAAAAATAGCCAAAACAATTTAGAAATATATGGCATTTTATATAAAAAGGCATTATGAACGGACAGCAACTCGTTTATAAACCACCAATATGCAGTAGTGTCTAGTAAGTTTTTCCACGACTTTTTCCATGCGGTGCGGCTTTACCTCATTTGAATTGAGATGTGTCAAGTTGGCATGTAATATATTCATAACGTAGCACGTTCATCACAACAGAATACCAAGCGATCAATTTCGTTTCAGAATTAAAGCTGACCATCTTAAAGTGCGAGCATTTTAAAACAAACAATATGATGATCACAGCTATAATTCTGAAATGAAATTGATCGCTTGGTATTCTGTTGCGCATGATGAACGTGCTACGTTATGAATATATTACATGCTGATTTGACACATCTCAATTCAAATGAGGTGCAGCCGCGCCGCATGGAAAAAGTCGCGGAAAAACTTACTAGACACTACTGTATATGTTTCAATTTATACTATGTCAATAAATTGTTGTTAATGTGATATGTTAAGAAAACTAATCCACTTATAATCGAACAACTCATGGGGGTTGTCACAGTGGTCGCTATACAAATGTTGCGGGTCAAGCAAATGCGCGCAAAACAAACAAACAAACAAACAAACAAACAAACAAACAAACAAACAAACAAACAAACAAACAAACAAACAAACAAACAAACAAACAAACAAACAAACAAACAAACAAACAAACAAACAAACAAACAAACAAACAAACAAACAAACAAACAAACAAACAAACAAACAAACAAACAAACAAACAAACAAACAAACAAACAAACAAACAAACAAACAAACAAACAAACAAACAAACAAACAAACAAACAAACAAACAAACAAACAAACAAACAAACAAACAAACAAACAAACAAACAAACAAACAAACAAACAAACAAACAAACAAACAAACAAACAAACAAACAAACAAACAAACAAACAAACAAACAAACAAACAAACAAACAAACAAACAAACAAACAAACAAACAAACAAACAAACAAACAAACAAACAAACAAACAAACAAACAAACAAACAAACAAACAAACAAACAAACAAACAAACAAACAAACAAACAAACAAACAAACAAACAAACAAACAAACAAACAAACAAACAAACAAACAAACAAACAAACAAACAAACAAACAAACAAACAAACCAAAAATCCATTTGGAATCAATGATAAATATATATATATATATATAATATATATATATATATATATATATATATATATATATATATATGAGTAATACTCATACTGGGGGATATGCTGAATGGGGGTGGAGGAGCGAATTCGGCTTCTGTGGCGAGGGGGAAGTTTAAAGAGTTGTCTGGGATCTTGACAAGGAAGAAAGTGTCAATAAAGCTAAAGGGGAAGCTGTATGTGACGTGTGTGAGGAGTGCTGTGGTGTATGGAAGTGAGACATTGGCCTTGACTGCAGAGCAGAGGGGGAGATTGGAGCGGACAGAGATGAGGATGGTGCGATGGATGTGTGGTGTATCGCTAAAGGATAGAGTGCTGAGTGTGGAGCTGAGGGAAAGAATGGGGATTGAGTTGGTGTCTGATGTGATAAAGTGGAACCGGTTGAGATGGTTGGGACATGTGCTGTGGAAAGACGATGGTGACTGGGTGAAGAAGAGCATGTCGCTCGAGGTGGAAGGTACAAGAGGACGAGGAAGGCCGAGGATGACATGGAGTCAGGTGGTGGAAAGGGATATGCGAGATTGTGGGTTGAAAGGGGAGGATGCTCCGGAGAGAGAGAAGTGGAGGAAACTGCGGTGGGGAGCCGCCGGCCGACCCCCGCGTAAGCGGGGAAAACGGCCGTAAAACGATTGTTGTTTTTGTTGTTATCATTCCTATAAAGAAACTAATGTACTAATGTAGTGACCATTCCAAAGACCTCGACCTAATAGTTAATTAAATTGTGTTCTGTGAATTAACAGTTGAAAATACACTAGAAAGCTAGTAACAGATGAAAGGCTTGCTAACACAGAATAAACATGTTGAATATAGGGAATGAAATGTAAACTTAAAGTAAATCTAATAGTAAAATCCACTGTGTACCAGAAACTGTTCTAAAGTTTTTAAAACATGTGACTAATGTATGTCTGGTTTTTTTACTGGGCTTTTTAGGGGCGTTGGTGGAGGGAGGGGGGGGGGTAGACAGGAGGCAGACAGTGCCATGGGTCAATATCTCAAAACTTATTTATGCTATAGAAGTGAAACTTGGCTGGTATGCTAATAGAAGATTTTAAAATAGTTTAATTCTTATTGGTGTCACCTCAGCTGTTACGTATATATGACGTCATTGGTGACGTCATAGGTAAAAATACAAGATGAAGTTCGTCCAAATAATATACAAAATAACCTCTCCAGTCAAAACTTAATTATTACTGTAGTTAGAGATAGTATCAAGAAGATAAAACAATAAAACTTAAAAATTTAGGAAGAGTTTGGTTTATTTTTTGGTTTATGGCCATTGGAGTAGTTGTTGTGATAAGAAGGTAAAATGTGGTTATGTAATAACCAAGGTTAACAACAAGGGAACTGCGCGTGCGCCTGGATTATCGAAGTGTCCGAGTATGACATGCATCCAACATATGATCGGTCATTAGTGCGAGACCGTAGCCAGAGCAGCACACAGGTCAACCCTTTCACAAAAGAACAAGGTACAATAATTTCTCTTTTCCACCAAAACTTTTGGTGTGATAGGTGCAGGTCAAAACGGGGTGGGGTGGTCAGATCAAGGATCAAGATCAGCTCGGGGTATCTTGATCTGAATCCAAGTAACTACAAGGCTGGCATGAGAACCCTGTAGCAAGACCTGCACCTAACCAACCTCAATGGGTAAGTAGAGTGTACGTAGGTGTTAATGTTATATTCATTAATCAAACTCCATTGTTCTATTTCCTATCTTTATACATTGTTCAAAGTGTTCTATGAGCATCCTCAACCTTAAAAACAATATTTTTTTAATTATGAAATCGATTACATCACTATATGATGTCTTTGTTTGGCTATCTTGGATTCCACCATATTGGATCTGTAACGTTATAAGATGAACTTAAAGTGCCTTTTAAATTAAAATTTTTATTGCTTCATTTGAAAGAGCATAAAAAAGTAGGACAATATGCAGTTTACCGTTCCTTGATACCGTTCCTTGATATCTTTTATAGTTCCAGAGTTATAAAGATTTAAAGATGTCAAAATGAAGAAACAAATTGCTGATTCAGCACAAATTGCGACGTCATGTGGTTTGCATGTTAATTTGGTGAATGTTTAAATGAACTACAGCTCAGTTACTATGTGTCAGAATCAAATGAACCTTTGCACACAAATAGTGCAAGATGAAACACAGTTGACAATATCACCAATTTTGTTGTCAAGGTAACACTGTTGTACCCAGGCCCTTGCACGTATTTTATATATAAACCACCTTCTCTGTCCTGATAAGGATAAAATAATATCAGACATGTTATTGTCATACCTATGCATGCATAAAATACGTTTATACCATAATAATTTGAAAATTATGCCCACAGAGATAAATACATGGTGTTTTATAAAATCCGTGCAAGGGGCCTGCGTACAACAGTGTTACCTTGACAACAAAATTCATGATAATATCAACTGTATTTCATCTTACATTATTTGTGTGCAAAGGTTCATCTGATTCTAACACATAGTAACTGAGCTATAGGTCATTTAAACATTCACCAAATTAACATTCAAACCACATGACATCACAATTTGTGCTGAATCAGCAATTTGTTTGTGCCATATTTTTACATGTGTTACGGACTATTTTTACATGTGTTACAATTATTACCTTTTTATTTATATTATATTTTCCTATTAGGAACTATATAATATATGTATTACTTGTATATACATGTATAATTGACAGTACCAAAAAAGATGGAGCGGTATATTTAAGCACAATGCATTGCAACATCAAATCAGCTCAGATAGCGACTGAACATATTTTATCATGGTAAGATGGATTAAGGATTCAAGAACTTCATTTCTACCAACGTTGATCGTTTTAAAACCATATCTTCCAATAATTCTGCAAGAACCAATATTTACGGCATGCAAAGGATTGTGGCGAAATGTGCAAGTCGCCATCTTTTTCGGTACGGTGTTATTGTGTTTGACAGCATAGGCGTACGGGCAATTTTTTCTGGGGGGCGTTGAACCATTTGCCCCCAAAAATCTCGCAAGTTGCTCAAATTTTTACGAAACAATCGAAAACAAACGACGCTCATAAGATGCATTAACATGCTGAAAAACATGTTGCCTGGCACGCGATTCAAATCTACTGATTTTATTCTCCAGTGCGACCGTACCTTTCGTTTTTCGATACAACTCATACAAGTTTTAATTTAGTAACTTTTAACAGGTCATTAAGTCCTGCGCATGTTGCGTTTTAGAAACTTTTAATTTTCAACTCACTAAGCACTAACTATTTGTAATTCATGACATTTAAGCAGCATAAGCCCTAATCAAACGAGAACGTAAGTCATCGCAAGTTGGCAGTCACGCTATCTCAGCCAGCCCTTCTGAATAATTTCCCGAAAATATTATGTACCGTGACAAAGTTGAAACTTGTTTAAAACACTCATGAAACCTTTATTTTGTTAATTTGGGTGTTCGAAGGACCACCACAGAAATTTGTGACTGCCAACTTGCGATGACTTGCGTTCTCGTTTGATTACGGCTTAAGAGGAAGGGGAAAAATTGCGTGATTGCGTCCTTTGGGATTTGACAATCTGGCACGGTGCCGACACGGCTCCAGTAAGGACATGAATGAATTTCTATGAGACCACTCGGCATTGAAAATGAAAAATTTTAAAATTCTGACAAAAATAAAGTAATATAGTGACTAACCGACAGTAAAGTAATTTATTCCGTTTTTAATGCAATTTTTTCAAGGCAATAGGACAATTGCTTTAACACTGGAAATAAATTGGTCAATTCAAAAAACATTCATATTTCCGCGCATCCATGTATGTATTATTCTCTATTTAATAGACATAAACAAAGGGGAGTTATGAAAATGCCGACTCGCACTTTGAGTCTCACCTTATTGATTATCAGTAATATTTATCTTTTGAAAAAATGGAAACTTTTAAAAACCTTTGCCCAAATTTCTCTTGCTGCCCAAAAAAATCAGAAAATCCGAGATGCGTAAAATTTGGAGAGGGGGAGCTGCAGCCCCCAAACCCCAAGGCCCATGCACCTATGTTTGACAGTCGGATAAAAATTAATCTTATTAGCGAAGAATTTATTATAAAGTAAAGTAAAGTAAAGTACTCGAACATCATTCGAGGTCTGTAATTCTGGCATATATTCTTCGTCGTCGATTTCTTGAAACCGCGTTTCATTGTTAGGGTTGTCGAACACATCTCTGAAAGCAGTGTAATTACAACCTTGTAGAGACAGCATACCTTCTGTGTACAGCTGCATCGGTGTTCTGTTATGTTATGTTCTTAACTTGTGGTGGTTCCATCCCTGGGTGAATAAGTTGATGGCCTTGTTAATTCGCGGTTTGTACACATAATGCAGACAAAACAGGTCGGTGTCATCTTCTGCAGAAAAAAGGCCGTTATTTTCGAAGGAAAACAAAAAGTCATAAAAAACAGATCCTACACATCTGAAGTAGTCTGAAAGTTGCGAGTGGAGTTTGCTACGATTCTTTCGTCCACGCTTGTTTGACTTCGTTCTGCTTCAGTCAACCTAGCCGAATAGTACTTAAAAACTCGTCAAACTCCTGAGACATTTCACTCTTGTACAAAGATCGCAAATTGACTGAGACAACGCCGGTGTTTGTATATTTTAACCCTATCCAGACTGGGGGGTGGGGTGGAAAGTGCCCGCGCTGAATTTAAAAGTTAATATCTCCTAAACCAGTACAGGTATGGTTCTGAAATTTGATGACTTTTCCTAAATATGTATGGGCTTTATGTGTGGAAAATTTGGTGAAAAAATATTACGCCAAAAAAAAAGTTACAGCGGAGTCGTGAACACCTACCAATACAAAATTTCAGCTGACAATTTTTATTATGTTTGCTTTTATAATAGTTACAATAAAAGTAAGCACTTTTTAATAAAGAGAAACTATTTTTTTGATATATTACCTTTTTTATGTTAACAAAACAATAGGAAAATTTTTTTTTGAAATTCTAGAAATCCTGGGTTTTTGCAATTAATGACATCATAATGACGTCATAATTTGTCGCCATGACAACATAAGTGTAACACATACTTGAACAAGGCATACCATCCACCTGTAAAAGTTTCGTCTGAATACACCAAATGGAGATATTGACTGCTGGCACTTTCCACCCCCCCCCCCCCCCAGTCCCAGAAGACAAAAAAAAGCCCAGTCTGGATAGGGTTAGATGTATTAAACCATAGGTAAATATTTATTAAATAATGTGTTTATTGAACCAAAACACCGTCAACGAGGCTGTTGAAACACGGATGTTGCTAAAAGCTGTAAAGACGCCTGGTAAACACGCAAACACTGGCGGTTCTTTGTAACATTCGATTACTTTTGTTAGCCTTTTTGCTTACTATGAAGAATTAAAAGCCCCAGCATTGCGTTGGAAAGTAAAGGGTTAAAATGCTTTCGAGAGGGAATTACCGAATTAGTAATAAATTTAAGGTTAGCTATGTGACATATTGTCACAATTAAACGAATATCGTGGAATAATTATTACCAGTACTACTGTCAAAGAGACGGTTGCCGGTAAAAGCATGCAAAGCAGATGTTGTCGATAAATAAATAAAATTATAGTAATATAGCCCTTTAGAAGAAGGTTGACAATTGTATATGTTTTTTCCTAAGGCGTAGGTCGAGAGGTGTACGAATATATCAACATGAAAAATGTCATTCGTGATTTGGCTAAAACAATTGAGAAATGACGTAAAAGTGGCGAAAGACAGATTCCGATCCATTTAATTTGGCCACCTGTGCTTGCGACTTGCGACGCTTTCATCGCTGACGCGACCAGCCACACCCAAATTTCTTCAACATCCTGTATGCTCTATGCCAGCCAAAAAAATGTAAATTTATTGGGAAACTTTGACGCCATATTACGCATTCTGGACGTTACAGATGATTCCCAAAGAGAATCAGAGTGATAGAAATACTCTTTGGAACTTTGTTTCAACTTTACCGTATATCACCATTTCACAGTTGGCAATAGTTAATTATTTATAATATCCAATGGCAGGTTTCAGTTTGATACTAAAACTATTGTCACGACATAGTAAAAAATAAATGATTATCATATATGGAAAATTTTGTGACGTCATGCATGAAATGTACGTGTATGACTCTCACACTGCAATGTTTCGAGTGCCTTCGTTTAATAATCACAAATACGTATCACAATATTCAGATAAGTAATTATATGGAGTTAAATTTGCATATCAAGCAAGTCTTATAGAATCGATATAAGAAGTGGAACATGCATGTAAAGCTGCAAATTGTTACTCTTCGTTTTAAGAGCTCTTCAGACTTAATTTTCACTTCATAGGCATTTTAAACGGATAAGTATGTCAGTATACCTATATACTGAATACTATGATTGCAGGTCAGGTTGTTCCTCCCATTGTTGTTCGACCTAATAACGTTTTTCCAATTTCTTTTGCAGACGTCGATGAATTCATTCCTGAAGTCATAAACAGCATTCAAGAAGCACAGAGAAGATTACATTTAGCAACACAATCAAGGTTTGATTGAATAAACAATTTAATAAAAAACTAACCAACTTAAACCAATAAACTTATCACCTTCTTTTTTTAAACATTAAATTTACAGGGAAAGGGCACTTCTCATAGAGGAACAAAATCGAGAATATGAAAATTCTTTACAGCAGGACATTGAAAGAGTACGTAATTGTCGTAATTTATTAATATGCAGAGGCCGTCGCATCATAAAGAACAGCGATAAGTAAAATGGATAATCAGTGCCATCGTTTTTATAATATAGATATACATTTTTCGTGTTTTGGCGCCATGATAACACTAATAATAATAGTACTTGTCTTGACTTTGATAAATAAATAAATGAAAAGCAAATGTCGGAGGCAAGGCCAGATCAAGTGACTTAAATCGCTCGCTCTCTTACGTGTTGTAGGAAGGTCGAGAGCGCTCGGTTGAAGCAGTCGAACCTCTGCAGGAAATCAGGGCAGAACAGCCAAATGATGCCAACCAGCCGTCTAATCATGAAGCCAGCAGTTTGGCGGAAGAACGAGGGCAGGCGTTAGCCGAACTTCGTCCCGAACCGCTGCATGGCATACAGATCCGTATTATGGACCACGCTGGCCTCTCTGTAACACGAAGATAAGAAGATTTCTACGGACAGATACTTGTCAGGTTAGTCTTATAGTACAACTAGTAAGAAGCGCGCAGTTGGCTCGGAAATGTTATCTGGTAAAAATCACTTCACACGTCTAATGAAATCATGAATAAACATGCCATTCTTAAGACAAATGGGTGACAAATCTACAGTTAATTAAGTGTACGAGATATACCCTATTGAACGCAACCTAACACTTACCGCGGGGGAAATTTTTTTGAAGAATCTGAAAATTATTCACCATATTATGTTTCTCAATTCATCATTTACTATTCCACATTATTTCCAGAAGATCATATTAGTTTACTGGCTCGAAATAATGTGCTGATCAGCATGTTTATTTTTCTTCACCTCTAGTATCTTTACCAGACGGTATTCGCGTTAACGGATGTGCCACGAAGCTTTAAAGTTTCCTATTTCAATAGGATTATTCCCGAAGCTGGATCTGTGATGATTGGACATGAATTTAAAGCCCCAACTACCCTGCGCGTCCACTTTCAACGATGAGTGACTAAAACTTGTTAATTAATACAAATCACGCAAGTTATCATTGATTATAAAGCCTCTAATTTATGGTTTCTCTGTGTTTGAAATGTATCCATAGGTTCACTCACCGTTACAAGTTGTTTTTTGTGGGTTTTTTTTTGTTTATTGTCTTTATTCAAATTCAAAAGTTGATGCTATTTTGTAAAATGATATCTTTAGCGTAGTTTCAGAGTTGGTACTGTAGAGTTGCTTATTTTTTTAGTATTGGTTAATGTGTTCAAATACTCGTTTTCGCACAATGTTTTCATTTAAGGTGGGTTAAGTTTTATAAATTTGAATTAAATGACAATAGTATATGCATAGTATAGTTAATTACATCTTTCTCTATATTAAAAAATGAAATCTGACGCTTGTTTCATTCAGTTCTTTTAATGTTTTCAAATCAGAATGTATATAGTAATTGATAAACGTTTTCTTTTTTTTTAATTTCCTTCCTTACCAACGTTTCGGAGACTGGGGCTGCAAACACTTGAGAACAAGAAAAATCACTCAGCCTATTACCTTGTAATTTTCATTGTTCTCTCGTGTTTGTAAAACACTCGAAAACAATAAAAATCAATCGTGGTTTTCATTATGCTCTCATGTTTTACAGACACTCGAGAACAATGAAAATTACTCGGTTAACAGCCTTGTGATTTTCATTGTCTTCCGGTGTTTGTAACTCATGGTAAAACACTCCCACTCGTTTATTAAATATTACTTACCATATTTCGATTGCTGTTTCAGGACTGCATACGCAGCACACTATACTTTTATATAACTGATAGAGCTATCCAGCATAAACCCTTTTAATAAAAAAGCTAAGACAATAAATGAAATTGGAAAGAATTCAAAAGAAAAATTGAAAACAAAAAACGTCATAGGGTGAATATTACGTATTCTATACTTATTAAGGTGCTGATTACAAGAACCGGGCTTGGCTCACGCGATTGATTAAGATCTTACTGTGTGGTTTTAAAACTCGCATAAACTTAATTTACAAAGAAGAATTGGATTAGTTTAGATGTAAACAAATCTACTAAAACGTTAATTCAAATCTCCTTTTGCGGCAGAGGAAAGAATTTTGTAACTACGATCTGTAATCAGCACCTAAAAATTAATAAAAGCTAGTATAGATCGTTTGTATCTGACGTCACGGCGGCCACATTGGTGGACCAAACAATGAAATGGCGGTCAAATTGCTGTACCATCTTTATCCTATGGAAATTTAACTCTATTCTTATTCAAATATTTCGTATTGTTTCACCACTGCAATAGGACCACCGATCACGTGAGTGAAAACGACCATAAATAAGATTAGTTAAGTTTAGTTTTTAATAAAGAACTAACGTTTCGTTACTAACCAGCGACATCATCAGAGACTCTGATAAATATTTACAAAATTATCTCAGCTTTAGCTATAAAGCCTAGGTATAAAGCTGAGACAATTTTGTAAATATTTATCAATCTGATGATGTCGCTGGTTACTTACGACTTTTGATTTTATCATGGCTTTGTTACAAATTATTTGCTGGGCAATATTTTTTAGTTTAGTTTAGTTTAGTTCAGTTATACTTAATTATTCGAACAATTGTAGCTGTATGGCGGACATTCAATGACATATCCGCGTCTATCCAATTGCCGATGGCATGCATTGGGTCCACAAAATCTTCAATTCCCATCGCACGTCGGGCAAATGAGAGCCCGAAAAGTGCCACGAGATTCAAATATGAGGTCAGCGGTAGAGCACGTTAACGTAAGAAACAAGATGGCGGCTAAGAAATTAAACTTCGAAGAAGTCCTAGAACTTGTGATGGATAAAGCAGACGATTTGCAAGAAAATGAGGAAAACAAAGATTTAAAGGGACCTGAAGAAGCCATGGAGACTGAGGTACATGATTTTTCCGCAGCAGGTCAATATATATCCCCCAATTTGGACAAAACGTCGAACGAAACTAATACCCGTCAACACAACGTTGGGTCTGTGGTCTCTACATATACAGTTTATGCAGCAACGATAAGAAGAGTGCTTGAAACAAGAATAAGCTGTTCGTCAGTTCTCTACAGTGAAAGCAAACTATGGTTGGTTATGATTAATAGAAGACTTACTGGTCGTCTTAAGATACGCAATCCCTTCAACGGGGAGTGTAAAAGAGATATTCCATCTCCCATTTTTAAAGTTCTCCAATCCGCTATAGAGTCGAGCTCTTTAGAGGAGTTCAACGAACCAAACTGTTATATTTCAGGGAACAAGAAGGCTACAGTGATTTCCTTTACCACACTAAAGAGTGTAACAAGCCTTTTTAACATCATCAGCGGGTACAATGAAGTGGAAGTGAACAAATTTTGCTCTCGATCTCTCAAAACAAGAGGAAAGGCCGAGGTAATTGTAAACGAAGTAAAGGACTTTGCTCTGATTTACAAATACAGTAAAGGACAATTTATTATCAGCTTTAATTTTGGAGTTTGGAATGTGAATGGTTTTCCTCAGCATACTTAATATATGTGGATGGAGTTCTTTGATGAATACATAACTAATTGTTTGTTAATATATACTGTGTGTGGAATTTAACACAAAACGACTAGTGGACTCTACAAATTGTTTTCTTCTGATTGGCTGAGCTATTCACTGTATATATTTGGTGATAGATCACTGTAGTATAGCAAAGAGTCAATTTTTAAATTCAAATCAAATGGCAGAAAAGTCTTGCTTTGTTGAGGTTTCAGTTTGTTTCTTTAAAATAATATTTTGTCCAACTAGTTGGTTTATACTAAAACAATCAAACAACTTGTCATCAGTCTACTATCAATGGGCAACTTGGGCACGATGTCAAATTGTTGTAAACTTTCAATAATAAGCCCTGGGCTTATAGTTTTTAAAAGGACTTAATTTTTTCTAAAGTTATCTTCGAGCCTCATTTTTGGAAGGATTTTGTAAGAAGGCCTATTTTGGGAGTGCTTATTTTTGCAGGGCTTATTATTGGAAGTTTACACTATGTTGTTGTATATTTTACACACTCACCTTTTAAAGGCTTATTTTTCAAGGATGGCTTATCACCACAGCCAATGAAAGGGCAGCCTTCTGGCTCCTCTGACTACGATTGACCAATAGATCAATTAGTAAGTTCATTGTAAAATAACTAATAGTAATTTATAACCTGTTTCTTTGCCTATTTGCAGGTAGCTGACCCACAAATTGGGTCAGCACCTGCACACAGGCTAAAATCACATATTAATTTATTTGTTTACTTTGTTTTTATTGGCTTACATGTGTTCACGTGATTCCCATTGTAGCTCTGCTATAAATACGCGTGACCACATGTGAGTTGTTTACTAATTTCTCCTCACGAAGGGCCTTCGCTCGAAACGTCGAGAAGATTTTTCTCTGTTTTTCAGGCCAACGTGACTTAACCCTGGTAATATTTTGATAATTTGATCCAGTGGTCACTTAAAAGATGGGTTCGACTCTACACAATACTATTTTTAAATAATTAACATTTTCTTTTGAGCTTCTAAAACTTAATTGTTTATTGTTTCTGTTACCATGCATGTGGGGGATATTGATTTTGACAACTTTAAAAATGACACTAACTAGTACTTTAGTACTTGTACAAAATGTGGAATAAAGTTTAATAGTTGCAACAATACAAAATTATGAGCATAACATTTCATGTTTCAGTTGCTAATAAATTTATTATAATACATGTAATCTGTAGTGTAAAATCAGTCACTGCATATAAAAAGGCTGACTGGAGATAATAATGTTAACTTTTTAAAAAATAGTCACTGTAAAATGGCTGACTAAAGGTAATAATGGTCAACTTCTAAAGTATCCAGAAAGCTTTTGATCAATCCATAAGTTTATAACTTGAATTGCAAAGACTTCTTTTCGATACTCTTTGCTATTTTCACTCTGGTTTCATGGTCGCAGTACGCACACACTTCTCCAGTAAACATTAGACCACAATAGCAGTATTCACTGCCTGATACACGTTTGGGGATATATGTTGCATTACAATTCTTGCTGTTTGCTAGATTATACCCCCTTTCCCTTAACCAGATAAGTGATATGAATTCATGACGAAACACAGAATGCCAGCGGTTGTGGTAGGTGGAATTCTGAGCATATCTTGATACAGCCTGGTGCTTGGCTTCCCTTCCCTCCATTGAATCGATAATCAATCCCTTTCCATATTTGGCAAACACATCTCTTGTATGCACTGGAACAACCCGACCAAGGGTCCACACTGTGGGATTTACATGAAAAAAGAGTGCGCAACTGGAATAGAAATCATTGCATGCTTTATCAAGTTCCTGTAGTTGTTCTTCTGTCACATTAAACCGGTTGAACAGGGAAACTGCATTTCACAATGATAATGTGGCAAATGCCAAAACATGTAGTTTTAACCTGGCTGGTGTTGAATCATTTTCTTCCTCGATCGCCAAAATAAGATACATGAAATTGTGAAGAAATCTACGGGATTCCTGTCCAGTGAATCGATAATCAAAAGATTTTGAATTGCCTTTTGTTTCATTAAACCACTTTATGACTTTGTTTGCTAAACGCGACAGGTTACTTTCAGACCTCATGCTAGAAATTAATTTGGCAAATGGAGATTGGGGGTTAACCAAAGAAAAATCATTAACATTTGATGCTAACTTAGACTTTGCAACAGCAAACTCTAAGATATACCGAAACATCAGCGCACATGCATTATTTTTCAGATGCAGAGGTTCAACGTGGGCTTTATCAATCAATTTGCCAATTCGTGGATTGTATTCTTGTCTCGACTTCTTTCAGCAATGAAAGAAGTTACCTTATTCCTTTGTGAACTTTTGACTAACTTTGACTTGACAATTTGTTTCTTAAAAGCTGTAACTTGCTTTGCTACATTTAATCGCTTCTCATAAACCCACGGTCTCCACTGATGACCATTACTTTGCCCAAATGTGGCTTTCAATGTGCTCATATCATCGTATGATACATTGCCAAAGGTAGAAAAATATTTAGAACTATTGCTCAGTTCTCCTGCCAAGAAACAGAGCATTTTCATATCATTCGGAAGTTCCGAAAACTCAAATTTAACATTTATGCCATTTATCTCAAAAACATTTTTTTCCAAATATGCTATAGACAAGCATTGAAACATATTTTTCTACTGCTGGACAGCTTTCAGAACAATTTGCGCCGAAAATTAAAAAATTATCCTCATTGCTAAGGAAGCGCTTTCCTATGTTTAAGAAACTAACCAGCCAGGCACATGATTGGTCATTCTTACCAAACGGAGCTCCATCTCCACCAATGGCTACTTTGAATGTAAAAGGACTTCCAAACCAATTGAAATCCTCTTCTTTGTAAACTTTCAAATAGAATTCTGCTAACCGTGGAAGATACTCTTTAAGATCACGAAAAAAACCATTGGCCTTGTCACCTGCATCACCACACAAATGCTCCTCCACTGAATTTAAGGTTCCTATGTTAATTTCATCCAGGAACTTTGCAAGCTTGTAATACGGAACAAGAACAGGTATGGAACAGTTTGCTACTTTTATTCGAGTGGTTTTCTTCAACTTCGAGAATGCATTTTCAAATGAAATGGAATGACGAACTTTGATGTATTTTCTTTTCCCCATAACTCCCATGGCATAGTATACCGCAACACTTCTTAAGATGTTTTCCTGACTTTTTTCATACTCATCGCAATTGTCCTTATGAAATGTTGTGGTGATATGCTTAGCAAGCTTCTCTTTGTCGATAACAGCTGAAACAACTTCATCTTTGGACAATTTTGAGCTCAAAGTTTCAACAATCCCAACAACAGCAGACTGAGGATTTTCCTTTGTAGCTCCATTTATTTCAAGGGCTGCCTGAAAGGTTTCTTGTACACGCCTCTTCTTTGTTCTTGCTGACATCAAGGCACAGGTAGGTAACTTTCGTCTTCTACAAATTGACAAAGCAGAAAGGAAAGCCCCTTTTGGTTCCCCAATATTTTGGTTTTGAAGACCCTCTTGTAGAGTTGTCACTTCTGCATTTGTTTCACATATCTAGTATAGAATAAAAAAAATAGGATATAAGAATAATGCCAATAGAACAACAAACCAAGTATAGCATATACTGTAGTTCCCTAACACTATTTAAAGTTTGTAATGGCTTTATAACCAGAAGGGCTTATACATGGAAGTGGAGGGGATAGTCTGATAGAAACTAAATCTCAAAACACATAACACATAACATACTATTCGCTATCAACAAGAAAGACTGATAGGGGTGAATAATAAACAAAACAACATACAATTCAGAAAATATTTTATTAAAAATTTGTAATACACCTGATGCAAATGCCACACGCAAATGACTTCATTTGAAGCCAGATATAAATAAATCTAAATACGAGCACAAAAACTTAACTGTTCATATGCATACCTTTGCTTGCAAACGCTTTAATTTAAGTTGTTCAGCATCCAATAGTCTCTTCGCATTCTCAATAGACTGATGGGTTGCAGTCATATTATCTCGTGTTGCTTTTCTCGCCAACATAAACTTGCCAACGTTAAAACGAGCATATCTTTTCTTTGAAGGAAGAGGCATACTAATGAAAAGGAAAGTAACAAAACTACGTTACTGTCAACTAAAAACGCAATCGAAAATCCTCGAAAACCCCACCAAAAAACTACTAACACGAAATATAAAAAACATAGGATTCTTACCTGATAATTGAAGACATAAGAAAGCTACAAGAAGCCAAACAAACGAAGGTAGCAACAGAGTTATTTGAAGGCAAAGCTGACCATAATTTACGAGAAGGTCAGCGATAACATCCAAACTGAATCTTGCTTGATTTCAAGCCATCCAAACAGGGCAAATTTAAGACAAAACTGATGGCACATTTGGTATCAAACTGGAGATAAAATCTCAAACGAACGCGGGAAGCATTTGTTAAGCTCCATTTGAATTATGGGAGGGGCAAAAGGTCTACTAACGGGGTCATGGTAAGTCGTCCATATTAGGTCCCAGTCCCCCAATAAAAGATCGGTAATTCTGGCGATCACGTTGCTACATTTCTCGTGGCACTTTTCGGGCTCCTATTTGCCCGACGTGTCGTTCTTGTTTGTTCATTCCTCGGATCAAGCAACGTTCTATTTGACACCACTCGCATTAAACAATAGTTATTCTGCAATATATACACTGTAAAACTGGCAAAAAAAGAGGATAAAAATTAGACAAAACTTACCGTACTTACCTTACCGTCTTAATTAACCGACTGATGAGCAAGTATATATTTATATAGGCTATTCTGAGCCAATGTGATTATGTGAAAGCATATATTTTCAATAAATTTCACGCAACCAGCGGGCGTGCATGTCTTTTATTTTTTCTTCATTAATTATTAATGATTTTTGATATTGTGGCATGAAATTAAATCGGAACGTTCTTGTCGCACCCACCATCCCACCCCTATAATTAACAACCCCTGTCCATCAGTCCTATAAAAACTGATGTTTGAAGGGTACAGGTAACCCCGGCTGGTGATTGGATCAGGATAAACAGGATCAATTACCCTGATCCTACTCCAAGCATCATCGCGCGGAATAAGCATGAACCAGTCAGTACACTGGTAACCCAACCATCCATACGGGTGCACGTAACCACCAACATGCCCTATCTGTAAATAAAATAGAGTACGTAGTTTAATTTAGTTCGTACAACCTGTTATCCACGTGCACAGTCCTCCGTATGTAGAAAGGAAAAGAAATAGAAAGGAAAAAATTATAGAAAAATATCTATAAAAGAAAAAGATCCGATATTTTTAGTAGGGGATCTTGAGCGCATCGGAACACAAGCGGTCAAGCATTTTTGGACAAATATATTTCCAATAATACGACTTTTGGAAGCCTGACACTGTTTGCACGCATGTATTGTTATATCCAATACAACACGGACACGAATATTGTAAATAGCTTAAAATATTCCAAGTCTTTCATGTTAAGAGGAGATTTTTTACAAAGTCGCGTATTCAGCGCTCAAAACCAATCAGAGTGCCGGAATGCGAAGTTGAATAGAATGAGTGCATTTGCAATATGGCGGCGCGATTCCATGTCGTAGGAGTGTTTCACACACAGAATCTGCGGTTTTTTAACACAAATGACAACTGGATGTGGATATTTTTGGTACAAAAGTAATCTATTTAATCTCAACAAGCAAGGAGATGAATTTAACAAGATAATTCTTGCAGTAAACAAGGAATCACGAGCGATGCAATGTTGTACTTGCATTTGTGTTGGCTGGACTGTCAGAGAACCATGGAAGGTATGGGCTGGATTTTTACTGATTTTCTACCTAATTACCTGCTTTAAATCGGACAAAATAGCAATAAACAACAAGCCTGAGGTACCTAACTTTAATCTAATCATATTTCAATAAAACTTGGGTGGTTTGTCAACATTAATTTTGCACATTTTTTACAAACGATTTCAAAATTTACTATTTTTATAAAGAAAAGTAATTGAATCCGGAGATTTTGGCTGTATCTTTCAAAGTAAATGAAACTATTGATCTACAGTATATGTTGTGTTTCGTTAGATATATTTTATGCAATTGTATGCATTGGTTTCAAAATCCAAACACTAAATAGGTTTGAAATAGTTATACTGTTCTTGCCAAATTTGACATTAAATGACACCATTGGCATATTGCTAAAACAAAATTTCAATAGTTGTAAATCACCCCAGAACTGCCTCTGATCAAACTAAAATGCCTTTTACAATATACCTGGGGTCTGATAGTTTGCAAAAACAATAATTTTAATGAAATTTGAGTGGTAGGTCGAAGGTTGTCTTTTAACATTTTTAAAATCCACCAAAATTGCAATTTTCCTGGAGTTTATTTACTTGAACAGCCCAATATTTGTATTTTTTCGTGGAAAATAAAGTGAAATGTTATGTTTCGAGTCATATAAACATATCTTTTATTCCTATTTTCACTATCAATACTGATTTAAAATTTGCTTGAATGTTTTTTATTAAGAAATAATGCATTAAGTAGTATTTGCCTAATTTGGCTGAAATGGACTTCATCAATCTGCTCTTTAACTTTGAATTTAACTGTTGCAAATCAGCCAAGAACTGTTTCTGATCAAACTAATTTATCTTTGACGATAAGGCCTGGGTATACTAGTTTGCAAAAACAATAATTTGAATGAAATTTGAGTGGTAGGTCGAAGGTCGTTTTTTAACATTTTTGATATCAACCAAAATTACAATATTCATAATATTAAGGCTGTTTTAGGAGGATATGTGGGAAACCCTACAATACTTTCAAAACTGGTAAATAGCTGGAGCCTCTCATGGTTGACCTGGCCACTTTGCAATTTTCCAAGACATAAAATTCTCATGTTAGTCAAAAATCAAAAAGGTCCAATAGAGATAATGGATTGAATAGAGACAAGGCAGACTATAGTATTGATGACAATTTATGCACAAGACACTTGCCTTGATAAGTGAGAGGGCTACATTTCACTTAGCCAGTAGGGGGTCAGTGTGAAGTTGTGTTAAAATGTTCTTGTTTACTTTATACACTATAGTAACATGCACAACTGATATAATGTCTGTCTTGAACTAATTGGTTTTATTACGATTATAATTATATCTTATGTTTCATGTACATTTTCAAACAATTATATAAATTTTTCTCAACAAGATAACTATATTACTGTATTTTACTTTGTTTAATATAGACAAATTTGGCATGAGTTTAAATTGACTGTCAACATGCTGTTATACCGATGGCTCCAGTGTCATGGATGAAGGATAGCCTAGTTAAAGTTAAAATTTGCTCTAGAGTATCCAAGATTAAGCAAGTAACCCTTTCTATGCCGTACACTGGTACTTTACATTCCTTAGGACCTCTAAAAATTTGTTTATCAACAACTATTTGTTATCAACCACTAACTTGTTATTGACACTAAAAACATGGTGTTCGAGGCAAATTATCAACTAGAGTCTCTGAAATGCAATTTCCTGGACTTTGGGGGAAGATTCTGAGCCTGGGGGCCCCATCGGGCCACTGGGGTTTGAGCCTGTTGTCCATTGAGTAGTTGATAACAAAAAGTTGTTGATATCCAAATTTCCTGTATTTGAAGGTCCTTTCATGCTAGTTTTATTATTTTTCCAATTTGAAACTACTTTGGACCCATTAAGCCACAGTATGTCTTGATGTACCTTCTGTATTTGCTATAAATTAATTTACTCATGGCTTAGCCCTAGATAAAATAATCTTTCTTTTTGTATCTTCAGTTTTTTTCTTCTATATGCACTCCAATAGCTCTTTATTTGTGCTTCTTTTAGTACCAGCTCTTCTCCGAGTTGATCATTCATTAACTTCTGGCATTGTAATGCAGTAAACCTTTTTCTCTTGTCCAATTCCCCTTCATTGAAGCATGATTCCATGATTTCTTTTTGGGTTGCTGTGAATCGGTTGTTTTTCTTGGAAGACTGTTTCCTAGCACTCCCTTTCAAGATCTTCTTGTAATAAGATTGCAAATTAGTACTTAAGCCTGAAACGTTTAGAAACGTTTGGATCTAGTTTTCTAAGTTTCACAGCACTGCCAAGAGCTTCTTTGACTGGTAGCGATTTCCGGACCTCTTCGGCGGTTTTTCTTTCTTTAATAACTTTCGTGCTACACGTTTCGACGTGTTTTGCCAACCAGCTTGCTCTCAAGAACTTCTTGCCACAATTCGGACAACCGTCGGCGTCACAATCAGTATTGGACTCGAAGTTTTCTTGACATTTTCGTTTTCCTTTCTTCTTACTAGTTTTTTTCATCAATCGAGTTTCCACTTTTTCGTAGTGCTCAGTGTTGAAATCTGATGTTACTCCAGTCGATACACTTTCTGACAATAGGTACGTACGCCAAAGCTTGAATAGCCATTGCTTTGTAAAACGTTCACCTTTAAAATTATTAGTTTGTTCTCTGGCATCAATCGCAATGCATTTGGCGCCGTCATAAATGAAGGTAAAGCTCCCGAATCGTGTTATCCCATTCCAAGTGTTCGCACTAGTTGGTTCTTTCGCCCTGTCTATGTTAATTTCGTAAACGTGCGTTCCCTTGAGATGGTCAGCTGTGCCGTTAACAATATCTTTACTTTGTAAAATATCATTTCCTTGCTTCATCCAACCTTTCAAAACGAACTTGAATGTGAAGAAAAGTGTGAATCCAAAAGACGTCTTGCCTTTCTGCGCTTCGAAAAAGGAATATCGGACGATTCTAGTGGGACACAGCTCTGAAAAACGCATCAACCAAAGAATAATAGAAGTGTTGTGGTAATGAGGCCCATTGTCTGACCAAATAAACAGCCTTTTGATGTCGTCATGCCTTGCAGCAAAATTTTGGAACGTACTTTCGAAGGCACTTGCTGTGAAGAACCAATTTTGAACACAATCACCGTTCGAGAACACGTCGTGAATTTCAACTTCGATTTCATTGCTGTCTGAAGACTTGTAAAAAAACATTGTTCCATGTATGGAAACCCCCTTCTTTGCGTACCAATCACGTTGCGGTTCTCTAAATTTCTGAAGTAATAACTTCATCATGTAATCACATACGGCAATTGTGTCTCCAGGTTGAAGATGCTCAATTTCCTTCATAAACTTAGATCGTTGGTATTTTCCGCGGACTAAGTGACCGATATACGATTGTACATTTGCCTCGATTTTGTGCAGCGTTTTAGCGTAGTAAGTTTTCCGGTCGTTAGAAAGAATAGTGCTTGCAACTACAGCTTGTAAGTCGTCGAAAAGTTGGAATCGTTCAATACAAACACTACAATCAGATCGGTATTCACACGCTCCATTTTCCTCCAACAACCAGGACATACAGTGGAATGGGAAAGTCGATTGCACTTCCAAATGCTCAATAAATTTTGACAGCAGGTGACCCTTTAAGACTTTAGCTCTGGTAAGAAAGTCATTCATAGCCTTGTCCTTGTTACTGGCGTAATCATGAAGTTTTTCTGCAACTCCGACGAGAATCATCAAAACCGGCGAATCTTTAGGTAAGGGGTTCGTTTGACAATATTCTGTATCTGTTTCAGAAATGTCAATCATCACTACTTTACTTTTGTCTGTTACATTTTCATAGTCATCCTCGTCATTTGTTTGCTGTATATCTTCGTTCGGTGTAGATACGTGTGGCATGGCATTAGAAATTTCATTACTTAATTCGTTGATAATGTTATCAAGACAATCCCAATTGCGAGCACCAATTTCATCGCATATGTTACATAGGCCAACCATTTGTACCATTTCTTTGAAGTTCCCAGCGTTTAAACCTTGGCGGAATTTTGTTTCAGATATTGGCCGTCTTCCGTTTGCTTCGCATTCTGCTCTGTATTTGGCATAGAGATGGTTCTTAGTGTCCCTAAGCCACATGACCGACTGGTTTTTTTGCTCGAAAAGGTCCGATAACCATGAAGACTTTTTACCCTCGCAAGAGGCCATTCTGTGAGATGATCTTGTCACATTATCGGGATGATGGAGAAAATCGACTACGAATGCGATATCTTCAACAGGTATTCGATATCTTGTTACGTGAGTAGGTTTAGATATGACGCCAGGTCCGTTAAATTTTGCGTGTCGACGTACTTGGGTAATTTCATAGTCAGAACAAGGAAAAGCCTTTTTTAGTTCTTTGTTAGTGAAATGACAAGCTATTGTGCTTAACAGCCTAATCCTATCAGAAGAACGCTGATTCTCTTTATCGTAGGACTTCCGTAAATCATACATCATGTTATCCAGTTTGTGGGCTTCAATGTTTTTGGTTTCGACGTTTTTAAGCGGTGTTTTTTCGATTACTGCACCAAGTAATTGCTGACAGCAACCTTTGGATATTTCGTCGCATTTGTGTACCAATTCAGCAACGGCTTTTTTTGCTTCAACTTTCATTCTTCTTTTGGTAGTTTCACTGGCATCATTGTAGCTTACCTTTGGTCGTCCTGTCCCTTGAACAGTTGTTGTTGGTTCCTTTTCATATCGAGTGCCTTGCTGTATATTGTTTCCAATGACATTTTGTTCAGTTTCACCTTTTCCCCCATCTATGACTATGCTTTCTCGATTTGTTTCTTGATGCTGATAATTTAGCTCTTTTCGTTTTGCCATAGCCTTGTGGTAACATTTTTGACAAATCCTGCTATTTTCCTCAATTCCTATGTTTTCAAGTATTCGGCGTTTAGCGTCTTGGTCGAGAGAGTCAACGGGGGGATAATATAGTTTATTTATTTTACGTCGGCTTGTTTTGCAATCTGGAGCAGCACATCTTTTTGTGTATGGTTTAACGGTTTTCAATAGCCAGCATGCTTGGCAAACAAAGCGATTTTCGGCTTCCACTATCTTATCATCATCTAGTCCAAGTGTTTTATAATTAGCCAAAGTGATAAATCTTTTGCCCTTTTCTGCAGATTGACATTCTTCATCTTCACAAAAATAACATTCTCCTAGAGTTGTGCATCCTCGCTTTTTTGCATTCATTTCACTGTGGCTGAAAAAGCCTAAACTAAGAATGTAGGTTTGTTTTAGTTTGTAACACAGTATTTGATTGTAATACTAATATAATAAAATGAGTATATATGCTAACAGTACACTGCACCTTAAATTACTCAATTGTGAGTACGATAAATACGTGTGTAGGTTTTGGTTTACGAAATGCAAAGGGCGCTTGATACCATATAAATAGAGCAAGTACAGATTTTCGATTTTCATCAAATGAGAAAAAGCCACTACAGTCTGTCATCTTTTAAGAATCTTGAGATTTGACGTAAGCGAAAATCTTACCTCTGAAAGAAGATGGAAAACGCGAAATCCAGAGTGAAAATGCATGCGCGCGTGGGGCCCACACAAGGGAGAAACAAGGCAACCTGCACGAAGTATACCGTTGCCTATTTCTCGTCCTTGGGAGAACGAGTAGATACGAGAAAACAACATATTTCGAATTACAGGCTGTCTTATATCTTCTTGCGAGGGGGTGCCAGTGTAGGTAGCGACGTGAATCAAGGTTCGGAAGAGTAGGTTATCCAACTACCTGAAAAATAAAGGAAAACTTTCTTCGCCGTTTCGAGCGAAGGCCCTTTGTCAAGAAGTTAGTAAGACCGGGGAACGGGAAATACATGTGCTTTTATATTGATAAATACAAAGCTATCACCTGACAAAATATAAACCAATCAGATGGATTTAGGCAAAACAAAATTTAAATAAACAAGTAAATCACATTGCAGAATATAATATTACAAATGGGGGATTAAAACTAAAACATACAAAATCTAAAGACTGAAACACACCAAATATGGGCTACAAATCTAGAAATAAAGGTGAGGAATATATAAAGCGAACATAGTAAAGCTAAATGTAAGAAAAACGTTCATTAATACCTAGGGGGTGGAGAGTGCCAAGTTTGGAAATGAGACGCATTTCGTGTTTCTTGTGGCTATCATTACTACCAGAAACGGGACGGAGGGCTCGAATCTTCATATCTGAAACATTGTGATTGCCAGTATTGAAATGTCTGGCAACAGGTTATGCGTCTCATTTCCAAACTTGTCACTCTCCACCCCCTAGGTATTAATGAACGTTTTTCTTACATTTAGCTTTACTATGTTCGCTTTATATATTCCTCACCTTTATTTCTAGATTTGTAGCCCATATTTGGTGTGTTTCAGTCTTTAGATTTTGTATGTTTTAGTTTTTATCCCCCGTTTGTAATATTATATTCTGCAATGTGATTTACATGTTTATTTAAATTTTGTTTTGCCTAAATCCATCTGATTGGTTTACATTTTGTCACGTGATAGCTTTGTATTTATCAATATAAAAGCACATGTATTTCCCGTTCCCCGGTCTTAAGCTGGATTTCCATTCAGTGCATTTTGTCGCGCGATCGACTTTTCTCGATTGCTTTCTTTTGAAATATGTGTATTCAACCAAAGCTAATGAAATGCGTTCCGCTTGACAACCCACAATTCAAAAGAAAGCGATCGCAAAAAGTCGATCGCGCGATAAAATGCACTGAATGGAAATCCACCTTTACTAACTTCTTGACAAAGGGCCTTCGCTCGAAACATCGAAGAAAGTTTCCCTTTATTTTTCAGGTAGTTGGATAACCTACTCTTCCGAACCTTGTCTTATACCTTCCCTTCCTGGTCCCACGCGCACATTTTCACGGTGGAAGGTCCAGTTAGGGGTTAAACCCAACCCACCCTTTCAACATTCCCTGTGGGAGTAAACCGGAGTACCCGGAGAAAACCCACGACTTTCGGCAGAGCGTTGACTAACTCTTCACATAACTATCATAATTAAGTCGTCCCCTACGGGAATCGAACCCAGGAACAGGAACTCTTCACATAACTATCATAATTTTAAAAGTCGTCCCCTACGGGAATCGAACCCTGGAACAGGAAAAGGCTGGAAAAGACCCCCCATCACATTTATTAAAAGCCCCCCCCCCCCATCACCGACCCTCAGAAAAACTGGGTTTTTTACCCATAATGCCAATCAACACGTAGTGTCACGCGCAAAAAAGATCCTCATGCGATCGAGGCTGTCATTTTCTATAATTCTCGAATGTCGAACCATAATGTGTGGCATGGCTGTACGAAAGATTTTCGTTATTTTCAAACGATCAAGACTTATGTCTTACCAAATTTTGCTAAGAAATCTTGTGGATTGCATTGTGAAAGTGTTTATTAACTTATGTTGTAATTAAACGAAAATCTCTGCGTTTGAAAAGTGAAAGAAACTCGGAAACTGTAATTGTCTAGTGTTTTGCCGCCACGGAACGAAAAAGGATTTCGGTTTTGAACGCCTTCCTGGCTTTGGCTGTGCATGGATCACATAGTTTCACCACAGTAATAAGGTAAACATTTATTTTTTTAAATACATAATATATCTAATATTCTTTAAATAGCGCTTATGGCTCGTACGGTTCAAAAATACTGACACTATAAATAGAAATGTACTAGCCAGCTTGCTTGGTGTTCGACACAATTCACAAACATTCTTTTAAGCGAAAACTTTCGTATGTTAAAAAAGTTTTTTTATATTTTCATTGAATTTCGTTTCGCACCATTGCTGCTAAAACTAAACGAATCTGATTGTACGTGTAACGATCTTGAAATGCATTTCGTATGTTTCGTAGTGTTGAGCCATGTTCTTTTATTTCATTACAAAGTGTTTTAACGTCGGTCGATGAGATTTTCATTTTGTCGCACAGCTTGACAAACTCTAAAGGGACTCCAGCACAGTAACCGTCTATGGTGTAGACTTCAGCAGTCCCAACAGCCACAGAGAGGACCCTTGCTATTTCATCAAAGTTTTTTTCACGAAGGAAAAGATTGACTGCCTTTATCTTTTTCGCCGAAGCTTTGCACGGTCCATACAATGATTTATAACTTTCATGCTTCGAAAAAGACAAGCAAAAACATGTTACGATAGTTATCACTAAATGTTTTTTTGTTTTATGAATGACAAAGACAAAGTAGTTACAAATGCATAAAAAAAGACTACCTCTGACATTGCTGAGGACTTTGTACTCGCTGCCATTATCGACGTTTTATCAAAAAAACTAAAGAAGTCATAAATGACAAGGTTGATAAATATTTAAAACGCCTAAATAAAAAACGCTTCCTAATCTTATATAGTCTTTTCAGTGCAACTACAAAAGCGTTATTGTATTAAGACCACAATTTTTACTTTATCAATGTATAAATAACTGTTCAAGTTTTTGAAAACGAGACATATTGCCTATTGGCATGTACAATTTTCTACATGATAGGGTAGCGATTTTATCGAGTCTACAATTTATTTATTGTGCACGGGTTTTTTTGCTTAGTTCATTTAGGTCTGTAGTAATATTTGTTTCATCTGTGCGTCGTATTTGTTCTGTTTTATAGCAGTTTAGTAAAACAGACATGTATTTTGAGGCTAAAAATTTTCACTTTTTAAAGTCCACTTAGTTTTCGCGCCAAAACATATACTTTGTGAAACATAAACAAACTAAGTTTTTATACTAATTTACCAAAGCTGTATTGCTGGCTAGCACATTAGTATTTCGCCACAGGGTAGTGTCTGAGAATTAAAGGCACTATTTTTTAAAAGAAAACCTTTCCTAACCTGGCTTTAACAAAAGCCATTAGGCATTATAACATTTCAGTTTTAATACCTCACTATTCTGTATAGTGTTTTTGCTTACAAAACAACACGATATTCAAACTTTAATTAAAAGAAAATATTTTTGTACTCACCTTCCACACGTTCTACAATTTCTAGATATATTCTTTGTTTCCTTGAATTTCTATTTAGTATTTGGTCTCAAGAGTTTTTTCAAAGTTATTTAAATCAAACGCTGCGATATTAAATTTAATTCCGCCTGAATTGCGGGTTGTTATTGCCTGGTTACTAAGTTTTGAGCATTTTTTACCAAAAATACGCGAGTTTGTAAAAAATCTCCTCTTAATATGAGTAATATTTGTGCAGATTAATTCAGAAAAAATCTCAATTTCAATGTTTTAGAGCTGCGACAGACCTGATATACGGTCATGATTTCTTATATATATATATATATATATATATATATATATGTAAAGTCTTTTCCACCAGGCGGAATTTTGCGCGCGAAGCGGAAATTTTCTTTGTCTTGTGATTTCTCGGGTGGAACTAATTAGAAAAGACAAAGAAAAATTCCGATCCGCGCGCAAAATTCTGCCTAAAGGAAAATCGGCTTAATAGATAAAGCATGAGCGGCCGATCTGTATGGGGATTTACAAGACGAGCCGCAGGCGAGCCGAAGTAAATCCCCATACAGACCGGACGCGAATGCTTTATCGTACTTATGAAATGACACAATAGAATGAAGTTAATTAATATTCATAACTTTTGATAAAGATCACCAAGAAGGCTAATTAGTATTCTTAACTTTTGATACAGATCACTTTGTCCAAAAGATGATCTTTATTGGGACTTACAGACATATACATGTGACTTGAATGCTACGTTTTGATTGCTTCTTAACCTCATTAATTATTCATGATTTCACAAATATATATATATATATATATATATATATAGTTTCTATTGCATGTACCTGCCCAGACTGTGCTCTCACGTACGATGCCCACAGTAGGAGTAGATGGGATGATGTGCTTGAGGTTACGTGTGTGTCCCAAATCACGTCTCTTATGCCATGTGTTGCATCCAGGAAAGTAGCAGCATACCATACCATTGGGCATGCTGTGGCCATATGATAATTTGTAAACTCCCTGTGATAATTTAAAAATATTTAAACCGTCAAATCATATAGTGATACTAGATGCATATTGGGCGGGGGTAGGGGGGCAATTGCCTCCCAAAATATTTGAAAAAGGACTTTGCTGGGAATTTCGGGCAATTTTGACATGTATTGGTGTGAAATGTTCAAGCAAAATTGAAAAACACGACTTAAAAATAAATATTTAACCTTAAATGTTCCGGGCAAAAATCTCTGCCCCCCCCCCCCCCCCCCTTCCCCAACAGAATTGGGCTGCTACGCCTATGATGATACAAGTAAACAGCACAGAAAAACAACACAAAGTGTCTAACTGCTGTAGCTGATCCTCGAGTTGATTTAATTTAGAGTATATAGAAGTTGCGCATTTAACGACCCTTTGGCACGTATGATATACAATTTTACTGTCAATCAGAATTATGCAGATTTTTGCCTGACACCGAACTACATGTAAAATATTATTGAAAACCTTTAGAAAATATATGCTGCAAAGAATATAAGTTGACGAAGGCTATAACAGAGATTAATACGATTTTAGATACTAGCCTTGGGATGCGAGATTGGCACAAAAGAGGACATGTCATCAGTGTCCGTGGACAGCTAAATCTAACATGGGATTGAATATCCATGCATTGCAAGTCTTGACGACCACATTCATTGCACGGGACCAAACAATAAGTGCTATTACGATGAATAATTCTACTACGTGGACCTTGCCACGGACATCCGTTGTTAGCACACTGAACGCTCACGAACATGCAGTGTGTAAGATGCTGCCTTAATTGCCCAAGAGTACCAGCCCATTGACAACCGTCTGAATTATTGTCCCAATGAGTGCATTGCATTCTCCTTCTTTCTAAGAGGCAATGGAGACTGAGCACGCATCGAAGGTTAACAACCATAAGGCTACTTCTGTCGGTCAGGCAGGAATGGTTGTGTTCCACAAGATGTGTAAGGATACACTCTTTACAAAAAGTGTGTCCTTCACAACATAGTCGTGGATCTTCTAAAACATCTTGGCTAAAAAATAACTTTTTTCACATTATTAGAAAGTGCATATCCATAAACATATTCATTGCCTATAATAAAACAAATTCGGAAATACCAAACTCACAAACTGAATACCGAAATTCACTTACCAAATGGAACAGCATAAGTTTTCATCAACCACGAAGTCTAAAAATATTTCACGAGGAAATCCCATAACGGCTATGCCGACAATAAATTCAACCAAAACTCAATAATTAAAGCCAATCTGATTATTCACAAGGTCTCACTATAACTATAACTTCGTCAGGAAACAAAAACATTAATTATAGATGCAGGACAATATTTCAAAATACACGAGATAAATTGAATGATGATAGACACATTACATGTACACATGCAAAGAGATTAAGATTAAGATCATGGCAGGTGGATCGGTTTTTGCGAATACTGGTTGGGCACTGGTTGCTAAACCCGGTTGCACTACAAATTTAAAGCTGCAAAATAGGAAGTTGCAACATTACTTGACAGATTCTGAACCCTTGTCTTCTTTTACCGTTTTTTACGCGCGTTGGCAGTGTGAACGCAAATTGCAAACATGGAAAAAATGTAAAAAGGAATAACTGGTTACGTGTTCTTCTTTAATAGAGGAAAGCTCTGGAAATAGTATAGGCCATTGCGACATATATACTTCATGCTGGCTGCTTCAAGATAGGATAAGCATTGATCATGACAATTAATAAGAGTTACAGATTACAAGTCTATTAATGCGCCAGATGAGTTCACGCCTATCTGTAATATATCTGTCAACAAAGGCCTTAATTTATATTAAATTGCAGCAGTTCGTTACAGATTCCTACATTGTTGTGGTACATAATTAATACATCACAGATATTCATTATTTTCAAACAATCTATAAATCACCTACAAAATTAGGAATTGAAATTGTTTTTTGCATCTTGTTGCGTAAATATAATTAAATAAGATCGTGATGATGTCATCCTTCACGTGCCAAAGCATAGTGACATAAGTGACCACGCACACACCATAAATATTTTTTTGTGCAAATAGCAAGTCCGGAGTGGACTTGTAATATGGCAAAGAAATACATAACTTTAAGATAATCTTAATCAGAAGCTATGAGGTAAGTCATCACAAGTAGATACAAAGTGTAGTTTCTATAATTTTATGCGTTTAAAAGTTTCAACGCTTGACTTAGAAGTCAAACACGAGGAAGGGAAGGCGAGTTACTCTCCCGACCTAAAAATGTAAAAATGAGATTATAAAATGTCAAAGTTAGATGAAATTGGTTGAAAGAGAGCAAAGTCAGCTTAGCAATTGCTTAGCCACAATCATATAACTAAATCTGGATGACATTTTCAGTGGAATACAATCCACATACCTTGCTTACCATTGAGGATCAAAATCGGTTGAGGATCAAAATATGTATTATATAATTGTCTCCATCCAATATGCCCCTGGCATTGGGTTCGCACAGGTAATATATAAGTGTTGTCATATACACCCAGGGATTAGTCACAGACTTGGATAAAACTCGCCAGCAATCTGCAGTCAGTGTTATTGTGTGGCTCAATGGCTCAACAGGTTGAGTGGGGATCTGAATCACGAGTACTGAACAGCCAATCATGAAATGTTCTCATGTTTTTCTGAGGATAATTCTGAAATACCTGTCTGGTTACAAAATATTGACGATCTCCCCATTCCCTCGACTAGTCATTGTTGGTGAAGGTCACAAAATGATACATCACTCTTTCTTTTAGAACCGTTGGCCACGTAGCCATGCACATAGGCAGCAAAACATATTAGGATTTTTTGTCAAGGGGGGCCAGGAAAAACCTAGGGGGCCCCAGCTTAACTGAGGCATATGAAACCAAATTTTCTCAGGGGGCCAGCACTTTTGCCAGGGGGGCAGGCCCCCCGGCCCATCTTCTGGCTGCGCCTCTGAACATATACTTAACAATATTTAAACGGTTGCCACTGTTCTTTTATCTGCCAACCCAAATTTTGCATATTCGCTACTTTCCCGTTCACACAATGCTTTGTGTTTTGGAGGGTAACAACCTCGTACCCAGCCTCAAAAATTCAAAATGGTGGTCAGAAATGAAAAAAGAGCCCGAGTATGAGGTTGTAACCCCCAAAGCGCAAAGCATTATTGGACTATGGGAAAGTAGAGAATAAATGGATTTTACATTTTTCAACCAATCAACTCATGAAAATTATAATGTACATTTATTGCGTTAGCCTGAAAATGGGAAATTGAGGTTATTATATGATTTGCCACGTTACTTCATCTAGCCACTTTAGTGGTTACAAATAACACTTTTGGTATCCTGGAACTGATTATGTCAGACTATTAGGACTGCAAGAGTAACACAATTAAATTTACTTAAAAATTAGAATAGTACTGCCAATAAGTGTCTTTCCAAAAAAATATCCAAAATTTGTTCTCAGGTTCAACAACATCCTGTTGACTTTGAATGGGTTTTTTAAATAATGCTATTTCTTATTGTATGTTCAAAAAACAATCAAATTCACAACAACAAGTTGTCCAGCACACTTAACTTTATTGAATGATTAATGAATGCCAGTTTTGGCCATTTTGTAGAAACACATTTATTACCATAACAATTAACTTATGCTAAATATCATTTCATATATATAGTATCTGTTTTTGTTTGTTTTCTTCAAAATTGTTTTTATCTTGCAGATGCAAAATTAAAATGTGAAAAACAAAGCTTGAAATTAGTGTTTTCTTGAAATCAGTGTTTTAACATTTGAATACTGTGAACAGTTCTTGTTCTTACAATCTATTTCTTCACGTTCCTAAGTTGGAATCAAGTGGCAGTGGCAGTGAGCTATTGAGCTAATTATCAAACAGACATGCACAGTGCATGTTGCAGTGTATTGAAGTAGGATAATTCTACTGTGAAGATTGATTATAGACTACTTTGGCTGTGAAATAACTCGTTAACACCCCCATGGAAAAATTAATTCTGCTAATTTTCACTTATGGTATGACAGTTGGGGGACATGCTCTTTCTCTACTTTACAGGATTTGATCTGATCTGAGCAGCACACAAATCATATTCGGCTAATGTGGCCGTATGATGACTTCTTGAAAGTGCAAAATTGAAGACAATAAGCTATATAATGGCTAATAGGAGAGTGATGATTCTTGTGCCATAAACAATTTTAAAAAAGAAACACATAAATATGTGTTTAGAGAACATAAAAACCAAAGTATCCAGCAGCAGCAGCAGCAGCAGCAGCAGCAGCAGCAGCAGCAGCAGAAGAAGCAGAAGAAGAAGAAGAAGAAGAAGAAGAAGAAGAAGAAGAAGAAGAAGAAGAAGAAGAAGAAGAAGAAGAAGAAGAAGAAGAAGAAGAAGAAGAAGAAGAAGAGAAGAAGAAGAAGAAGAAGAAGAAGAAGAAGAAGAAGAAGAAGAAGAAGAAGAAGAAGAAGAAGGAAGGAGAAGAAGGAGAAGAAGGAGGAAGGAAGAAGAAGGAAGAAGAGGAAGAAGAAGGAAGAAGAAGGAAGAAGAAGAAGAAGAAGGAAGAAGAAGAAGGAAGAAGAAGAAGAAGAAGGAAGAAGAAGAAGAAGGAAGAAGAAGGAAGAAGGAAGAAGAAGAAGAAGAAGAAGAAGGAAGAAGAAGGAAGAAGAAGAAGAAGAAGAAGAAGAAGGAAGAAGAAGAAGAAGAAGAAGAAGAAGAAGAAGAAGGAAGAAGAGAAGAAGAAGAAGAAGAAGAAGGAAGAAGAAGAAGAAGAAGAAGAAGAAGAAGAAGGAAGAAGAAGAAGAAGAAGGAAGAAGGAAGAAGAAGAAGAAGAAGAAGAAGGAAGAAGAAGAAGGAACTAGGAAGAATTTTGAAGGGAAGAAGAAGAAGAAGAAGAAGAAGAAGAAGAAGAAGAAGAAGAAGAAGAAGAAGAAGAAGAAGAAGAAGAAAAAGAAGAAGATGTTTCTCTACTTCTACACAAGCGTCTTCATACAAAAAAATTTGTGTTTGACATGAAAACTTTAAATGGTATTGTATAATATTTATGCATTTTTTTGTTTATTAACTAAAACGATCACATATCTGACAGTGGCCACAGTGGCATAGTTTTTTGTGAACTTTTTGTGAAAATTCACACAAAAAATACAATTAAAACATGGAAGCACGTACACCATTGTATATTAGTAATTAGGCTGTCTGTGATTCATTCTAACACGAATCAGATTTGGGTTTTTCCTGTTAAAATACGCGTTCGAGTTTGTCATTTTCGTATTTTATCTGATTTCGTTCGATTTGTGGGGAAGGACGAGCCAAAATTAAAGTACGCCGGCTGCTTTTGCAGGCTAACATCTTTCTTGTTCATAACACGGGAAAATAAATTAAATAAACTTAATAGTTAAATAATAAACTAAACGAAAAACAGATACTATACAGCATATTCTTTTTACATATATACCTGTCATCATATATGCATGAACAGAGCATGAACAGAGAAAAACGTAATTTCACATAGGTAATGGCAACTTTGCGCATACGATCTTACGACTTTCATGTGTTGATTTAACATATGTGATTTTAGATGTGTAACTTTAGATACGTAATTTTTCATACGTAATTTTTCATACGTAATTTTACATACGTAATTTTTCATACGTAATTTTACATAGGTAATTTTACATAGGTAAACGCTGCTCTGCCTGGATAATTATACGTACGTAATTTTACATAGGTAAAACATGAAACCAATTAATGACTTCCTGTTTTGCATAGGATTAATTCAATCGTACAACAGTGATAGGAATATTGCACGTAACTGGTTTGTTTGATAAGTAAAATTCAATTTCAGTGTAAAATGGAACTTTGATGACAAGATAGATACGTTAAAGTATTTTGAATGGTATAAATTGCCATATAGACGACTTAATTGTGACTATTATTACCGACTGTTTGTCATGGCGATCGACTTTGACGTCGTCGAGAGATAAATGCACCTTAGGATCATATGATACTGAGTTGGTTGTGAATTCACCGCAACGCAGAAAACCGAAAAAAACAATACAACACGCAGCCCACATTAATGAGTCGAAATAAATGCTAGTGTTAATTATACTATATAGCCGGCGTAGGATCCCTATGGTAATGGGCAAACGTGGCCCGATCCCGGAACCCTGTACACGCTTTATTCCTCTTAACGCGTGTTGTAAGTGAAGGCAATTAGCTAACGGATTATCGAAGCCTTGTTCAATAACATGCAATGCTCGGACTCCTGCGAGATAGACTTTGATAGATGACGCCTTTAGCATGCGTGAGAGAGCTGGAACAAACAACATCAACGTCCACTCATTCGTTGGCAACGGTGAACCGGTGTTATTTACTTGTTTGCTCCAATAGAAGAAGTACAAAAAGCGATGCTGCGCTGCCGAGTACGTATTACGGGTTGATTCAGCTAATCCTTCGAAGAGTAGCGCTGTTGTTTGCTCTTTTAAAGATTGCATGTCAGACGCACTTGCACATTGTGTGGTATATCCACCGGCGATTGGTTGGCTTGCGGTGCCAGACGACGAAACTCCTGCAAGTTGAAGCGGGAAAACGCATCAGCAATGGCGTTGGTTTTGCCCAGAATAGGTGTCGCTGATACCCGGAAATTGAACTTAGTTGTCAGGAGAAATAGCTCGCGAATTAAATGCATAATCTTATCGCCTTTGGACGAGCCTGATCGCAGAATATGGATGACACTTTGGTTGTCACACAGGAATTCGATACGCTGGCGACCCCATACCGGTCCCCATATGTGGCATGCCAAGACAATCGGAAAGAGTTCTTTGTACACAATGCCGAGGGCCCGCTGTAAGGGTAACCAAGCGCAATTGAACCATTGGCCGTTGTTGTAGGCCCCAAAGCCTTTGCTCCCAGAGGCATCGGTTGCCAATTGAAAGTCGGGCAATTGTGCCCAATCTGGTAAGTCAAAGAAGCACACACCGTTCGATGATGGGAGGAATTCGCTCCACCACTTCAAATCAAGTCGGGCTTCACTATTTAATCGGATAAAGCACCTACCGTGTTGTGGGTCTCGGAGTAAGTTGAATAAGCGACGCAAAAACGTACGACCCGGTACTACAACCGATGATGCGTGATTAAGTTTACCCACTAACGATTGAAGGTCCTTGGGTTTGCACCATTTCTTATGCACCCACTGTTCGATTAAAGTCAATAGGTCATGCAATTTGTCGGGTGGTAGTCGGGCCGTCATCTGTACCGAATCAAGTTCGATTCCCAAAAATACTAAGCATGTTGAGGGGCCTTCGCATTTTTCGGGGGCGAGGGGAATGCCAGTGTCCTTGGCAGCTTGGTAAACAATTGGCGCATTCGTTGGACCCCGCTGAGCCAAGCGTAAAAAAGTCGTCCAAATAGAGCAAGAGGTCTGGAACATTGTAGTTGTTTGTTAAAACCCATTCAAATAGTTCCACGAAAGTATTATATATGCCGGGGGCCGAGCGAAGGCCAAACGGGAGTGCCAGGTCCACAAAGTATTGATTCCGCCACTTCATTCCCAAAAGATATCTGTCATTGGGGTGTAATGGAACGATGCGATAAGCGCTTTTGATGTCAATTTTTCCCATGAGCACGCCCTTTCCTGTTCGTACTATCATTGCTATTGCATCGTCCACTTTAGAATAAGAAACCGGAAATTCGTTTTTGGAAATACCGTCGTTTACGCTATGATCGAACGGGAAAGAGAGGTCCAAGATAAGCCGCCACGAATTCGGTTTGTTCTTCTTAGGAATGACGCCAAAACGAATAATTTGCAAGTTGGGATACGGTGGGGTTTTTTAGATGCCCAAGAACTCTGCCTGTTTCTATTTCGTGCGCAAGATACTCGTCTATCACCTCGGGGTGCTCGTTGGCCGAAGGGCAGTTCATCTTGGCAGATTTTAATTGGAATGTCTCTGTGTGAAAGCCGACCCTAAAGCCTTCGCGTAATCCAGTGATAACATAATTAACTTTGGAACGGTCCGGATGTGCGAGTAATTGCATTTCGAGGTTGTTATCAACTGGTGAGTGCGCCAAAGAATGCGTGGGGTGTGCCAATTGAGAACCACCTGTAATGTTAGTATTAATTTGCCCACGTGATTGTACTGTTCATAGTTTACTGTGTGGATTTAGGTTAATACTGTGACGTGGCTCTGTGCGACCGGGGGAGACGTTCCAGTGACCTTTGTCATTTGGCGGTTGAACCTGAAGTGGAATGGACATCGACCCGACAATACTCTCGGGGGCTAACACATCGGCCCCTTTTCCACGTATACAGAGCTTCCGGGAGTCTGGCGACCCCCTAGCCTCGCGGAGAAAGCGCTGTGGGCTAGATTGATCGAATGACGGTGACAAGGAACTACCACTGGCTGCTGTATGATAGTTATATAAATCTGGCTTCATGGCACTCCAATCTTGGAGGTTACTCGCTTCAGCCTCGCGTCGAAATGCTCGATCGTAATTCAACCATGCCCTGCCGCCAAACCGTTTAGCCGTGCGGATTATTAACGCCATATACGCGAGTAGATCACATGTGCGGTGCCGAAAATAAGAACTGATGACAGTGGCATAGCTGTTGAAAGCTTCCACCCAGGTGAGGATATCCAGCGCATCCTCTTTTTTACGAGGGTTGACCTTGGAACAAGGGACGATTGTTGACCCTTCTATAGAAAACGACACCACCTCGGATTTGAATTCCTCTAAGTTGTCGGGCGATAGTTAAGGCAACTCGATGTACTTGTGAGACACGATTTGTGTTACTAATTTCGCTGGGATCGGGGCACGACCAGGACCCAGAATAAACGCCTTTTCGGAACCAAGGGTGGGGGCGACTCTGTGTATTAATCGCACCGAACAACATTCAGTTGTCGATATTAACTGAACCCTGATTCGGGTCAGAGTGACCCATGTTCTGTTCGAAACTACCCTCTGTCCTAGCCTGCCGAACATTTTCACCGTCCAATAGTGGGCCATCACCCATAGTTGCGAGAAACCTCGGGGCAACCAGCCTACCTGTTTGTGTGCCTGGAATTCTTGTTGTATGCCTCGTCGCGTTGAGTGCACCAGGACCTTGGGCCTCCTTTGTTCTTGTTTGGTTGTGACTCGGTTCTCCTAGCTGTTCCAGTTGGACAACTTGGGATGAGACTGAGGACGATGGTGCGATGACTTTTCCAAATGTCTGAGCCATGGCAGTTTGTAGGCCGGTCAAAAAATTGTAGCGTTACGGAATGTATGCAGTTACGTCATACCCGTCCCGTGGGTATAGCTTGTGTAGAGTATTTAAGGTGTGCTAATAGCAGATAATGCCATTCGAAGGCATCTCTCTCAATCGAAGTTCTAGCTTTTGAAAAGAAGCGTATCACCTCATGTCTATGGCGTCGGACACAGAACGTGATCTCTTGGCAAGCGATACTGAAGTCTCTGGGAGACCAAACGTCGATACACAGTTCTCGTTGCACCTTGGTTCCAACCCGAGTGCCAGTAGTCAAGTTCAAGCCTTTCATCAATTTGTACAGCTCTTGGATTCAAAGTTGGACCAAAAGTTATCAACGTTTAAGCGAAGACGCCGAGCTTGAGAAGCTCAAATTGGTGGTCAACAAGAGAAACAAGTTAACTCGGTTCGCAGACAAAAGCCCCGCTGGTTGGACAGCTGTAGAAGAATACGAATCCGATGATCTAGCTGAAGATTCCGCCGAAAAGCGAGCTACCGCTAAGATTAAGCTCAAGAAGCAGTCAAAGAAGCCTATAAAAGTGGGGTTTCGCCAACAGTAACCGTCATCCTAGACAGAAACAACACTTGGATTCCAGCCACAGCGTTTTCAGCCCACCAATAAGTGCTTCAGCTGCGGGCAGCGTGGCCATTGGGCAGACTCTCCAGTCTGTGGCAATGGATATCGAACCGATAGCCGTGGATCCGCAGCAACAACTTCAACCACCCGTTGTTGATGTAACCACAGATGTAACAGAACCAAGACATAAGGCTGCTGCTGAAAGACTAGAGAAAGATGAGTATCATAATTATTGTCTTAATTCCTCCAGTTTGGAGTTTGTCGATGAAGTGTCTGATAGTGTTCACGAATTCTCAGAGAATTCAAAACCTGTAAAAGTTAAAGGCAGGTTGCGGTCACATATTCAGTTTTGGCAGTTTATTCAGGCACCTCAGTTTATAATAGATTCGATTTTGCGGGGTTATATTATTCCTTTTTGACCACGCCCCCTAGTGCTCATTTCAGAAATAATAAGTCAGCGTTTGCTTATAGTAACTTTGTTGAAAGTGCTATTACCGAATTAATTTCGTCAGGCTCGGTACTAGAGTGTTTGTCCACACCTTTAGTTGTAAATCCCTTGTCAGTTTCTATTCAGTCTAGTGGGAAAAAAGAGGCTTATTCTTGATTTAAGATATCCTAACAGTCTCTTGAAAAAGTTCAAAGTGAAGTTTGAAGATGCTAAAGCGATGCTGAGTTGCCCAACAGATTATCCTCAAAACTGGATTTTCTCTTTTGACATTAAATCCGGTTATCACCACATTGATATTTTTCCAGATGATCAGCAGTTCATAGCCATAGGTTTTTCTTGGGTCTTTAAAGGTGTTCTAAAATACTTCAAGTTTACTGTTCTGCCTTTTGGTTTGGCTACTGGGCCTTATATTTTTACTAAGGTAATGCGACCATTGGTCTAGCACTGGCGTGGCAAGGCTTACAAAATAGTCGTTTACTTAGATGACGGTATGGGTGTACGTCCTAGTTTTTCCTCGTGTGTACAACAAGCTTGTGTTAAGTCAGCCCTAGGTAATAGCGGTTTCGTTCCAAACTAAGAGAAAAGTATTTGGTTTCCCACCCAGCGAGTAAAATGGCTGGGTTTTGACTGGGATCTTAACATGAAAACGCTGTCAATCCCGCAGTCTAAGATTGCTAGACTTCTAGCTGCAATTAATGAGGCACTGGCCACGAAAATATTATCGGCTCGACAGCTGGCCTCGGTGACAGGACTAATAATTTCGAATATGCTTGTCTTTGGTAATATATGCAAACTCATGACCAAAGCTTTACATCGCAAAATCGACACTGGGCTTAGTTGCGGTTGTGTTCTGTCTTTGGACACGGATTCTATTGAGGAGCTCCAATTTTGGTTAGATGCTGTGCCAAAATTAGATTCTCGGTCCCTTCTGTTTAAATCTCAGTTACGCACAAGACTACTTTATTCGGACGCCAGCAAAAGCGGCTGCGCTGCGTACATTTCAGTTGATGGTTCACCCGTGAGACTGAAACCAGGCAGAGCTCCACTTGGAGGGAGTTTAAGTGTGTTCATTACGCACTCCAGAGCTACCAACACATGTTGTCTTCACATACTGTGAAGTGGTTTACTGATAACCAAGCTGTAAAGAGCATTATCGATTCAGGCAGCATGAAAGTGCACTTGCATCAGCTGGCCGTAGACACTGTGCTAAGAATAGCAGCATTAATCTAGATGTTGAATGGATACCGCGTACGTTAAAGAGATAGTTTATAACTCATTCCTGTCCGGGGGCTTCCCCAGAGGTGAATAAAATCGTCTGGCGTTAGCCAGAATAAAATACTAAAGACCAATTCGGACAAGAAAGAGTTAAAGAGATACTTTATAAAGAGATAGTTTATAACTCATTCCTGTCCGGGGGCTTCCCCAGAGGTGAATAAAATCGTCTGGCGTTAGCCAGAATAAAATACTAAAGACCAATTCGGACAAGAAAGAGTTAAACGAGAAAGCAGATTACCTCAGTAAAGTTGTGGATTATGAAGATTGGATGGTTCGAGATGTCTATTTCCAATCAGCTGTTGCCCGCTGGGGTTTGTGCACACTCGATTGTTTTGCTAATTGCGAAAGCTTCAAGGTCCCAAGGTTTTACTCAAAATTTTTCAACCCTGGCTCATTAGGAGTTGATTCCTTTGCGTTTAGCTGGTTTGGGGAGTTTTGTTTGTTAGTTCCGCCAATATTGTGAATTCCCAGAGCCGTTAAACATGTATGCGGAAGTCAGTGTCGTGCAGTGTTAGTCGTGCCAGTGTGGCCATCAGCAGTGTTTTGGCCTTTCCTGATCAATGAAGATGTTCCTTTCGCTCGTTTATTGTTGATGTTGTGTACGTCCAAAACGGGAAAGATGTGTTTCAACATGGAGCTAACAAAGAATCTTTATTCGGTTCTGACAACTTCAACAGTCCAGTAGCGTTTATGCTGTTAAACGGAGCTTTAAGTGCTGTGTGAATGTTTTAGTTTAAAAAAAAAAAATAAATAAATAAATAAATAAAAATGTTTGGTTGAATTTTGGCCACTGGGCTATTTGTTTTCTGACAGTTTGCATTTTTTATTTTATTTTACAGAGTGCCCAAGTTTTTTCTTTTATCGTTAGAAACCTGCATTCCCCGGAGCTGAAGCGTCTGGCAGCGAACATTCCTTTTCGTGTGATCGAAGCTAAAGCTCCTAGCACCACTGACAGCTATTCTAGGGGCATTCAACGCGTTCAAGACTTGGGCGGCTGTTTATGATGAAATCGCCACGTTGCCGGCAAAGCGTTTTCTGTGGCTCTTTATCTTGAACACCTTTTACAAAGCAAGTGCCCTTATTCCAAGCTCGAATCCGCCTTTTACGGAATTAATTGGGCGCATAACCTATATGGTTTGAAAAGTCCGCGTGAGTCTGGCCTAGTGAAACATCTTCTCGAAGCCGCAAAACATAAACTGTCCAAGCCAATTATTAAGAAAGAACCCGTAACTTGTGACATGATTTCCGCTATCTGTGCAAAGTATGCAGGTCCTAATGCCAACCTTTCAGACCTTCGTTTGGCCGCCATATGCGTGAGAGCGTTCAATGCATTTCTAAGATTTAACGAACTCGCCAGTTTGCGCTGTTGTAGTGTGAAATTTTGCTATACAGAATCAACTCGTTTTGTTGAGCTCCACATTACCAAGAGTAAGACCGACATTTACAGAGACGGTTCCCAGGTTCTCATGGCCTAATCTAATGATAATTCTTGTCCTTTTAATATTTTATTGAGATACCTTCAGGCGGTTAATTTAAATCTCAATACCACTGAGCCATTTTTTCTTCGTTTACAATATTATAAATCGACTAATAGTTATAAATTACGTTCTACAGGAATGTCTTATACAAGAACAAGAGAAATTGTTCTTGAAGCATTTGTTCGTTTAGGTTATCCGAAAGAGAAGTTTGGCCTCCATAGTTTACGAAGTGGTGGAGCTACCGCGGCCGCTAATGCTGGAGTAAAAGATCGTTTATTCAAGCGACATGGCAGATGGAAATCAGAAACTGCAAAAGACGGTTATGTTAAGGACAAATTAGAATCTCCTCTTTTGGTTTCCCGAAGTTTACATGGGAGTCCTAGTTTATAGAACGATTACAAAGAACAATTATTCTAATTATGTATTACATACTGCTTATCTTTCTTTATCGGTCGACAGCGGGCATGAATAAATGAGATGCCCGCTTCCTAGTCTGTTGTTCCTGTTCTTATTGTGTATTAATGCAGTTTAGCTACAAAGTGCTTTATACTCGATGTAATAGAGTATAACTCAGGTGACTGAAAGGCTGCTCCCCAATTGATTTTTCCCTCTTCTGACTGAGCGGTGGTATCATCTGGTTGTTGTTGCTCCTGCTCGGTCGACATTATAACCACTATTGCAGTGTTTGCTACGGTATACTTATTTTCCAATATCAATTTCCTCTGCCTCCAACGCTGTCGGGCTGCTAGCCCATTAACGTGGCAATGACGACGCTCAGCTAGTGCCAGTCTTCCATTGCCGCTGACCCCAAGCTTGCACCACGCGCAGTTACCTAGCTGTTAACCTTGGTTATTGCATAACCTCATTTAAAAAGTGTTTCTAAAGGCTTTGATATTACAGTTTTAAGAATTCTCAGAATTTTGACTGGAATACTAAAAGGACCAACACCCTTTCGAGTTTTTAATTTTGAAATTTCGTTTTCAATTTCTAAAGCTGTAATTGGATAAACATAAAAACTATCACACAAAGGGGCAGTTAGATATTCTTGAGGTGATTTGTGAACATTAGGTATGGAATTGTCAAGTTGGTTACCAATATTTGCAAAATACTTATTGAAGGCATTTGCTATTAATTTTGGATCTGTTAACTCATTATTATTTTCAAAAATTTTAGTTATTACTTAATTAGCCTTAGGTTTTAGATGTATGATACGTTTAATTCAATTCCATTCCATTCCGTTTAAACCCAATTCTCTCCTGGCATTACCACCTTAATGTATACAGAGCTCGCGATCAAGCTCTCGGCAACGGCCTCCGTGGGTCAGTGGTCAGAGCATTGCACTAGAATCGCAAGGTCGTGGGTTCAATTCCTGCCGGAAGGCCTGTGTAGTTGCATTTTTCGCAACTGGTCCCAGTTTGGTCTTAAAATGTATATATTCTGCACTCGAATTTTCCTTCACCAAAAATCCCTAGAACATGCTATCTAATCGAGTGAAATGCCCATTATTACTTCTAATAAACCCAATTCTCTCCTGGCATTACCACCTTAATGTATACAGAACTCGCGATCAAGCTCTCGGCAACGGCCTCCGTGGCTCAGTAGTCAGAGCATTGCACTAGAATCGCAAGGTCGTGGGTTCAATTCCTGCCAGAAGGCCTGTGTAGTTGTATTTTTCGCAACTGGTCCCGGTTTGGTCTTAAAATGTATATATTCTGCACTCGAATTTTCCTTCACCAAAAATCCTTAGAACATGCTATCTAATCGTGTGAAATGCCCATTATTACTTCTAATAATTCCATTCCATACTTGTTTGCTATCTTTAATATTAGTAGTAGCAAAATATTCATTGTAATATTGCCTTTTGCTAATTCTTAATATATGATTTAATTTATTTCTATAATACATGAATTTTGAATGGTAATAGGGAGATTTAGTTTTTAGAAATTTTTTAAACAATCTATTTTTTACCCGAATAGAAACCCTAATCTCAGAAGTTATCCATGGTTTGGATTGAATTTTAAATTCTCTTTTTGATAATTATTTAACTGGAATATGATCATCAACAATTTCTGATATTTTTGCATAAAATAAGTCCAATATAATTCATGGGTCTGAAACAGAACTCGATAAAAGTGTTTGTTCCCACTCTACTGATTGAATATCACTAATCAATGCAGACTCATCTAGATTAGAATAATCCCTCATATATCTTCTTCCTATTTGAAAAAGTAGAAAGCTTATTATGAATTTGGAAATTGGTAGATGATCTGTAAGATCATATACTATATTTCCACTAATGGCAAAATGCTCTAAGGAATTAAAAAATATATTTTGGCAATCAGAGTTTCAGAATGATCTGTAACTCTAGTTGGCTGTTACCCTGGGTGCCAGAGGTTCTTCCACGCTCACAGGGGGGTTAGTAAGGGATTATAGGGGATATATTTGAGGGAGTAAAAGGGTGAGCAGGAAGAACCTCTGGACCAAAGCGTGATTCCTCTGATGCCGCCGACCCAATCAAAATGCTAAGATGACATTTTTAGTCAGAAATTCGGATGTAAATTCTGGTTGGTCAAAATAAAAAAACATATCTAACGAGCTGTTTTATTGAATACCAAACGCTTACATCATCGTCCAAAAGTTGACATAATTATACAAGCATCTGTCAATATTTCATAGGATTCACAAACGCAAACAAACAATTCTGCTGTTGGTTCATCGTTTTACATGTAAACAAAGGTTTCTTTGGTAAAATGACTTTACTTTCTCGCGAAGATTTCTCTAGTGTGTGGTAATGTTTTAAAGCATTTTCCCGAGGTTTTCCAGCTCAGTGAGAATCCAGCTGAATGTCTGTTCAATTTCATGCAACAACGTGATGTCTTTGCCATGTTACCAACTGGTTTTGGAAAATCTCTAATTTTCCAACTGGTTCCAGCTATATTGGCTACACGACTTCCCCGAAAAATGCTGTAATGCTCGTGTTGTGTCCATTGATTTCTTTGATCGAATCACACATGAAGGAATTAAAGCGACATCAGCGATGAGACATCTTCATCATTGAAAAAATATATATAACAAACAAGAAGATAGCATCGTTGAAATATATCCTGTAAGTATGTTGTTAGAAATCTATAAGCTTTCATTTGAAGTTCAAGTTGTTCAAGTTCCTGCGTTTAATATAATTAAACATCTGAAATTCTATTTACACCGACTTCATGTGAGACGTTAAGTAAATAAATATTTATTTATTATCGAGTGAACATTTTGGACATTTGAAAAAATTCCATATAACCCAGAAACATAAGCCATACATCAAAGGGAAGATTATGAAATTTATAACAACATACGTACAAGATAGCGTTCAACAATGCATAGTTTGGAAGTTATAACTGTCTGAGTGTCTGCATGACAAGTAACAGATGGCGGATTTGAAAGTTTATAGTGAATATCGGGCAGCGTCATGTTGCCCGAACTAAAATCAAACCAGTTTTATTAAATTTGAGCAATTTTTAGTGGTCTAGTGTATAGAAGACTGTCGAGACAATAGCATTATTACTTGTTTGAGAAATACAAAATAGAGGTTGACTCTGAATTGTTAAAATATCATTACCCGTACGGCCCTCGGGTATGGCGGTTTCAAATCAAAACAGTAAAACACGGCTCAGTGTTCCAGAGGTTTTTCGCGCTCGCCTTCTGGGTTGGTCCCTCCCACCTTACCACCTGGCTTCCTCGTGTGTCCCCGTTATCCCCCATGAGCATCGAAAAACCTCTGGCATCCAGGGTAGTTGGCTGTAGGATATGCGGTTGAAAAAAAGGAAGAAATCAAGGTGTTCAGAAAATCATCTGTGCCAGCATGAGACTCAAACTTTAAAAGATCTAAATTAAAGTCTCCCATGATTACACAATACTTATTCTCTCTATGTTTTTTTTTCTATTGATGAATTTATATATTCCACAAAAACATCTAAATTACTGTTTGGATGTCTATATATGACTCCACACAGCATGTTATGTTGTGAGTCAAAGCTTCAAACTCATTTTTTGAAATTATTAAATCCGATTGAACGATAAATTTTAAATTTTCTTTTATAAGAAGCCTACAGCACCAGCATTAGTATAGCTAGATAGCAAAACAAATTGATACCCAGATATTTCATTATTTGAAAGGGATTCTTGATTAAAATTAAATTTGATTTCAGTAAGACCAATTACAGAGAAGGGGAAATGCAATTGAGATAGCATATCTTGAAGTTTGTCAAAATTAGCTGACAAGCTCCTTATATTGCAATTTAGTAATGAAAAAGCACCTTCAGTGAAACATTCATTAACGTCATGGTTTCAATTGAAATTCATGTGTATTATAGTATCCAAAATTAATATCTGATGGCATATGCAAATCAACATCGACATTAGTTAAATGTGGTACATTGCTAATAGATGAACTTTTATCAAGACATGGCAATAAACTATATTCAATATTCTCTTGATCATCAGAGTTAAAGGAACAATCAGAACATCTTGGACAATTCATGATTGATTTAAAACAGTACAATTCAAGTTACTATTTTTACATAACAAATAGTACTTATCTGCAGACATAGCAAAGTTATCTTCATCCACCATACTTTCATCGAATCTTTTGTAAGTCATCAGTATTCACTTGTATCACATTACTATTTTCATCCTTCCTTACAAAGATTTTCCTAGTAGAAGTCCAAATAAATTTTAAACTTTTCTCTTTCTTAGCCTGAAGGGCTTTCCTGAACAGCTCCTTTCTCCTTTGAGTAAGACTTTCGGACACAAAGATACGATTACCAGCAGAATACCCAAGATCTTTCGTTGTTAGATCTTTCAATTTTTTCCTTGCTCGATAAAAATTTTCTTTAATGTCACGTCTGACGAATTTCACAATGGGAGCGGTTTCAACTACATTCCCTCGATACGATTTACTTACTGGCAGGCGATGACTAACTGATATATCTCTTTGACTACTTGGACTCCAATCTTTTCAGCAATGTTCATTACAATTAGGTTCGTGTCTTCCTTCTTACTTTTAGCTTGATTACACGGCAAAGGAACTCCTGATTTCTATGCATTCTCTTCTCGAATATTGCTCTAGTTCATCGTAGGCTTCTTTAAGGTCTTTGAACTCATTTGTATTCATTCGGAGTTCAGATTTCAGACTTATTCTTGTTAATGAGTTCCTTTCTTTCTTCATCATAAGCTTCCATTGTTTATAGAATTTCTTCATATTTGGCACTAATGAAAGCTATGCTCTTCATAGCATCTTCGATTGATCTACTCATCTCGACGATTCTCGAGTTTAATGGTGTTAGCTTCTCTTCCAGTATTGATTCCAATTTTCTTAGTGTTAAATTAAACATGGTTTCACAAGATATACCAACAAAACACAAACAAATATACTATCAAAACAGTGTGAATTTTATCAATTTCACTACAGCCAGGGAATCCCCCATCATAGTGGCTGCCATCTTCCCATATCAACAACCTGGTATAATATCAAAACCTGGTATAATATGGAGCACCATCCCTTCCAGCTCTGCCGGCTTCTTGGTAACACTCTTCGGGTTATTTGGGTATTTAGATGAATGGCAAATCTGACATCCAGTTTATCAATACCCATCCCAAAAGCAGATGTTTGCGCAAACAACTAGTGCTCTTCCCTCAAGCCAAGCATCACTGTTCTTTTTGAATGGGTCCAGAGCACCATGGTAATATGTAGCACTTATTCCTTTTGTATTCAAGGTATTAGCCATTTCTATGGTGTCCCTACGCTCTGAACAGTAGAAAATCCCACACAGATTAGGAAAGCGATCTTGGATCAACTTGGCAATATCAGCTTTGGCAGAAGACTTTTTAGGTACCACACTGTAATGTATGTTAGACCTTAAAAATGATTGTTCTACAATAATTGGGTGGAAATTATTTCCACTGGTCTTTTGGTAGCTGTTCCCGTCAGTGCCACAATTGAGAGGCCATGGTCCTTCAAATCTCCAAGACCAGAGTAACTAGGACGAAAATTGAATCCCCGAATACAATGGGCCTCATCCACCACAAATTGGGCCAGGGTATTATTATCTGACATGGTTTGGATCAAATTATTCACTTTTTTAGTTAATATAGGTGTGGTAAATAGTTCTGGTGTGGTAAATAGAAACTTATAAGATGGGCAAGTTGTACTGAGCTCATGACATATGGAAAGTTATAAACTACTGCAATTAAATAACAAAACTCTTCCAAATAAACAGTTCACGACCACTGACCTTTCATATACACTGTGCATATGGGTCAGTTTTCAACTACTGAATTAATAATGTTCGTATTAATAACAGTGTCCTATCAAGGCTACCTCAGATTTAGAGATTGTACTTGATTTATTAAAGATACAGTTTTATTATGAAAGTTATAAGCATCAAAGGCCATGCAGTGTTGTCAATAAGGCTATTGATATATACTGTAGGCCAAATTTTCTTAAACACAATAGTCAACACAAGAAAGTAGACTTTTTCACGTCAAAAGTATTTTTAACTTACAAACGATACCAAACATTTTGTCACTGCAATATAAACAAAGTAATTCGTTTTCCAACTTTTATATAAAACTATGATAAAAGCTAGAATTACTGTATCTGCGTGTCCTAATAATTTTTGGCGAAGCCGGTCTCCATGTTCTGTATTGTCTTTCTCTGTCATCAGGCTCAGGTCATTCTAGAACATATTATATTGATAATTCATTAACAATCCGTTTATAAAAAAATAACAGGATATTTGGATGCCAATTTTATTAAATATTGACTTACAGGTAGTTTTATAGTACTTTTAATCCTTTTGTTGCATTTATTCAACATAGCAATACAAAATAAACGGCGCTTACACATCATGGCTATCGTTCAATTGCCAAATTTTTGTTTGTTTTTAACACGACTCTATAGTGCCTTCCTTTTGCTACGACAAATAAAATCGAGAGAAAGGTTGCCTAAAATGTTCTGAATATTCACTTTTGTCCATGTGGTGTGCTTAGAATTCCAAATATTTACCAAAGAACATACACTATTTTTCTGATAGAAAAAAATGAGCCTTACCTTCACAATTTCTGCTCATGGACATGCAGACCATGTCCAATTTGGGCTTAAATATTTTACATCAACTGTTTACTTTTCCAATCTGGGAGTGAATACGGCTGGACCAGTGATCTCGGGAAATCACACCATGTTAATTTCAAAAACCGAATGCAGAAATCCTTCGAATTTTCAGCTTTGTTTTGAGATCCTTTGGATGTCTTGTGAGTGATGACAAATTATTGTCTATTAAAAATGTCTTGAATACGTGCTGTTTCTGTTGATATCAAAATAGCCATGTTTACGGATAATAACGTCTTTTTTGACGTCGAACATGGCACGGTAAAATTACGGAATTCGAATATTTTAGCACCGTAAGATGGCGGCCGCTGGCTTCAATTCTCCCAGTGGCGTGCGCGGTCCATATTATATAGGTCAGTGGGCTAGAGTAGTTGAAGATGACTTTATTTGGGTCGACGGTAGCAGTTGAAGAAAAATCGATGCGTAAACGGAAAAGTTTCTTATCTTGGACTTTCTCATGATGTGAAAGTTTTTTAGTGTTTTCAGAATCTGCAATAGATCTTAAATGTAAGATGTAAAGCGACGAAACGAGGCTTGTTAGATTGGACACTAGGCCGGTAGAAAGTTCACGAATTCGCATTCATTTAATCGAGATCTCTTCATCAAGGAGTCGTCTTTGACATTGGCGGTAGGCACGGGAGTTCTGTAGTCGGCGATTAGCAAGTTTGAAGTTTAAAAAACGAGGAAAAGCGTCATGTTGTTTGCATTTTTTATTTTACTTTTCCCTTCCTCTGTGGCACATCTGTTTGTTAACTCACTGTTTCCACCGTCTCGCTTCTCTAATTTCTGTCACATCTTTTGTCACTTTCATCATTATCTATTTTTGTAACAGCTAAGCTATTTAAGCCGATTCATCGTTGTAAATATTCACTCTGAAGATGTTACTGATTAGGTAACGAAACGTTAGTAATAAACATTTTATATATTGTGTGTTCATTATGCCTTTACTTAAAGCTATTTGCTGGGCTATCATATTTTTAACAAGACTTCGTTTTCCGCCTGGCTCCTCAATCGCAACCATTTCCAATTCACTGAAAAGCATTCTCAGCAATTGCCGAAAATTATTCTCAACTTAAGAGTATGTAAGGTATTTGCATATGTTATGCATCCTATTTATACATATAAACACTTGATTTTAGAACCTTGGATATATAAGTATATAAAAGGTATAAGTATATATATTTATACTTTATAAAAAACATTCCTATTTTTGAATCTGTCATTTGATAAACAAACAACTTGAGGGTAGAAATATCGGTATACGTGGGTGTGACGAACGGGTTTGGTGTAAAGCGAACAGCAAGTTTTACTAATAGCGAGTGAATTTTCATGGTTTTTCATGGCGGTCTTTGGTGAAGGAAAATTTCGAGTTTAGGAATATATACAGCTCAGCATATACATGTATATGTATATATAAACTATATGCATGGCGTGCCGTGTTGGTCCAATAGTTATGGTGTCAAAATAAAAATTTGCCGAATTTCCAATTTGTTAAATAGATGTTCAAGCTTCGTTTTTTATTGATTGTAACATCGTTGAGTTGATGTTTCGAAGCATTGAAAATAGACCTCGGTTTTTGGCTGTGGCATACTCTGAGAAAGGCACTACTTCGGCACCGGTTTTTCTCTGAAGCACTGTTTCAAAAATAGAAAAATAACCATTAATTATTGCCGCCGACCACGATTAACATTTCAATAGCGCTTTGGAAGACATTTCAACGTCTATCAAACGCTTGCAAAATAATTTAAAGTGCCTATGACACGAAATTTTTTTTGGGCTTAAATTACTCTGTGTCACAGATATAAAATCCGAAAAATTTTAGCCTGAGAACGAGTCCTTCTTTACTAAATTGTAGCGAAAAGTGCCAAATTTCAGCGATTTCAAGGCGAAAAATAAGAGAGCTGAGACCGAATGTGATGTCACAACACCATTTGCAAAACCTGTTATTCAACAAAGGGAAACAATTAGATTATACAGCCACTCTGCAGTATTTCTGTCATTTTGTCATCATGAGCGATAGCGAAGCATCCAAAGTTGTTTCTGATGGAGAAGAAGAAACGGAAGACTGTTTTACATACACATTCAGGGCAATTCAACCATACCAGGACGAACCACTGGCGTCGGAAAGTGGGGATAGTAGTTCGAATGACGAAGCTGAGGAGGAAGATGGTATTACTCCTGGAGAATTGGAAGCTCGTTTCGAAGGCACAGTTAGTGTAGACACATGGTAAGAGTTTTTATTACTTTGTTGTTGTGTGTTAATACAAACAAATGATCACAATGGTTCTGCTTTTTTTTTGAAGGTGTAAATGTGGCGAGTGTAAAACAGAACGTCTTGCTTGGCCAAGAGAATACAGATGTTGCAAGGAGGTTGTACCAGTAGTGGGAAAGCTCACATTTGAGGGAAGAGGCGATATCATTTGCATTTGCCAATATCCAGACTATGGACCTTTAACACATAAAGCCATGTTGTTAAATGTTGGTCCATTGCTGAGAGGAAAGGATGGGAGAAAATTGTGCTCCTTCATCAAAGTGAAAATGAGTAGGCCTTTAAACACATCAGTCGTTTATACATGTGTGTACGCTTTTTAGTCGGTCTGAAAGTAGATTCTAAATTGTAGTATGTGCTTGTCCCTTTCAAATTTAATAGATTTTGTTGGGCAGTAGCATATCGCTGGTTGATAAGATGGATGTGTGGCCATCTTGGATGGGAAACTGCTCGTCCTTTGTCGGCCTGTATATACCATAATATAAGAAGCAACTTTGGAACAATTCAAGCTACAGGGTTTCATGCTTCAGACAAACAGTAATATAACTAAATTATATGACAGTTTCCTTTTTTTAAAACGGACTCTAGCTAATATTATTACTTCAATAATATATTTATATCTTTATACAAAGATATTTGATATATATTTATATAGATGGATATATAATAACATACAGTACCATAAAGCTCTTTTAAAACTCTTTCAACTTCCTAATGGGCTATTCCAATTTTTACCCACACACCCCTTTTGAGAAACCTTTTTTTACCACCCGCTTTCGGAATTCCCACTATTTTCTAATATAAATTTATCCCTCCCCTGGAAATTTCAAGTAGACTCAACCCCCTCCCCTGGAAAATCCAAGTAGATTCAACCGGATTCCTCAATAACACCCCTCCCCTTTGGAGTTTTGGAATTTCCAAGTTTCCTCAACAGGGGGGTGCAGATTACGATAAAAATTGGAATGGCTCAATAATTCGAAAGAATTATTCGAAAGAATTATTAGGAAGTTGTAAAAGTTTTAAAAAGAGCATCAGCTTGATACATATAGAGCAGAAAATATTAAATTCATAACGCTTATATCAAAATTAATGGAAATAGTAAAAAATTAGTGTTAGGGTTCTTGTATTCTCGGTTATTCAAAACAAAAAAAGTTTGTTTTATATGTATACATGTATAATTGTTTCTTGAGTGGGACATCTTCCCCTGGGATGGCCTTTCATTGGATGCCCACAGCGTTTACATGATGGAGCTTTTCTCGTTCTTTCTGTATTTCTTGCTGCCTGTATTTCAGCTTCTCTTTTTGCAAACAGTTTTTCTTTTTCTGGGACTACAAAACAACAAATTATTTCAGTGTTTTCTTGAATTAACATTCATTTATAGAACATATTATTTAAAAGTTCGTTAATTTTATGGCCTATGTTGTTATTCTTACTTGATTGTAGAAATATCATCAGGAGAGAGTAGTCACAGTATGTTGGGGGTACTGGAACTTCTCTCACAACTTCTTCACCAAACTTGTGTTTGGGATATGTGACATGCATGTGCTTTTCACCATCTTTATTTAGCTTCGTCTTTCTTCTGACATTCTCATTGAAATGAAGGCATGCAAGAATATGACTACCAACAAAAGAGAGTTTAATCTTTCCCAAGGGTAACATGAAGAGAAATTTTGAGTTGAAAATTAAAGTGAAAAATATAGTGAAACTTCCAAAATCAACTACCGCTACATTTTTCAGTTGATCTTATCAATGGATGGTGCTATAATTTTCTCTTCAGTTTTAACTTTTTTGTATATGTAATTATACCACAGTTGAAGAGAAGTCGAAAATATAGTGATGTGATAGAAGTTTGGCCAGTTTAGGACACAACCATGGTGTCAGGTGTCCACTAACGAAAAGGTGTCCACACTTACAATACCCACCGACAGTATGTTCCCAACCACGAAAAGCACAACATTTTTAGGTGCCATTGATTCAGGGTGGAGTGGAAACCTTTCAATCAGCTTGTTTATTCAATGGGGGACAATTTTCTGATATTTAATGATGTTTTCATCAAAATTTTAGAAATTTTTTCATAACCTTTTGTTCCTGTAATATGAAATAGCATATTAACTACTGTCGCCCTTATTAAGTTATTACCATCAACAACCTAAGGTAGTTTGTAAATTAATAAATGTTGCGAACAGGTTGTCACTTGTACCACACTCCAACAGTCAAGGTTTGAACCCTAGTATTCTGATTGGGAGGGTTTATGGAAATTCACAGACCTTCCCTTGGGTTTAGGTGACATCTATTTACTAATCTGTGTATTAGCATAAACCAATTAGTGGACTATTACAAATCCTGCATTCTGATAGCTGAGCTATTCACTGTCTATCGATGATAGATCACTAGTATCGATAGGATACTTTTTTTTCCATTTTCAAAACAATAACAGAAAACTCGCATTTTTCCGAAGTTTCAGTTTGTTCAAAATAATACTTTGAGGAATTAGACAGCTCACCCTTGTTGTCTGACTATCTGCTCATAGACAACTTATATGGAAATATAAGTTTGTACGTGTATATATGATAAATGGATGTAGATGTATAGGAATATATATTAAAAAGGTATATCTGGAGTATTAGAAATTTAGATTAAAGTCTTTCACGAGCTTTGCCAACAAGCAAAGTTTTTAACGATTTTAAAAAAGATCTGATATTGTCATCATTTCTAATAAATACTGGCGGTTCATTAAAAATCTTGGCACAGCAGTCTTGGAAAGTTCCTGTTTCTCAAGGTATCTTCAGTCGAGCGAATCATCGGAGTGGAGTTGTTGACTATGTGTGTATAATTCTAGCCTTAGGTATTGGGGCCATGTAGCATCCCGCAACAATTGGTGTGCTAGTCGCATCAGATTAAACTCTATCCTTTCTTTAACTGGCAGCCATCCAAGGGATAAAACATCGCTCTTATTGCAGTATCTGTTTGTCACAAAACTTGCTGCTGTGTTTTGGACACGTTGCAATTTCTTCATTTGGTATGCAAGGAGAGGGTGACAGACCACAATATTATAGTCTAGTTTTGAAAGTACTAAGGATTCTGCTAGCTGTTTCTTAGTGTGAAAAGATGCAAGGTTCTTTAGCTTCCGTAGGGTGGAGAGTACCGAATAACAAGAGGAAGATAGGTTTTTCACGTGATTTGCCCATTTTAGGTTATTATTAATCCATGTACCTAAAAGTTTGAACTCTTGAACTCTCTCCAGTGACATTACTCTTGTGACATTCTGCCAACCACTTAGCTACTCCTCGGTGTTTGTCAGATGCAAATGTTCGAATATGTTGACCAGCTGAGAGTAAAAAGTCAAAACCACGCTTGCAACCTTCAAGTTCCATTTTGTTGCTGGTACCTTCTGTTTCATTTGCCTAAATAAGAATTAAAGTATTGTGGTGTTACTACGTCATACAACAAATTTTAATTTTTCTTGAAAAATGGAAAATACAAGTTTGAGATTCCAAAACACGTGCACAAACAATTTGGAAAAAGAATAAAACTAAATGTTATGAATAGTTAAACATTCTCACAATCAAAAACTGTTACCAAGTAAATACCAACAGTTGTTGCTATGGCAAAAATGACGTTTCAAAATGGCTGCCAATTACCCTTCGAACTAATTTAATTCGAAAAACACTTTGGTGACCCTCAAATTTTTTTCAATAAAACTTTTCTTGAAGTAAGAGTAATCAATAGGCCAATTTTAAAAAAATTCTGTAGAATGAATAATTTTTTTAAAAATCATGTTTGTTAATTTTTAAAAAATTTCGTTCTACAGAATTTTTTTGATCACTCATACTTCAAGAAAAGTTTTAATGAAAAAAGTGGGGGTCACCAAAGTTTTTTTTGAATTAAATTATTTTGAGGGGTAATTGGCAGCCACTTTGAAACGTCATTTTTGCCATAGCAACAACTGTTGCTATTTATTTGGTAACAGTTTCTGATTGTCAGACTGTTTAACTATGCATAACATTTAGTTTTGTTCTTTTTACGAATTGTTTATGCACGTGTTTTGGACTCTCAAGCTTGTATTTTCCATATTTCAAAAAACTGTGTGGAGCCACCTTAATTTAGTATCATCAAGAGGGGGCTTATTTAATTTTCAATGTCAGAGTAAGAAAATACTGATACATGTATGTATGTAAAACCAACTATAACCAATTTTTTATTAAAACAGGGTTTGTTTTTTAGACAGTAGTGCACTTACCTGTAAAATTTCAAAGTGACCAATTTTCATTGTGCTGCAATTTAACATAGTGTATGCACAATATTTAGTACTGCGACCCATTGATTCAAAACGGGCGTCACCACTCCAAACCATATTTTTTTGTCCTTCCACTTATCCAATAGCGCTGTTTGGTAACTAGTCCAGTGTTGAATGATAACAGGAAACAACAACTTTGACTGATGTCAAAAATAGTTCCTGATGCTGAATACCGATAAGCCGATGTGCCTAAACACTAGGAGGATTTTGCTGATGGAAGCTCCAGCAAGCAGAACAGATAAACTTAACAGTATATTTCCTCCTGGGTATTTTCCAAGCATGAGAGGCTGTGAACTCCAAGCAAAGGTATCTCTGCTGCTGGTGCACTCCTGGGTGACATTTACTGCAGTGCCATTTTTTCTTTATTGACACTTTCGGGTTGCTTTGCATTTGAAGCAGAACAAGGAAAATAAGGTTAATAATTTGGTGTAAAACACTATAAACTTGGGATCTGTTGATGGTTCTGATGCATCATACCTGCAATTAAAAGGCTATTGTTAATTTTGTTATACTGACAGCTTACTTTGTAAAGCCTGGATTTTCACTACTGGCATAAACATAAGATTAAGAGTAAATCTAAAGAAAAGCATTACGTATAAAAACTGAAGACAAAAACAAGAAGAAATTTGTTTCACCTTTTGTGCTAAACTTGGCAATAATATCTGCTTATGCTTGTGTTGATATCTAATATGTTTGAGCTCTCATTCATTCTTGAAGTCCCATTCTTTGTCTAGTTCTTTCAATAGTCTGTAGAGAAAGATACCTAACTCTTCGTTTAGGTAGTAAAAACCTGGCTTTAACTAGACACTAGCAAAGACTGAATAAACTCTAAAATTTCACAATCTTTGTGTGAAATATGAGAGTTTATTCAGTTTGTACTAGTGTCTAGTCCGTGTAGTCACAATTACGCATAATTTAAGCCAGGTTTTCACTATACTATAAGCATGCATAAGCATATAAATGGCACATAATAAAGAATAAGTTTACAAACCTTATGTCATTGGATTCTCCAGTTTCTTCATCGGATTTATCATTCACGTCATTTACGTCTTGGCTTGAAGTGGAAGAGTAAATTTCACTCTCATTTTCCGGCCCCGTGTCAGTCTGGCATGCAGCTCCAGCATCAGCACAATCCTCACTGTTTTCATCCTCGGTCAAATCATCTCGGAAAAGTTCGAAAGCTTCGTTTCCATTGTCGTCGTCAGTGTCTTCTTTCTTTTTTGATCTGCGTAGTGGTTTCCTCAGCTTGCTGCACTGTTTCTGAAGTGCGATTACTTTAGATTTTAATTTGATGCAATTGTCGCACACTTTTGGCGAATGCATTCAGCTGCGTTTCAATTTAGTCACATACACCGTTGGAATATCTATTTCCATTGACAGATCCTCTTCAGGCAAACGCTTCAAAGTCCAAAGTCGATAGATACATTGGCGTACCTTCATCAGGTATAAAACTTGTTGTGGTTGTCTTGGTTGATGGTGTTCGACAAACATCACGCCTTACCCATTATTAAGTGCAAAGATTATACACCCATTTCTAAAAAGCTTTACATAAAGCTGCAAAAAGCCCTGGTTCACTTGATATGACTGTAAAGCAAAAAATAAGAAACGCATATAAATACTAATTTGCATTATTTACTCACGTGTCGTATATCGCGTTCAGTCTGTTCACACAACTCGGCAGTGCCGGGGTATATAATGGCATCGATGGTAGGCACGGCTTCCCTGTCCAACAGCCTCTTTGAAACAAAATTTTCTTTGCTTTCAAGATGCGAAAAACTGTACCTCTGGTTGTAGCACGACGTTTCAAAATGCCGCGAACAGAGTGCTGAGTACTGCTTTGGTTCAAAGCCAGGCCTGTGCCTTCAAACAAAACTTGTCCATTTTCTTCGTATCGTCGGGTTTGCCGGGAATACATGCATGGAAACTCCTTCCGAAAATGATGTATTTTGACAACTTTCCATATTTGGTCCACCAGCAATGCAAAAGAGACCACCGCGCTTCTTTGAATTCTCTGAAGTAACCATCCTGCTATATTGCGCCTCTCAGAAAGAAGCGTGTGCAAATGGTGTGACGTCACAGTGCCAAAATGGCCGCGCGTATATTTTTCGCCAGAAACATGATACTATTATCGTCCCAAGGTCGGTCATATCAGAAGAACTGTGACACATAATATAGCAAAATTATCGTAAAAAAGTCCATAACATCGTTTGAGCCAAACAAATTTTTCGTGTCATAGGCACTTTAACCATCTAAGAGTTTTATTGTTGGTTTCGAAACAGTTTCAATACATTTTGAACTTGATTTAGAAGTATTTTAAAGGATTTCACAAGTGGGGCATCTGGTCCTGTTACATACACCGGCAAACTGCCAAACTATAATAGACCCCGTACATGCAGAGCCATACATGGGAGAATTGGAACATATACTCACTCGCATTTTAGTTGCACTGTATGACTCATCGGCGTGGGATGAATATATCATATGAATCACTGCGCTTGAGCATGCCTATATAAGGTGTACCTGAATAAAGTGGATTCGTTTGCCATTTGAATACAACCTTCAAAGGACAAAGATTCAAGAGCTCGTATTAAGTATCTTAATTTTTTTCTTCGAAATGAGTTTAAGATCATTGACAAAAGTTTACATACATTGTCTTGTTTATTTTCCCGTTAACGAAATGTATTCAGTCTTACCTTCTAAAAATATCATCGAAGTGAAGTCGGGCAGTAAGACCACGTAAGGAAGCAAGGTTGTAGCTGTTTACAATAGTGAAAGATGGGATGCAGAAATCTGTGCTGTTAATTGTAATTTATTAACTTAAGGAGTGTTTGGTATTATATATTAAGTTTATATTACACAGTAAAAAGTACTGGGGGTTGATAATACTGTCTTTTTTTTTGTTATCTACTGCAGATGATCCGACAAAACTTCGTGAGCAGCATCTAAAAATCGTTGAAGACGGCGTGTTAGACCATCGCTGGAAGGCCGGCTTACTTCAAAAGAACACGTGATCCAATCGACTGCGGTGATGAAAGTGCTCCTCACGTGACAACGAAGGTGTATCGAAGCTAGGCATCCTATTGTTGTCGTCTTTAGAAAATCGCACTTCTGGACATAAACCGAGATTTAGGGAGCTTTTATATGTTCAATGGCGTCGACAAGTTCAGCATATTATGCTATGGAGACAGAAGGTCATGAACAGAGGCCAGAAACATTTTTATCTGATCCAGAAGATGATTTCGAAGCTACTATTGAGTTGCTCGAAACAGAAGTCGAGGAGTTGAATGGGGAAGTTGCTAAGTCACTCAATGAAGTAAATTTAAATATTTTTACTTGTTTACAGATAGACATAGCCTGTGCACAGCCTGAAATATCCCTGTATTACAGTCTGTGAAAACTCACGCGATAGCTTCTCGAACCCCCGCAAAGCTTAGCTACCCAGATCTGAGTAGTAGATTCTGATTGGCCAAAGCAACACCACCTTCAATTCCTCTCAAGAAATGATAAATTCAACATGGCCGAAAGTCAAAACTGTGAAACTGCATTTGAGAAAGCGACCAGAGGAGTGTGTAACGTTTTTGCAATTACAGCATTATTCGACAAACAAAAAGAGGCTTTATACCAGAGTTTCTTTTCAAAGCGTGATGTTTCATCATACTCCCAAACCTGTTATGGGAAATCACCGATATTTCAGTCTATACCGATCATGGCAGATATTATTTACAAGAGAGCAAGAGGCAGCAGCATAATGCTTGTTATATCTCCCCTAAAATCTCTTATGGAAGATCAAGTACGTGGATTAAAGAAGCTAAACATTTCAGCAGTGTGTGTAAAAGAATGGTCAATGGCGAGTTTACCCATGTTTATGGCTCGCGCGCTCGAGTGCTTGCTGACAATACATCAACATCGACATGGAGAGGTATTCTCTCAAGTAAGACATTTAAAGACTTCCTGGAGTGTGTTGCGGTCGATGAGGCACAATTGTATTAGCCAGTGGTAAGTAATTTTGTAAATATTGTTGGGTCACCTATTTAAGTATAAACAACTTTCACATCTACAGTATATAACTTATAAATGCTACTGATAACTTACTGTGCGAAATATTTAAGTTTGAGAGAATTATTCAACATATTAATATACATATATCCCTATGAAAGTATATTCACTACAAAACGATTGCCCCTTGCGTTTCATATTTAATTTGTTTTAGTCTCGGTGGGTCTCACGAAATATCATCTAGCCTCTGTTAACAAGTAGCAACTAGGCATTAATAGGATAATAGCATTCCTATTTGAATCCCGCTCTTTTAATATTAATATAGGGATAAAAATAATCGTCTGTAACCTCAGTGAAATGAGGTTTCTCATTCCTGAGAGTGTCCACTTAATTGTTGTAACAGTGACAGCTACAAAACAGTCTCACCTTGCAATATATGACAGCTAAAGGTTAAGTAAACAAACTGCAATAGTATCTGAGAGCCCCCACTAGACCTTATTCAAAAATGGCCGCAGAATTAAAATTCTTTTATATACATATAAATTAGCCTTTATGAACTCGTTTTCATGTGGGAAATTCAAAAGAATTCTTACCTTGAAATGAGGTCATAAGGGCTAATTTATATGCATAAAAGAATTGGTGGCCATTTTTGAATAAGGTATATAGATCCAATATTTTCTACTGTGTTCAGGACATTAATAAAGACATTCCATTCCATTTATTATTATAAAGGAAATCGAAACCAATCACATGACAGCTAAGAAGGACAATCATATATTGTCAGACAAGGAAACAATGTGGGCTTTTATACAGGGTATTTGAAGTCACTCTTTCTTCTTTATACACATAACACTCTATGTTCTTTGATGGACGAAAGTGTATGATACATCATACATCCTGGCAATTTGTACCCATCCCAAAGGCAATAGTAGAGATTAGAATTCTGATGTGTCCATCACTTTTTGACAGATTCTTCAAAATGTGCTTTTTAACAGAATTTGGGGTTCCAGCATGACACACTTCAATAAGACACCTTGTGGGCTTGTGAGATGACCCTTTTAAAATTTGCTTCCAAGAGCGACTTTGAATACCCTTTATAAAAGCCCACATTGTTTCCTTGTCTGATAATATATGATTGTCCTCTTAGCTGTCACGTGATTGGTTTCGATTTCCTTTATGATATCAGTAAATAATAAATGGAATGGAATGTCTTTATTAATGTACTGAACACAGTAGAAAATATTGGATCTATTGGGTGATTGGGGGCTCTCAGATACTATTGCAGTTTGTTTACTTAACCTTAAGCTGTCATATATTGCAAGGTGAGACTGTTTTGTAGCTGTTGCTGTTACAACAATTAAGTGGACACTCTCAGGAATGAGAAACCTCATTTCACTGAGGTTACAGACGATTATTTTTATCCCTATATTAATATTAAAAGAGCGGGATTCAAATAGGAATGCTATTATCCTATTAATGCCTAGTTGCTACTTGTTAACAGAGGCTAGATGATATTTCGTGAGATGGACCCACTGAGACTAAAACAAACTAAATATGAAACGCCAGGGGCAATCGTTTTGTAGTGAATATACTTTCATAGGGATATATGTATATTAATATGTTGAATAATTCTCTCAAACTTAAATATTTCGCACAGTAAGTTATCAGTAGCATTTATAAGTTATATACTGTAAATGTGAAAGTTGTTTATACTTAAATAGGTGACCCAATAATATTTACAAAATTACTTACCACTGGCTAATACAATTGTGCCTCATCGACCGCAACACACTCCAGGAAGTCTTTAAATGTCTTACTTGAGAGAATACCTCTCCATGTTGATGTTGATGTATTGTCAGCAAGCACTCGAGCGCGCGAGCCATAAACATGGGTAAACTCGCCATTGACCATTCTTTTACACACACTGCTGAAATGTTTAGCTTCTTTAATCCACGTACTTGATCTTCCATAAGAGATTTTGGGGGAGATATAACAAGCATTATGCTGCTGCCTCTTGCTCTCTTGTAAATAACATCTGCCATGAACGGTATAGACTGAAATATCGGTGATTTCCCATAACAGGTTTGGGAGTATGACGAAACATCACGCTTTGAAAAGAAGCCTAATGCTGTAATTAATGCTCTAATAATGCTGTAATTGCAAAAACGTTACACACTCCTCTGGTCACTTTCTCGAATGCAGTTTCACAGTTTTGACTTTCGGCCATGTTGAATTTATCATTTCTTGAGAGGAAGTGAAGGTGGTGTTGCTTTGGCCAATCAGAATCTACTACTCAGATCTGGGTAGCTTTGCGGGGGTTCGACAAGCTATCGTGTGAGTTTTCACAGACTGTAATACAGGGATATTTCAGGCTGTGCACAGGCTAAGATACACATAGATAAGTACCTAAGCAATTTTTTTCTTACTTCAGGTTGAAGGTTCAAAGCAGTTTCCCTGTCAGTATTGCGCGAAAGTATGCAAATCGAAAGGACGTACAAAGCATATTCGCAGTAAACACGCCAATGGCGATGAACATTCTTCTGCTGAGAAACCACTGCAGCCGAGTCTTTTGACCCTTGAGAAATGTTGGATTTTATTCGAGACCTTGGAAAGCATTTAACAGACGAAAGTATTTATAAAAAGGAACACATTGCAGAAATTTTTGATTTGAGATCGAGCGAGTCATTCTTGTCAGCCATGAACGGCCTTCTGAAAAACTTTCATGGCAACAAGAGCCATGACAAACTGTTGCAGGCATTTTACGGGAAAATCTCTCGTAACTGGAAAGAATATTTCAGTCCCTGTGAGAACCAGAAAATAATAAATTTACTTCTGATACATCTCCCAGAACGTTTGGTGACCTGCCCTGATGGTGAAAAGGAACAAGCTAGTAAAGACAAGGTAGTTAACTTACAGTAGTTTTATAGTCTGTTATTTTATGTAATTGCCCTACGAAAGCAATAACCTGATTTTTTAATTAAAATTCAATAAGATTTCTTTTTATTCTACATTGTGCAAAGAATTGTGGAGCAAGTGTTACCAAATAGAAGAATGTCATACACCACATGGAAAGCATAGCATATAAATACTGATAATCAATTTTTAACTGGTTCATTATAGGTTGAGTTGGGTATTTCTCCTCAAGAACAAGGGCCATTGACGTATGTTGCTGGTTATGTGTTGCAATCTCTTTACAGAAAGAGTAGAAATTCTCCAAAATGGAATTCACCACGACATAGGAAATTCAGGCATTAGTAGGCTCAATGAGAATTCCAACCGAGGAGAATACATATATTGCTTCACTCTCTAGAGAAGGACTTTGGACACCCAATAACTGGGTGAATTTAAAAAAGTACACAGATAGAGACAAGGCCACTCGTCTGCCAGAAGACAAAATAGTAGATGAAGTGCTTGCTTCACCCCTTGCTAAAAGCTTGTGGTGCAACAAGGAATGTGAATCTTTGCGTCTTGAAAATATTGTTAAATTATATATTACTGTAAGGTGTCTTTCATTTGCAAAAGATATTGTAAATAAGATATTGTAAACAACTTAAGGGAAAAGTCCAAAAGAGCAAGGCATTAAGAAAACAGTTAAAAGTAGGAAGTGAAACATTAACAGTTTAGATATTTACAAGTGGGAATTACAGCGTTAAATGTAAGAAACTTATATACTATTTTAAGAACATAAAAGACTGTTCATTCACTATTTTTGATAGAATCCCAAATCATAGATATTTAACCCATTTAATGGGCAAGGGCACACTTTTCTGGCTAATGATCTTATTCAGCAGAGTGGAGAACTTGCTGCTAAACTTATTGGCAGGCAAGTGCACATCTTAGCATCCAACCATGCTGAATAAAATTGTCTGTTGTTAGACAGACTAAAATGTCAAAGTGTGCCCTTTCCCCTCAATAGCTGGTTAAATATGTTTGTTACCTAAACTTCAGCAACACTGACAGGCCTCACATTTTGCAGTGGCATCAGTAGACATTGGCCAAGTATAGTGGCCCTACATTATATTAGACAAATCCAATGTTTTGCACACTGGTGATAATGTAACAATTATATATTACCCGCTAGTGCTACAACAGCGCAGCAAAAATCCAGTTTAAGCCTAAACCCAGTGGAAATCCAGGTATATAACAAAACACTTAACGTCTGATCCCTTGGAAAACTAGTTAGTTTTGTTTCGCCTCGAGTCTCGATGTTTCCCTCAACTCGGGAAAACAAAACTGTTTCCTTCTATGGACTGGTATAATAACTGTAAAATAATATTGACCAAATATAATGAGTTATAATATTTAACTAATTTGATTAATAAACTATGTGTTATGAACTTACAAGTTGTGATAAAAGTCTTCTTCAGTACATATTTTATGTTTAGAGCACAGATTGTCAATGTGGGAAATATCTGGTATCAGAATACTGTTAAAATCTCTACAAAGAGTTACTTTAGTTTTACATCTACATGGAAATACCTATGCATGTAAGTGAAAGAGTCCTTGGTGTCATTGAACTGAAGAATAAAATTAAGATTTCCATTCCAAGCTTTTACTTATCCTGGAATTTTTGCCCCCCACTTGGTCTTTTAGGCAGGGGTCCTTCAGAGACAGCATACCACTTGTTTCACTTCCCTGCATGTCGACCTGCAACTTTTCCTTCAGCAGTTGGTGCAATGTCTCTTAGGGTAGCAATCCTGAGGTTATTGTATCCAAATTCAGCAGCACTAGGATTGTCTGACCGTCTGGCACGTTGGTATCCAAAATACTCCTCAAGATCATCCTGGCAGAATCTCTCTGTCAAAACAAACTCGAAGCCTTCATTCAACAAAAATTTAGTTACTTCTATAACAGAAGAACCTGTTATTTGAAGGCCCTTGAATGTTTGACAAAGAGAAACATCTTTGCTGCTTCATCACCAGAGAGTGTCTCATCTTGTGTCTGGGTAGATGTTTGCCAATCTTCAAGGTACTTCATGAAGTCATTCTGCAGCCAATCAAAGCGGGAATCAGTTGGACTTGTGTAAGGAGCCAGCATTGGATTACGTTTCTTGACATGCTCTGTTGTTGGGCGAACATTAAGGCAGTCAAAGAAATCGTTAATCTTTTTGCATAGCTTGGCAGTTTCAGCTGCTTCACCTGAAGGGCAAAACCGCTGAAGTGCTTGAGCAACAGTGTTACTCAATACCTGCACTGCAAGGCTTACTTTCATCTTGGAAAATGATTTCAGACAATGTGGTCAGTAGTTAGCTTGGGCAGCTGATGCAAACCCAAGTGTAAATTTGGTAAATACATACTTTGGTATCATATATCAAAGTTGTATTTCTCACATGTAGCGAGTGGATTTACTACCTGTGCCAGAACTGTAGAAGCAATTTCGTGAAGTTTTTACCAAGTGTGGAGCATCAGAGAAGAAGTAAATGAACCTCCAGGATGCAAAAAGGTTGGGTGTTGCATAAAGACACCATTAACCTGTTATAAATAACAAAAAAAACAAAAATGCTGCTAAATAAAGTTTTCATTGGGGGCTGTTTATATGGAAGTGAGGTACTCAGATAGCCGAGTTGTAAAAACGCAATAGCTAATTACTCAGCAATAACTAAGCATTTCACATAATGTCCTTTTTTTTCAAGTTTCTACCACTTATCTATTAACTGTAGCAGAAAAAAACAAATGCATCTCATGTTTATATGAGATAATTGGTAACCTGCCCAGCCGAGATCCCAGCTCTCATTGCTGAGATCTCAGCAAGGCGACTTACTCGCCTGTCCCATATAAACACTCAGCCGGGAAAAACAATACTTTCTTATACTGTACAAGTCAGAATCTCGGCTTTGCAGAGTAACTCGGATAGCCAGGTAACTCGCCTCCATATAAATAGCCCCTTAGAACCATTCAACTGCATATGAAACATAAAAAGACACTGGTGAGTTCAATACCCCAATGTTGTATTCTTCCCTTATTTTATATCTAACTAGCCAAACAGAAACACAAAAAAGGTAAGTACTGCATACAATGTGGGAAATTACCATGAAAATATTAATAGGACATTTGTGCAATTTAAAGTGTTAAATTTTTACTATTACTAGTACTACTCACATACCTGTTTGAAGTTAGTCATAGAGGAATGTAACTCGTACATACGTCGGTTAGGAGAAGCTCCATCGCTCACAACTGCACAAACCCATAAATTGCAATGCAGCACTGATTTGCTTTTCCAGTCAATCTCTTTAATGCGGTTTCAACCTCCAAAATAAGTAATAACGTACTGACAAACACATAATGACAAGACGTAGAAATCTAATAAATGGTGAAGAGTGTTTTATGCTATTTATTCATCGCGCCTACGCATAAACCGCATGCGAGTTCAAATAATAAAAATTTCCAACACCAAAGTGACCAAACGGTTGCCAAGCATTTTGATAGTTTCTGATAACTGTAATTCATACCTGAATGTTGCCTTTAATTATGCAATCAAATTACTTGTAGTCTCCACGACAAGTTTGTTGAACTTCCCATATAATAAACGGCAAGTTGACAGTATACGCCAGTCGCCACGCCACGAGGCCATGGCCATAACAGGCATAACTGAAATTATTCCAATTTATGTTCAATGTTTAGCAAAAACCGCAATGCATCATGGTAGTGTGGTAACGCTACCATGGGAGAGGAGCGGGCGTTTTGTGTGGCAGAGGACTTTTGCTTTTTAAAAGAATGTCATCAAATAAAATAGCAAAAAAACTTATCTTTACGATTAAGGAGGTTTTTACTCGGACTCTAAACTAGATATAAGGCAATCGCGGCGGTTTCGGGTTGACTGGACAAACAATGGCAGTTCCAAGATAAAAATTCTAGAAGAAGCATCTTACATGTAATGTACAATTGTAGGTGAGTAGACTTGGCCATTTAATCTCATAAGAATCTTTTGTTATAGGACTAAGCGGCGACACCTAGTTTACTTAGATCGCAAATATTTTGTGCATCGGAATGCATGTTGAGGACTTTTTCGTCTCTGCAATCTCGAGCAAGTTTGTCCTTAATTACCACCAGTCGTTCGATAAACATTTATCTAAGAGAAAGACCTTTAATCAATTTGTTTTGGCGCCAGTAAACCCGGTTTCCTTGTCAACGGCAAAGCTCAGGTCTTTTGCAAAAGCGTTATAACTTGAACAGAAACTGTAATTTGGTATTCTTGCTCTATTTTGTTTCTGAATTTCTTTGTAACCATGGAAGAAGCTTCTTGACACCATTAATTGCTGTAGGTTTTAAATATGGGTTAGTTGTGTGTTTTTTAAATATAAGCATTTAGCTAAAAAGTTGATTTTCCAAGCTGACAAGGCAGTTGGCATAATTTTAAATTATTATTGTTGTTTGATAATTGTTTATAAAGGCTTTTTTATAAATTTGATAAAAAGATAATTAATTTAATTTGTATTATAGAATTGTAAATATAATTCAGTTAAACTATTAGCAAGATTTAGTTGGTTAAAATTCAAATAATAATTGTGTACAAATTTATATAAATAGTTAGGATAGTTAGATACAGAAGCCAAACCACAAACAATGAATGAATAAAACAACAAAGTACTGCAGCTACAGGACACAAAGTCATGGACAAGAGATTTAAAGGCACTTCCACTATTTTCACAACATGTGCTACAAAAACATTTTATAACTGAAACCCAAGCAGATGACAGTGCAACTGGTGCTTATGAACACAAGAAATTAGGTTTACTTACCAGCTTTTCAACTGATACAGTAGGTATGTGAAACAAGTTCAAGTGAAACCAGAAGTAAATAGATGGTGCCCAAGTACAGTATGTTATTCAAAAAGAACAGTCCATGCATCAATGAAGAGTAAAAGTTAGTTATCTATGTGCACTTAAATCAGTCAACAGGAGTGTTGTTTGTGCAAAAAGAATTGGAAAAAGTGGATGCAGCAAACATGTTGGTGATGTTGCTGCACTATTGTTTTAATTCTTGATTATTATTACAGTTGGCATTAACAGAAGTTCCTGATGATATCCAACCTGCACACAGCTTCTTTAACAATGGCATGTGCCAAGAAATTATGTAACATATGAAGCAATTTTTTTGAGGATTTAAGATTTAAGTTTGAGGCAGTCAGTTTCAGCTTTTGTTCCTCATACCATTTTTTACAATCAGATTGGCTCCTGATGTTGCTTTCAATTTTCAATTTTGTGTCATGTGTTGTACCTAAATTTTCTTCCACAAATACCATATTATTTTCATGTATACAGTATATGTTTGGTTACTAGTGTCTACTTTCAAATTTTCTAGCATTTGTTCCTGAATATGAGTGTCATGTAGATGGCAGGTTATATCCTGCAATTTTGTAGTTTCTCAAATGAAATAGGTTTATATAGTCATTTGATACCAACAATTTACTGAGGTAACTAGCTTTCCCTGCCTGTTCTAACCCATGAGTCAATTCCTCTATTCTGGCATGGCTGAATTCTCTTGCAAAATGTGGGGTAGGATTGCAGTTGACTGCATCTCTGTTTGGTAATGTTTTCTTCCTTTGTCACCCTTTTCATAGGAGGCCTTACCAAAACTTAAATCCCCAAAAGCATTGCTTCATATGTTACATAATTTCTTGGCACATGCCATTGTTAAAGAAGCTGTGTGCAGGTTGGATATCATCAGAAACTTCTGTTAATACCAACTGTAATAATAATCAAGAATTAAAACAATAGTGCAGCGACATCACCGACATGTTTGCTGCATCCACTTTTTCCAATTCTTTTTGCACAAACAATTTCCACAAACAACACTCCTGTTGACTGATTTAAGTCAGTGGTGTTGGAGCGACACTAAAAGTGGGGGGGCTGAAAATTTTGGGGGGAGTCTGGGGGCATGCTCCCCCAAGAAATTATGAAATCTAGAGTCTCTGAAATGTCATTTCCTGCATTTTAGGACAAGGATTTACAGAATTGTAAAGGTCCAAAAATGTCATAAAATACTCAAAAGACAACACTTTTCCAGACATTGAATATCTACATTCAAATTTCTTTATTACATGTATATCTTTATTCAAAGTCATGGGTTAGTCAAAGTCATGATTTTGTTAATCATAACTTTATTACTGGCCTTGTTAAAAAGTGAGGGGGCCCAAACATATTCTGGCCCCCCCACCAAAAAAAGGGGGGGCCCTGGGGAGCCCTAGCCCCCCACCCCCCTCCCCCCACTTCCGACACCCCTGATTTAAGTGCACATAGATAACTAACTTTTACTCTTCATTGATGCATGGACTGTTCTTTTTGAATAACATACTGTACTTCGTCACCACCCATTTTTACTTCTGGTTTCATTTGAACTTGTTTCACATACCTACTGGAAGTGACTTTAAATCTCTTGTCCATGACTTTGTGTCCTGTAGCCGCAGTACTTTGTTGTTTTCTTCATTCATTGTTTGTGGTTTGGCTCCTGTTTATTTATTTAATATTTATTTATTTACTTATTTAACACTATATCTAACTATCCTAACTATTTATATAAATTTGTACACAATTATTAATTGAATTTTAACCTAACTAAATCTTGCTAATAGTTTAACTGAATTATTTACAATTCTATAATACAAATTAAATTAATTATCTTTTTATCAAATTTATAAAAAAGCCTTTATAAACAATTATCAAACAACAATAATAATTTAAATTGTGCCAACTGCCTTGTCAGCTTGGAAAATCAACTTTTAGCTAAATGCTTATATTTAAAAAACACACAACTAACCTATATTTAAAACCTACAGCAATTAATGGTGTCAAGAAGCTTCTTCCACGGTTACAAAGAAATTCAGAAACAAAATACAGCAAGAATACAAAATTACAGTTTCTGTTCAAGTTATAACGCTTTTGCAAAAGACCTTGAGCAGGCGCGGCGTGGCCCACCGGGACACTGGGACGCTTCCCGGTGGGCCCCAACGAGGCAACGATTGTGGGGCTCCTAAGCGCCAAGACATGTAGTAGTAAACTAGTAATTATTTGGTGAATTTGGTGATCTTGGGTCTAAATAAATAAATGATTTGTAGTTACTGGGCCTTTGTGATTTGTACGCACAAAGGAGTATAGGTCTTTCAAAGTTCAAACGCAGCATAAGATTGTAGAATCGTTAGAATATATGTCAGTGAAGCACTTCACGAGTAATGTAATCATGAAGTTGTGAAATTTGAAACTGTGAAACATGACATATTGACATGATAACAAGTGGGCGATTACACTGATTCGGGCTCGGCGCAGAGTCGCTGTCATGGCAGACAAAAGAGCACACAGTAGTGATAATGTTTTCCCCAAGAAAAAACATAAAAGTGGATCACAAAAGCGACGAGAACAAGATAACAAACTGCTTTTAGAAAGCCCCCTACACAATGTTGGTTAAGGTAAAGTCGATTTGCAAGTCATATCATCTAAATACCAACATTGTGTATGGGGGGAGGGGAAAATAGTATAAAATTCAAAAAGTCTACGATTTTTTCCCCATGATTGTACAACCCCCATTGGACCTAAACCTAACCACAACACCCCTACTGGTTTTTTTTTGTTATATGCAATTTAGTTTAACATCCCGCATGTGGGACAGAATCTCACTTGAGTATCATGATAATCATTATATTCGTCTGTGTGATGAAAGGATATGTTGCATCTTGACCCATATTCTGGGTTGGGTTATCCCATGAAGTAGTCGTCATAAATGCCTTTTTTCCGCTGACCGCAAAGTGTTGCTTCTTCATTGAAATACGTCCATATTGAATCACTGAATAAGCATTGAATTTTTTATTTTTATTTTTATTTATTTTTTTTTTTTTTTTCTTTCAACTTTTATTTGGACCAAGAGAGAGAGAGAAAAAAAAAGTATAAAATTACAAGTCCAAATTCGGCGAGCACGAACGAGAAAACTCCCATGCGAGGTGCTCACCGTAAAATTAAAATAAAATAAAAAGTAATGATATGTACATAGATCTATCGAAGATTAAGTTGGACTAGACATGACAGGAACAATTCCTGCATATGGAATAGGAACAAGGTGAATCTGGGTCAAAGGTAGTGTTCGTGAGTTCAGTATAAGTTAGGCGTAGATAGGACTTAAACCTAGTTAAAGAAGAAAATATATCAGATGGTGCATGCTTAAGTAAATAGTTCCAGGGTTTAACTATTCTATTAAAGTAAGATCCTTGAAAGGTACTAGTTTTACAATGTGGGGTTTTAAGAAGTGAGGACGAACCAGATCGGGTGTTACAATTATGCACAGGATTAAAATAGTCGACGTTTAGATCTATAAGTTTATATTTACATTTGTAGTAAAAGATCAAGTCACGGATTTCACGGTCGTAGGCTAGTGGCAAAAGGTTTAAGACTTTTAGACGTTCAGAGTACGTCAGTTCTCCTCGTTTCTTCTTCAGAATCCATAACGTAGCTCTCCTTTGAACACCTTCCACCCTCTTCATCCAGGTATTACTTTGAGCTGACCAGATCTCGGAACCATATGAAAGTTGGCTTTTGACAAATGAGAGGTATAATGTCCTCCTAACACGAGTATCCGGCAGATAGAAGCAGGTTCGTTTCAAGAGGCCAAGCATCTTGTTACTCTTTGCAATGATGTTCATTATATGGGCGGCCCATTTCAAGTCACTGGAGATTGTAATGCCCAGATCTAACTCGACATCAGTACAGGAAAGTTCTAGGTCGTACAATGTGTAATTATAAATTACTGGACTTGGTCTCCTTGTAATCCTTAGAATCTTACATTTGTCAGTGTTAAATTTCATTTTGCTTTCGGAGCTCCATAGTTCTAAAGAGTGTAGATTATCTTGTAGAGCTTGACAGTCGTTCAAGGTTTTTACGTGTCTGTGTAACTTTGTGTCGTCGGCGTACAGAGCAATGTCAGTGTCAATCGATAGGTGGTCTGAAATATCGTTGACAAAAATAACAAAAAGTAGAGGGCCCAGGATGCTCCCCTGTGGTACACCAGAGGTAACGGGTGACCATTCAGACTCGGCGCCTTCGAAGACTACTCGTTGTTGTCTATTTTCTAGGTAATCTTTAAACCATAATAACAGGGACCCACTTATTCCATGTAGTTCAAGTTTCTTTAGAAGTACCGAGTGGTCAACCGTATCGAAAGCCTTCGAAAAGTCAAGATAAAGTGTGTCAACTTGAGTGTTTGCGTCCAGGTGTTTGCCGATGTTATGAAGGACGCTTAGTAGTTGCGTAACACAAGAACGATTCTTAAGAAAGCCGTGTTGGATTGGGTTAATTACTGGTCGCAAGAATGGGTAAATTTGGTTGAATATGCATCGTTCTAAAACTTTAGAGATAATCGGTAGTAGTGAGATAGGTCGGTAATTGCGTGCAAGTTCCAGATCACCCTTTTTGTGAATCGGCGTGACGTTGGCTGTTTTCCATTCACGTGGAACGGTACTGGACGTTAGGGACTTATTCAATAGGATACAAAGACTTGGTGATATTTCGTCTGCACACTCCTTAAGTAGAAGAGAAGGTATACCATCAGGACCAGGCTTTTTAAACACAGGAGTACTTCGTCAACTGAAATGCTGATTACTGGCATTTGCGTGTTTGTTTTTGGCGTGGAATTATTTGAAGTGAAATTGTTTGCTTGAGATTTTGGAAGAAAAGTTGACAAGAAATAACTATTAAAGATGTCGGCTTTTTCCTTAGATGACTTAGCGGTGAAACCATTATGGAGCACAGTAGAGGGTAAGACCTTCTTGTGCAGCACAGCATTGCTATATGACCAAAATATTTTTGGATTATTGGCAAAGGAATTGAATATGTTTACACACGCTCATCACACACATACCACACACACGTCATAACTAATTATAGCTTCCAATTGTAAATTGTTTCCATTAATCTCATACCCGTTGAAGGCTACAGTCTGGTAGCCGAAAGCTCGTTTCAATAAATTATTCTGGTCAGTGAACGTTTTATTTGCTTTTATTATGAATCATCCTGACCGCGTTTCTTTCATTTTTTCGAATAATAATAATAATAATAATAATAATAATAACAATAATTATAATAATAATAATAAATAATAATAATAATAATAATAATAATAAAAATAATAATAAGTACAACTAAAAAAGAATTATATAAATATGTTTACAATTTATAATCTTAATTCTTCTATATTGCTAATTTATATCTCAAACATAATCTATTTACAAAACTGTTTACATATCGTACAAATCTGTACAAGAACATTTATACTTTTTAAAATTCAATCGTTTTAATAATAAACATATTGTAATAATAATAATTTAGCAAGACCTATTGTAAAATATAAAACCTTTTAACAGATTTTTATGATAATTAATAATTATTATTATATTTATTGTAACAAATAAGACTTCATTAAATTAACGCAGTAAAATTTAAACTGAATAAAATCAGTGTAAAATCTTAGCAATTTTAATTCATAAATAAATAAATAAATAGTAATTAATTTCATGAAATTAAGGCAGTGAACATGTAAGGTCAGTGTAAAATTTTCACAGTTTTAAATCATAATTACTGTTACTGTTACTACTAGGAGTTCTTATCAGAGGTGAATTGCTGCCTTTGCAAAGCGAAGGATAGAAACAATGTCTGCAATGATGCATGTCAATATGCCATGAGGAGGCAAACATCACACTTTTTGAGATTGCTATAAGATCACCTTCAATTTTTTGTTCCAAACGACAAAATTAAATTGTTTAAATAATAATCTTTTCCAGTGCATCTAAAATGGTCGCGAAATGCGTGGAATGGCATTTTTCAAAGACCTTAGATGTTTTAGGGTATTCCTCCATAAATATAGAGGAATACCAATTGTCTACTTCTTCGACCAAAATTGACGTTAAGTACAACAAATCATGTATTTATTTGCTTGTGGAAGTATTCATCAAGGCCATGAACGCTTCAGTGGCCAGTCTCGAGGAAGGCAATATTCTTTTATGAGTTTATCGCCGTTGTTAATAACTGCCAGTTGACTTGGCATTTTAATTTCAAAATGTTCATTTTTCATTGAACAACTTTCATATTCATCTGTCAAATGTACACTTATATTTTAATATCACTGTGTTTATAAACCTGGTTCAATGGAACTGGGACAATCTCAAAAAAATTGGTGTTTAATTCACTTGACAAAGAACATAAATATTGCTCTAATTCAATGATATCATCATATAATTTTCCTGACAACAGATTCCATTAGCATTTCTGGCACGAGGATCAAAATAAATAGAAAGCAGAGTCTAATTCTAAAACATGTATCAAGGCCACCATATAGCCTTCTAATATTAAAATAGCATGATTGTCATGTGCGAAAGTATTCATCAAGGCTGAATGAAGAGTAAAGTAGGGAGACTCGAGTTCATGCTCACTATTTCTGACCAGACCTTGACAGTCATTTTCATAATTTATAAACCAAATTTGGTTCTCATTTTGGGCCTCAATGGACTCCACCACAATGGTAGATCGATATTTGTCACCATCACAGGTGATTTTGTGTAATGATTTACCTCTTTTGACGAACAAACAACAGTTGGTAAATTATTCGGCGATAATAATTCCTCACGCGGAATGACACCATTGTCAAAAGCATTCAAGTACATTTTGTCTCCTTGTACAGACCAAAGCCCTTTTTCCACTATGCGAATTTGTTGGCGCGAAGCGAATTCTCAGGCAATATGACTGGCAAGTAAGAAAATTGGCGCGAAAACTAGCAGCACCAACCAATTACATTGCGTGAAGGGTATTTCCATTCGATTCGCGCGAACAAATTCGCTTAGCGGAGAACGGGCTTAAGTAAGACATTGTCGATGGTTTTCTTAATACTTGCATAGATTGGGCGGTTAACAACGCCGATAAACTCATAAAGGAACATTGCTTTCTTCGAGACTGGCATTGAAACGTTCATGGCCTTGATGAATACTTCCACGAGCAAATAAAGGCTTGATTTGTTGTACTTACTGCGAATTTTTGTCGAAGAGAGATCACATGATCGAAGGGGCCGCCATTTGACTTTTGAGGGCGGGGGTGGGTGATTTCAGAAAAAAATATCCTGCAAGGTGTTTGGGACGAGAAAAATAGCATGCAATGAATCACATAGGGGGGGGGGGGAATCCTACATCAAGTTTGGGCAAGAAAAAAATTGCATCACTTCTCAAAAAAAAAAAGTTTAACGTTTATAGTTTATCATTTTAAAAAGTAAACATGTAGGATGGTCTCGCTACATTCATCTCTTAAACGATAAACTGCACTATAAAAACTGTTGTTTTGTTTAAATTTATCTATTAAATTTATTTTATATTTTTTAGTAGTTACAGTAAGTTTGTTTTGGCTCAATGCAGTTGTTGGCAGGACCGTACATCCTCGTTCCCAGGACCCTATCGAGGGGGTTTGAGATGCCGGTACACCGGTTTGGGCGACCAAACCGAGGTGCCCAAAAAATATTAACTATGGCTACAATCTGAGGGTTTTTTCCAAAACATACCCTACAAGAATTTAAAAATCACTGCACCCCTCAGAATGTTAAAAATCGCATCTCAGAATGCAGGATGGCTTTTCCGAGACTCTAAATTTCAAAACTTTCCAGGGGGGGATTTTCCCCCTGACCCCCTTAGAGAGTTCCCGCGCCTTCAGCGCTGACTGGTGTGCCCAAATAATCTCTGGATATAGCACTGTTCAGAACTACTCTCCTTACGATTAATATATAGAACGATGTCTAAAACAATTTAATTGTGTCCAGATCAGATGTTTTATCCATGTGCCCCACACAAATAAAACATCTGTAACCAGTGTCTGATACATGTGTCGCTTTTCAGATGCATGGAATTTCCGGTAAATGTAAAAAAACTATTCCAATGTATAATTTCGAGCTTCGGCGAAAATATACTATCATCGTATAAAATTATGACACACGTTACTTTCGTCTGCTAGACTTGCACGTTTAAATGCACCGTATAAACAGGGCCTATTTAATAAAAGTCTGAAGAATTGCTTATTTACCGTATCACTGGTGGATAAAAGCTAAACTAAAATGCTCAAAAAAAAGATCTTGTCGAAGATAAAATGGTGAAAAAATTTCACACACAGTTGCGTACTGGGAAAAAAATATTCTTCAGCAATATGGGTACCGAAAAAAATGTCATGCCCAAACCAGATCACCCAACCGCCCCCCCCTCTCCCCCCCCTCCCCCCCCCTCCCCCCCCCCCCCCCCAAAAAAAAAAAGTCAAATGGTCGGCCTCTAACATCCCGACGGCAAAAATTTCACAAATCGAAATTCTTGTCGGCTACATATAGCTCGGCAAAGGGACTGGCACGAGTTAACTGACACATCGTAGCCCAAGTGGAACGTCCAAAAAAGTGTGCTCCCTCCCTTCGGTCGGCAGCAATTATTATTGTAACAATTAAAAATCCATTAAAAATTAAGGCGCAAATTAAAATAAAAACTAAATATGCATAGTTAGTGTAAAATATTCACAGATTTTATGAACATCAAAATCACCAACATTAATCTATTTGGGATTATCTTGTTTTTCATAGAATTTCCATCTTCGTTTGCGTACTTACGTTAATTGTTTGATTTCAATCAAGTGTTTGGAATCTCTACGTCGGAAACGGTTGATTTCCTTCTTACACTAAAATAATAACTCTCCATCATTATGTGTTAAATAATTGGTGGTAAACGGCTGTCTGTGGGCTTGCGCATCGGATCAGAGCTAGAAACTTTGTATGGTCAAGCTACGATATCTCAAAAATGAACTCGGCGATCGCAGCGATCGTAGCGATCATATGAAAACCATTGACGCAACGATCGCCGCGATCGCGAAACGGTGATTTTGCAATCTCAGCGATCTTGGCAATCAGTATGCATCCCGCAAACAATGGCCGTCATCAGCCATGGGCCACAGCGGACATTAAAACAATGGCCGCCATCAGCCATGGCCAAGATCAGCAATCATGTGGAACGCGAAACGATTGTTGATCGCTGCGATCCTTGTGCTCGCCGCGTTAATTTTTGAGCGATCGTAGCGATTATATGGAAACCACGCTTCAGTGAACCTGGATAATCCAACGAGAATAACGAAGAACCTCATTAACTACACAACTCATGGAGTCGTCCAGACACTACACTCGTACAAACTCGCTTACCTATTGGTTAAGACGACAAATTACTGTCAATTCCATCAAGACTTAACAAATTAATAATTTGTCGTCCCAATCAATAGGCAATCGATCTTAGATAAACGGTGACTGCATAACTCGTCAAGTCTAGTCGTCAAGGAGTGACGCATATTGATTGCATAATTAACTGATTCATATTTATACGTCTGCGAACTACTAGTCAAACCGTACGTGTGTCACTTGTTAGGCCACAAGTCGCATTGTGTCAATTTATTTTCAGTAAATATTTTTGTATGTTATTAGCTACTAATCTAAAAGATAATAAAGAAAATGACCATTTTTCACTTTTTTGTCATCAATCTACATCCAACTCGAAGAGAATGAGAAGCCATCCAAATAATTTTAATTAATTATTTGCATACGTCCTAATTTATCCAAAAAATAATTACGCCAAATTCAAAATAAACAAAATTGTGCATCTCGCCATGTCCTTTAAGGTTTTGAGGATTTCAAGTCCATTTTATCAAGATTTTAATAAATTTATATTTGTCACATGACCATGCAAAGCCTGAAATTGAAATTTACAATGTCAATCATCAACATTATGAGCCTGCTTGAACTTAGGGTGATAATCTAGGCGAAGGAAAAATAAAAAATAAACATTACCTCTTTTACCGCATTACGAACCCGGGCCTCGTGTTGTGCCTGCGTATACTGAGGCACTTTCTGAAAAATAAAGAAACCATTTATTATAAAACAAAATCTCTATCTCAAGACCCGGGAAGAGCAAACTTTGGGACGCCGGGAAGAGACATGTGTTTGCCGTTTGGAGTTTATTACTCGGGCTACCTATGGTAGAACGAGTCTTGGTTTCACCTCCGTTTGTTGTTGTTTTCGCCACACAAAAAGCAATTATTGCATCCCGTCAGGCCTTGCGAAACTGTAAAGGCAGTTCTTCTGCCTTTGATTTGTTTTCCAACGGTATTGGTGAAATTGATCACGACAGTATCTTTATATTTTTGCATATTATTTATGTGCTTTAATAATAATAATAATAATAATAATAATAATAATAATAATAATAATAATAATAATAATAATAATAATAATAATAATAATAATAATGGAAACTTTATTGAAATACTTTATATATATACAATTATAAATCTCACTAATTAAGGTAATTTATAATTGACTACTTGAACCTACTTATTGTTTACAACTATATCTGAGAAAAATTTGAATTTAAAATGTATCTTCAAATGTTCATTAAGTCTGGATTTGTCCAATCCTTGTTTCTACAACAAAATATATAGTATGTTGTTCTAATGGCGATAGACATTATTTTCTTAATACAAAAATTTTGGTGTTTTTTATCAAGACCTAGATCGTTTAACATCTCCAAAAAGGTACGACATTCTGTTGAGGAAACACCTAAGGAACTGATTGACAAATTTACAAATTTGACAGTTTTAAAATGTTCCTTTTGCTGTGTAATTACATCCCTGTATCTTGCTCTTTTGCGATCAACGTTAGTTTTGAGATTAGATTCATATCCGACGGAGAGTTCAAGGATATAGAGACAATCAGTGGAAATGGAAAGAAGCAGGTCTGGGCGATACGTTTCACCAGTTATAATCGATGGGCTCTTATATCCAGGAAGATCAACGAAGAGATTAGAGTTGATGACAGGTTGTAGTGTTTTTGCAATAAAGTTGAGAACAGAGTCATGTCTCCATGTAAATCGTGGAAGGTACGATTGGCATCCAGCAACTACATGTAGGAGGGTTTCAGGGTTTAAGCAGAAGGAGCAATCAGAGTTCGACATTATTCCCCATTTAGTAAGGTTTTTGCGGGTGGGAAGGGAGTTATTGATGTAACGGATGGTAAAGTTGTAAATGTTCTTTGGTAAGTTTGATTGAGATTTAGGCCATATGCTGTTTAGTTTCGACAGTGAGAACTTGATGACGTTAGAGAAGAAGGAGCCTTGGAGAACCAGATGATTCTGAAGTTTGTTCTCTTGTCCGGAGTTGAAACTTTTAAGAACTTCCTTTGTCGAGGTGTAAACGTCATATTGAATGTTTGTATGGTCACATGTTGATTTCCAGAGATCTTTTATGGAATCATTTGGAGAGTTTCTTAAGGCGTTACGAAGAACTGTTTGGCACTGAGTAAACTTGATAGATGGAGGGTAGACATTTAGACCAAACTTATTACTGGTAAGATATACATTACTTAAAGTTCCTGATACAGGTATTTCAAGCCAATTGCGTATGTATTTGTTAACTTTTGAATCCATGTTTTCAGAGACCCAGGTTTTTGATAAGGTAGCAACAGTAAAATGCCAGGAGAATTTGGATAAGAGGTAACGACTATAAAGTAGAAGTTTGTTTTTCGGGTGTAGAGGTTTAAGATCAATTTCAGACATAACATCTTCAAGGAGAGTGATTAGCTCTTGTTTGTGCTCTTTGTTGGACATACTGAAGTCAAAGTATTTTCCTAAGTATCGGAACGAGTCTCCAATTTTAGTGGCAGGTATCAATTTATTGTTAATCAGAAGTTTTGGTAAATATTGAATTGATTTTGTTTGACTTTTCTTAATACCAAATGTACTACACTTATCAACTCTAACAATCATGTTGGACCATTGACACCAGATCGAGAAACGATTTAAAAGATGTTGATTTTCTGAATCTTGACCGCTTATTACCGCAGCATCATCAGCAAACTGGAACCAATGGATTGGGTTTAAAAATTTTGTGATGAAACCAAATTGCCGGTATTTATCAGCTTTTATGTGTTGAATAAATGTATTGAAGCACATATTGAAAAGTAGAGGGCTAAGACAGTCTCCTTGAAGCACTCCGCGGCCAACAGTTATGAATGGAGTAGAGAATAATAATAATAATAATAATAATAATAATAATAATAATAATAATAATAATAATAATTTTAGTAGGGTACCTACATCACCAGAGGTGTTTTTCAATAGGCCCCGGCAAATAGATAAAAATTACAAAACTAATTTTGAAAATACATAGTAAAAGTTAATGTAAAGTAAAAGTTAATGTAAAGTACAATTAAAATTTAAAAAATAAGTTTAAGTTTCCGCTTAAAAGATAAAAGAGAGTCAGAGTTTCAGATAGCGACGTTAATTGCGTTCCATTCTTTAGTCCTTGAAAAACAAATCTTTGTTTTCCCCATTTAGTTCTGGGTTTCGGTGAAGTACTTGGCAGAAAGAAACATTGAGTTTGTTGAACAACACGTGACCATGATTTGACCAATAGGATTTCATCTTTGGCAAACGAAAGTCTTTGGTATATAACAATTTAGTTTATTCCCCACAAGGCCACGAAAACAACTGGAGTACTTTCCGAATAGCTGGCGATCAATGGCGGTCTTCTCGACTATATAGCGATCGCATCGAATATCTGGCGATGGCTGCACGAGTATGACGTAAGTGAGGTCCAAGACACTCACTCAAGATTTCACCGACATAGTGGCTCCCGCTGACAGGTCAGCGGTATTCACAATAAATCTCTCTCAATTCACACGCGAGCACGATGCTGTTCCGAAACAATCATCTATGTATCTCTTAAAGAGATCAGGAAAGGGTCAAGTGTATCGTTCAAAGATTTGTTTTTCAACATAACCAACAAATACGTTTGCATAGCTAGGGCCCATTTTGGTACCCATTGCTACTCCACTGATCTGTTGGTAATGTTCACCATCAAATGAAAAACTTGTTGAGGGTGAGTACAAGTTCTGCCAAGCGAAGTAATGTAGTGGACCGATGGATGATTCCAAAAGGGTGCGTTGATTAAAGAAAAACTTCAAAGCTTCCAGACCATCACGGTGAGGAATGACGATGTAGAGAGACTTGATATCCATGGCGAAAATGAGTTTACTGGAACCGCTGAAATGTATTTGATCAAAAATCTGTAGAGCATGTTTTATATCTTTGATATAAGAAGGCAACTTCTTTACCAAAGGTGACATAATATTGTCTAAAAAGCTGTAAATGAGTTCAGTAGGACAGCTGCAAGCTGAGACGATCGGCCTGCCAGGATTGTCAGGTTTATGAATTCAGTTAGGTAAAAAATAGATAACTGGTGTTCTAGGAGTGGTGATTATCAGGTTGGAGGCAGAGGCAGGCAATTCACCGGCTTGAATAAGTTTGTTAGTGGTAGTTTTAACAGTTTTTTGGTGAGTAGGAGTGGAATCGGAACTTAACTTAGTGTAAAAGGAGGCATCGCTGAGTTGACGAAGAGCTCCTTGTCGGTACAAGTCAGATCTCCAGACAACAACTGCACCACCTTTGTCCGCAGGTTTGATGACAACTTCCAAACGAAACACTTGGGAAATTGCTCGACGAAAAGCTAAAAAACACTCGCCTACGGCTCGTGTTTTGTTCCAGTCTCGCAATTTCCCGCGTGTTTCATTTGGATCAGAGTATCTAAACACGGAGAACCATTTGGTATTTCTTTAACATAACACTCATAACAGTGAATACATATATCATAACCTAAAAGCTGAAATGCATACTATCTGGTATATAGGTATATGGTTTAGAAAGCAGTCACTGATTTGCAAAAATTGACAAAATCGTTTAAACTTTACTGTATGTAGACGGACCAGTAGACCACTGTCAGCTATCAACTCGTCGTGGATATTTTCTTGGCGCCTTGTGATTGCGTGCAATTATCTAGGCAGGCTATATAAGACGGCGAGGGTAAGACAACAGCCAGGTGTGGCAAACATGCCTAAATGTGTTCACGAATTCAAACACATGTTCAGGAAATATTTCATAGCTGAGATACCCGATGACAAAACATGCACTCAGGAACTTCAGCAGTAGCATGTTCCCAAGAAATCACAACCACAGGATGCTGCTCTTTTCGAGGATCTTATTTTCCCCCAAGACAGCTACGGGAAAGATAAACATGGCTGCAAATGCCCTATTGTGGAAGGTAAGAGGCAGATATACAGTTCTACTTCAGAAAAGGTTAGCAAAAGTGACTTGGTAAAGCTTAACATTGGTTTGGTAACAGCTGGTAGTAACTGTTCTGTGATTGGGCTTCTCACTGACAATGACTGTGTTCCATGTGAATTTGATGTTAACACACTACCATCTAGGCAGAGAATGACTAATGCAGAGGCAGAGGGAAGTAAACTTCAAGCAACAAATATAAGAGAGAATATACTGGCAAGATTGAATGAAAAACCTGATTATTCCACTGTTCCTGTGGGGAACCAAAATGCACAGAGTTTGTCAAAGTCAGATTACAAGTTGACTGTAAGAGTTGTGAAGAAATTGAAAAAAACACACGTACACAGAGTGCTTGTTTAGAATGGTATGCCCAAAGATGTAGGTTGACATCATCCATATTTGGCTCGGTGATGAAGAGACGGAAAACTATATACCCAAAGAGCATAGCTGTCTTGGGGGAAAATAAGATCCTCAAAAAGAACAGCATCCTGTGGTTGTGATTTCTTGGGAACATGCCACCGCTGAAGTTCCTGAGTGCATGTTTTGTCATCGGGTATCTCAGTCAGTCCTAGCTCAATGTAGTCCAACAACTGAAACAAAAGGGCTGCTACATGTTTGCAGTGACCTGAGCAAACACAATATTCCCAGAGGTTTGATCAAAGTGAACATAGACCTAGTACACTTTTTTCTGCATTTGAGATTTTGAGCACTTACTTTGCAGTGGACAAGAAAATAAATTGTGTCATCACCTTTCTTTACATTGGACTTGACCTTGATTTGGGTTGCAAACCCTGCCTTAAAAAGTCAATATCCACCTTTCTTGTGTTTCAAGGCCTCTGCTGGCTTATGGTCTGATGTTTTTTCACTTGTAAAGATTAGGTGTTCTTCCAATTTTTGGTATGAAAATGCTGGGATAGCTGTTAAATTCTTTGTCCACATTTCAGTTACACTAAGGAACTGGCAATTGTTTTTCTCTCAGACTCTCCATTGAAGTACAAGGTTCATCCTCCATTGTAAAATTTATAACTTATTCAAATATGTTTAAAAAAATATGTACATTTTAACAAACTATCTACTATTTAAAATTAACTATGTATTTAATATGGTTTAAATATGCTATCTAGTTAACTGATAAAATTAGAATTAGATATTTGATTATTTCTTATATTTACTAAAAAGTTTATTGCACACAACACAGCAAGAAAGTCGACGGTTTTTCAAAATATTTAGTAGATTTATAGTCCAAATATATATTTACAGCCTACACTAATTCTAGAACCTACTTGTTATTCTAAGCGGATAGGAACCGACGACAACAATGGGAACAGAAGAGGAAAACAACGAACGAAAACCCTGACAAGACTATTTTACGCTTGACGTCTTTGTAAAATATCTCAACTCTTGCTCAAGAAACGGGGTGTTTTTCGCGCCAAAAAGTTTAAAAAACATTGTGTAAATACAGAGGCAATTACGAACAACAGGTCGAGTGCATCATGCAACCATGTTGATTTCAACAAGCAAATACGCCAGGAAGAAAGACTTCCAAGCACAACAACTAAGCGATCGTGACTGACAAACAACTTATACATGTCACAAAAGCTGAATTATATACTGAGCTATAATCGATCTACTTACTAACCTGTTCACGTCCGGGAAGGACCGTCTTCGAATCGTATTTATTTGATCAATATTCGCTTGTTGAGTCACTCTGAAGTAATTTCCTCGCTTATTTTAGCTGCGATTTCGCTGTCTTTTGTACAAAATGTGGTTTACACCCTCCCAGTCCCATTGAGAAGTCTAAAATCCTCATTACGGAAAGGAAATATTGTAAAACAACTAGTTACTCTTTCAGACAAAATGCTCGCCTCGCGGCGGCCATTTCGCTCGAAAGTACCACAACTCCCATGATGCCGCGGCTCAGCGCTTCTCAGTTCTCACGCTTCGGGTTCCTTCAGCTTTGCTAAATAAAATCCGTTGAAATGTCTTTTGAAGGAGCGTTGAACACTCTCGAAACACTTCCAGGATTAACGAGGAAGGTACAGAAACTTACAAATTGCGTCCTTTCTATTTGATTCAAACTCGTGTAAGACTTGTCAAACTAATGTAATTTGCATATTATGCAGATATGCTGGCTTTAAATATATAATTATTTAAAATTTCTTCTTCGACAACAGACAACCGGCCGACTGAAACGATGTATCGCGTGTAATGGCGAAAATGGTCCAGCAGCAAAAAGTTGTCGTACTTGTAGCGAGGTAATCGTGAGGAAAGAACCTGAAGATATCGAGGACCAAATTTCTAAAATGGGGAAAACGAACCCTACAAAGCAGTTTAACATGCTAAAGAAAAGGGTATGATGAACAATTTAATTATTTAAGGAGCATTATTGAATACTGCTGTTCTGCTTAGTTTCTTTGTAACGTTTATTTTTCTGCAATAGTTATTTGTGTTATTACGGGTATATATAGCCTATAACTCCATGCATATTACAGAGCTACAGTAGTATATTGTAGCTAGTAGATTTCTCTTTGCTGGCATTTTATATAGGAAAAAAATTAGCACAGAATTTATTTGAAAACAGTTTAAACACAAATTATAAAGATGATATTGTACGAATATGTTGCTTTTATCGAATTAGACAAGCAATTTTAAAGAACGAGGCTATTCTATAAGGTTCATTTTTAGCAATTTGACCTGAACTCTATTTTCAACACTTCCACAGAACCTTTTTTGCTGTTCAGTGAGGGAAAAACAAGTAGGGAAAAACAAGAGTTGAAGGCACACAGGGGGAGAACTGGAGAAGGTGCAAAGGGGATGATGGAAAGAGTGAGGGGAAGAAGAAAGTCTTTTATTTATTTATTTATTTATTTGATTTGCCACTGCTAAATTACAAAGACGATCGCAACCACAACAACAACAACAACAACAACAACAACAACAACAACAACAACAACAACAACAACAAAATAATAAATACATGGCAGGGTGGTCATGACAGCCTATGCCAATTATAGCGGTCCCAGGATAAAGTTAAGATATTAAAAGATAAAAGAAATAATAATAATAATAATAGTAATATGGTCAACTGCAGCAACAGAGAGTACCAGCCAAACTCCGGGCTGAGCCACACTTTTGGCAAACCGTTCTCCAAGTCCTTGGGTCATCCGGGTCATACAGTCTCTCCACTGCAGTCATATAGTAAAGCAGTAGGTTACGTTTGAACTCTGTCAACACGACTTCATTTAATCTTAATTGAACTGGTAAGATGTTCCAAGTTCTGCATGCTCTTATGAAAAAGCAGCGCTGATATGTTAGTGTTTTACATTTTCATGGGCAGAAATGTAGGAGGTTTGCTGTTGAGGAGGTTCTTGTTAATCGATTGGGTATGTGAGAAACAGGTAGCGTTTCAGGTTTGATTTTTGCAAGTCTGTTAATAGCTTTGAAAAAGAAGATCATGTCCAGGTATTCATTGTGATTGGAAGTAGGTTTAGAGTTAGTAGACGTCGTTTATATGATGTTGAGGAGTAGAATGGAAGATTTAAGATAAACTTGGTTGCTCGGCGTTGGACCTGCTCAACACGCCTGATCAGATCTATAGATTGTGGTGACCATACCTGTGTCGCATATCCAAGATGTGGACGTACAATCGCTAAGTATGTGGTACGACGAACACAAGGATCTGTAGCTTTTCTTAAAGTCCGACGTACTAAGCCAAGCATTCTGTTCGCAGTAGTTGCCTGGGCAATAGCTTGTTTTGACCAAGTCAAATCTCTTGATATCCAAACACCAAGATCTCGTTCCGCATCGAGCTTCTCGATCAGTTTATCATTAAGTTGGTATGGGTATTTGACTGGAACCTTTTTACGAGTGATGGATTGAGCTTTAGTTTTTTTTTCATTGAAGTTGAGTCCAGAAGTAGATGACCATAAACCAAGCCTGTTGATATCGTCCTGTAGAAGCTCAGCATCGTGACGAGTATCGATTTTTTTTCATCATGATCTAACATAAATCTGCATGCATGAGAACTGAAAATCATGCCAGAGAACTGCACATTTATCTGGCAGAGGCTATTCTCTTCCTTTTCAACTTTCCTGTTGTTTTTCATGTGTTACTCCCATTCGGCACCATTATTATTATTATTATTTTTATTATTGTGATTATTATTATTATTATTATTATTGTTATTTGAATTTATTAAATTTCCACTTAACGTGTGGCAGGAGAGAGGAACAGAACTTTCATCCCAATTGACACCAAACTCCTATGTGTAGACAACTAAGACCTAGGTGGTGATTTTACAGAGGGAGGAAAACCGGAGAACCCGGCGAAAAACCTTCCACAAAAAACCTTTTATAAAAAAACCTTCCAAAGAACCTTCCACAAAAAGAAACTCAGGCTGAAATTATTAATTTATATATTATATATATTATTAAGAATATATATATATATATATATATATATATATATATATATATATATATATATATATATATATATATATATATATATATATATATATATATATATATATATATATATATATATATATATATATATATATATATATATATATATATATATATATATATATATATATATATATATATATATATATATATATACAAAATGAAAACTCGAGTTACTTCATTGAAGATTTATTCACGACAAATTTGTTTCGTATGGCACTTGCCACACTCATCAGGTGAATGATTGTTTACAGCGTTAGCGTATCATATATTACAAGAGATGCGTTGTGAGTTCGTATTACAGTTGGTGAGTAAAGTCAAAATTTGCATAATAGGTGTTTCTTCCGATGTCGGCACGTGGATATAAGTTCGTTGCGCTTGTTGAGAGAGCTCAGTTGGGGTTGGTAGATAATTAGATACTTCTCGTGTAGGCATAAGTTGCAGCGCTTCGTCTGGTTGGAATAAGGTTGACATTTCTTTATAATTCTCCAACTAATTGTGTGAGGGGTGTTCGAATCTTTCAATTTCCAAATGTGTTTACTTAATTCGGTGGCATGTTTTTTGTTTTTAATTCTGAAAGAGCTGGTGTGGTTAAGGTATCTTGTTTTGAATGATGTTTCTGTCAGCCCGATATAGGTATGTTCTTCGTTGGTAACTGTGTTCTTTACTGTGGCCTGGTAGACTATTCCTTTAGTCTGGCATTTTCCTTCCAATGGGCAACAGTTTTTCTGGCGACAATTGCATTCATAAGAGCAATAGACGAATGTTTCCCAAAAAAACACGCTTTACATAAGATATTCAACCGAAATACTTTGAAGCTAAGCTATAGCTGCATGCCAAACGTAGAAAGTATAATCTCTTCACACAACAAAGCCGTCCTGAAAAGAGAAGCACAAAAGCTGAACGTCCCCGTAGCCGAATGCAATTGTCGCCAGAAAAACTGTTGCCCATTGGAAGGAAAATGCCAGACTAAAGGAATAGTCTACCAGGCCACAGTAAAGAACACAGTTACCAACGAAGAACATACCTATATCGGGCTGACAGAAACATCATTCAAAACAAGATACCTTAACCACACCAGCTCTTTCAGAATTAAAAACAAAAAACATGCCACCGAATTAAGTAAACACATTTGGAAATTGAAAGATTCGAACACCCCTCACACAATTAGTTGGAGAATTATAAAGAAATGTCAACCTTATTCCAACCAGACGAAGCGCTGCAACTTATGCCTACACGAGAAGTATCTAATTATTTACCAACCCCAACTGAGCTCTCGCAACAAGCGCAACGAACTTATATCCACGTGCCGACATCGGAAGAAACACCTATTATGCAAATTTTGACTTTACTCACCAACTGTAATACGAACTCACAACGCATCTCTTGTAATATATGATACGCTAACGCTGTAAACAATCATTCACCTGATGAGTGTGGCAAGTGCCATACGAAACAAATTTGTCGTGAATAAATCTTCAATGAAGTAACTCGAGTTTTCATTTTGTATTACATAGCTCTGCTTACGCATTGAGCACTCTATCCATATGATTTTGAAACTGCTAGTTTCTATAACCGCACTTATAATATATATATATATATATATATATATATATATATATATATATATATATACATGTGGGTTTTGGTCTACGAAACGCAAAGAGTGCTCGATAACATATAGTTAGAGCAAATATAGATTTTCGCTTACCTCAAAAGTCTGCTACAGGCTGTTTCATCTAAAAAAGAATTTTTTAGATGAACTAAAAAAGAATTTTTTAGATGAAACAGCCTGTAGCAGACTTTTGAGTAACACAAGTATCTTATCTTAAACCGGCTTCATTTTACAGTGTAGATGGAACATTTTCAACAGGACTTGGCAGGCTTGTGAATGACGCTCCACCAAAACATGCAAACTGTGTTATGAAAAAGCTCAAAATTGGCAAGAAACTCCACCTGGGTCTATTCGCCATACAAAATATCAATATTGGTGAAGAGCTGCGATATGATTATGGGGTTAAAGGCCTTCACTGGCGTAAAAAAATAGGTACAGTATACAGGGTTCGAATTAACATTTCAAAAGTGCATCGCGAAAATATTTTGTCGAAAAAGTAGGGGGGGCTGGGACTCATCCTCCCCCCCCAGTTTCGACTTCCACTTTCATTACGGTATTTCAGACAGAAGTGGCGTTGGAGTTCTGGATTAGACTAGAATTCCAAACGCTGTGCAAAAAACAGCGCATTTCTTTAAGCTTGTTTCAATCATGAGTTTTTAAACTCATCAGTGTGTAATTCGAACCTTTCCAAGCATTTTACTCATATTAAATGTGACGTTTGAAACTGCAGGCGAAGCAACAGTGTCAGAAATGTGTCTGAAATGACATGTGTTTGTTTTATTTTTGCGCTCAAGATCTCACTGAATTATGAAGGAAAAATTTACAGTAGTAGTGTTTCAGTTTCACGACGTTTTTATTGTTATGATGCAGTGTAACGTGAGAACTATCCAAGGCTGTTGTTTTGTAATAAACCAAAACACGCTGCGAAGAAGTTATTGGAAGGCACTCAGCGGTTACTTTGCATCGCGATTTTGGAGTTTTTATGTTTGTTTTGGATCGCATATTTCAAAAAGTGCATTGTGGTTTGCGAATCGCGACCTGTTAATTCGAACCCTGGTATATGACAGTACTTGTCACTTGATTGTAATGATGGATGTATATATTTTATGTATTTTTTCAGTAAATGTTAGCTTATAGTCAAACCAGATGTTTTGCACCTAACTTTGCAATATCAATACGCAACATTACAATTCTGATTGACAGGTTCATTTAGCAACTAGCAACCCTTTATCACAATTCCTCAATGCAATGTACAGTATAATTGTACTTGAAATTAATAAAAACTTTGTGTAGGACTTAACATAATATTGTAAACTGTGGCTTTTGTGTGATGTGATAAAATTAATCATGATAAGAAATATGAAAGTTGCTGAATAAACCTGCCAGTCAACATGCAGAAAAGAAAAAAAGGAAACGTACACACATTGTGGACACCTGTAGACACATTCACTTTTAGAATTTTTTCGTCACCTCAGGAAAAATTTCAGCCTAAAATTTAAGTCATGTCTAAAGCCTGAGGGCTTACTTAAATATAAGAATCATTTTTGAAAACTATTTTATTTTATTAATGACCTACTGTACTGAAGACCTACTGGCAAAATTTTTATAAACATCATGTTAATTTTGTTTAGCGCCAGAATTTATGTACAATGTCATGCACTCAGTATTTTTGACGTTCGGGTTGTTTTATATATCTTCGGACTTCGACTGGCCTGTTGGCTATGTCGGAATTCAGTATGCCGAGGAACAATTGTTCACACAAAATTCACACAAATAAACTCGCAGCAAAAGATGTGTTGAAATCATACAACGAATTGTATAAACTCGTTGAATATCAAATATCATTTCTTGTGATCGCATAACAGCCGACATAACAGCACTGATTTGCTTTTCCAGTCAATCTCTTTAATGCGGTTTCAACCTCCAAAATAAGTAATAACGTACTGACAAACACATAATGACAAGACGTAGAAATCTAATAAATGGTGAAGAGTGTTTTATGCTATTTATTCATCGCGCCTACGCATAAACCGCATGCGAGTTCAAATAATAAAAATTTCCAACACCAAAGTGACCAAACGGTTGCCAAGCATTTTGATAGTTTCTGATAACTGTAATTCATACCTGAATGTTGCCTTTAATTATGCAATCAAATTACTTGTAGTCTCCACGACAAGTTTGTTGAACTTCCCATATAATAAACGGCAAGTTGACAGTATACGCCAGTCGCCACGCCACGAGGCCATGGCCATAACAGGCATAACTGAAATTATTCCAATTTATGTTCAATGTTTAGCAAAAACCGCAATGCATCATGGTAGTGTGGTAACCCTACCATGGGAGAGGAGCGGGCGTTTTGTGTGGCAGAGGACTTTTGCTTTTTAAAAGAATGTCATCAAATAAAATAGCAAAAAAACTTATCTTTACGATTAAGGAGGTTTTTACTCGGACTCTAAACTAGATATAAGGCAATCGCGGCGGTTTCGGGTTGACTGGACAAACAATGGCAGTTCCAAGATAAAAATTCTAGAAGAAGCATCTTACATGTAATGTACAATTGTAGGAGTAGACTTGGCTATTTAATCTCATAAGAATCTTTTGTTATAGGACTAAGCGGCGACACCTAGTTTACTTAGATCGCAAATATTTTGTGCATCGGAATGCATGTTGAGGACTTTCTCGTCTCTGCAATCTCGAGCAAGTTTGTCCTTAATTACCACCAGTCGTTCGATAAACATTTATCTAAGAGAAAGACCTTTAATCAATTTGTTTTGGCGCCAGTAAACCCGGTTTCCTTGTCAACGGCAAAGCTCAGGTCTTTTGCAAAAGCGTTATAACTTGAACAGAAACTGTAATTTGGTATTCTTGCTCTATTTTGTTTCTGAATTTCTTTGTAACCATGGAAGAAGCTTCTTGACACCATTAATTGCTGTAGGTTTTAAATATGGGTTAGTTGTGTGTTTTTTAAATATAAGCATTTAGCTAAAAAGTTGATTTTCCAAGCTGACAAGGCAGTTGGCATAATTTTAAATTATTATTGTTGTTTGATAATTGTTTATAAAGGCTTTTTTATAAATTTGATAAAAAGATAATTAATTTAATTTGTATTATAGAATTGTAAATATAATTCAGTTAAACTATTAGCAAGATTTAGTTGGTTAAAATTCAAATAATAATTGTGTACAAATTTATATAAATAGTTAGGATAGTTAGATACAGAAGCCAAACCACAAACAATGAATGAATAAAACAACAAAGTACTGCAGCTACAGGACACAAAGTCATGGACAAGAGATTTAAAGGCACTTCCACTATTTTCACAACATGTGCTACAAAAACATTTTATAACTGAAACCCAAGCAGATGACAGTGCAACTGGTGCTTATGAACACAAGAAATTAGGTTTACTTACCAGCTTTTCAACTGATACAGTAGGTATGTGAAACAAGTTCAAGTGAAACCAGAAGTAAATAGATGGTGCCCAAGTACAGTATGTTATTCAAAAAGAACAGTCCATGCATCAATGAAGAGTAAAAGTTAGTTATCTATGTGCACTTAAATCAGTCAACAGGAGTGTTGTTTGTGCAAAAAGAATTGGAAAAAGTGGATGCAGCAAACATGTTGGTGATGTTGCTGCACTATTGTTTTAATTCTTGATTATTATTACAGTTGGCATTAACAGAAGTTCCTGATGATATCCAACCTGCACACAGCTTCTTTAACAATGGCATGTGCCAAGAAATTATGTAACATATGAAGCAATTTTTTTGAGGATTTAAGATTTAAGTTTGAGGCAGTCAGTTTCAGCTTTTGTTCCTCATACCATTTTTTACAATCAGATTGGCTCCTGATGTTGCTTTCAATTTTCAATTTTGTGTCATGTGTTGTACCTAAATTTTCTTCCACAAATACCATATTATTTTCATGTATACAGTATATGTTTGGTTACTAGTGTCTACTTTCAAATTTTCTAGCATTTGTTCCTGAATATGAGTGTCATGTAGATGGCAGGTTATATCCTGCAATTTTGTAGTTTCTCAAATGAAATAGGTTTATATAGTCATTTGATACCAACAATTTACTGAGGTAACTAGCTTTCCCTGCCTGTTCTAACCCATGAGTCAATTCCTCTATTCTGGCATGGCTGAATTCTCTTGCAAAATGTGGGGTAGGATTGCAGTTGACTGCATCTCTGTTTGGTAATGTTTTCTTCCTTTGTCACCCTTTTCATAGGAGGCCTTACCAAAACTTAAATCCCCAAAAGCATTGCTTCATATGTTACATAATTTCTTGGCACATGCCATTGTTAAAGAAGCTGTGTGCAGGTTGGATGTCATCAGAAACTTCTGTTAATACCAACTGTAATAATAATCAAGAATTAAAACAATAGTGCAGCGACATCACCGACATGTTTGCTGCATCCACTTTTTCCAATTCTTTTTGCACAAACAATTTCCACAAACAACACTCCTGTTGACTGATTTAAGTCAGTGGTGTTGGAGCGACACTAAAAGTGGGGGGGCTGAAAATTTTGGGGGGAGTCTGGGGGCATGCTCCCCCAAGAAATTATGAAATCTAGAGTCTCTGAAATGTCATTTCCTGCATTTTAGGACAAGGATTTACAGAATTGTAAAGGTCCAAAAATGTCATAAAATACTCAAAAGACAACACTTTTCCAGACATTGAATATCTACATTCAAATTTCTTTATTACATGTATATCTTTATTCAAAGTCATGGGTTAGTCAAAGTCATGATTTTGTTAATCATAACTTTATTACTGGCCTTGTTAAAAAGTGAGGGGGCCCAAACATATTCTGGCCCCCCCACCAAAAAAAGTGGGGGCCCTGGGGAGCCCTAGCCCCCCACCCCCCTCCCCCCACTTCCGACACCCCTGATTTAAGTGCACATAGATAACTAACTTTTACTCTTCATTGATGCATGGACTGTTCTTTTTGAATAACATACTGTACTTCGTCACCACCCATTTTTACTTCTGGTTTCATTTGAACTTGTTTCACATACCTACTGGAAGTGACTTTAAATCTCTTGTCCATGACTTTGTGTCCTGTAGCCGCAGTACTTTGTTGTTTTCTTCATTCATTGTTTGTGGTTTGGCTCCTGTTTATTTATTTAATATTTATTTATTTACTTATATTTAACACTATATCTAACTATCCTAACTATTTATATAAATTTGTACACAATTATTAATTGAATTTTAACCTAACTAAATCTTGCTAATAGTTTAACTGAATTATTTACAATTCTATAATACAAATTAAATTAATTATCTTTTTATCAAATTTATAAAAAAGCCTTTATAAACAATTATCAAACAACAATAATAATTTAAATTGTGCCAACTGCCTTGTCAGCTTGGAAAATCAACTTTTTAGCTAAATGCTTATATTTAAAAAACACACAACTAACCTATATTTAAAACCTACAGCAATTAATGGTGTCAAGAAGCTTCTTCCACGGTTACAAAGAAATTCAGAAACAAAATACAGCAAGAATACAAAATTACAGTTTCTGTTCAAGTTATAACGCTTTTGCAAAAGACCTTGAGCAGGCGCGGCGTGGCCCACCGGGACACTGGGACGCTTCCCGGTGGGCCCCAACGAGGCAACGATTGTGGGGCTCCTAAGCGCCAAGACATGTAGTAGTAAACTAGTAATTATTTGGTGAATTTGGTGATCTTGGGTCTAAATAAATAAATGATTTGTAGTTACTGGGCCTTTGTGATTTGTACGCACAAAGGAGTATAGGTCTTTCAAAGTTCAAACGCAGCATAAGATTGTAGAATCGTTAGAATATATGTCAGTGAAGCACTTCACGAGTAATGTAATCATGAAGTTGTGAAATTTGAAACTGTGAAACATGACATATTGACATGATAACAAGTGGGCGATTACACTGATTCGGGCTCGGCGCAGAGTCGCTGTCATGGCAGACAAAAGAGCACACAGTAGTGATAATGTTTTCCCCAAGAAAAAACATAAAAGTGGATCACAAAAGCGACGAGAACAAGATAACAAACTGCTTTTAGAAAGCCCCCTACACAATGTTGGTTAAGGTAAAGTCGATTTGCAAGTCATATCATCTAAATACCAACATTGTGTATGGGGGGAGGGGAAAATAGTATAAAATTCAAAAAGTCTACGATTTTTTTCCCATGATTGTACAACCCCCATTGGACCTAAACCTAACCACAACACCCCTACTGGTTTTTTTTTGTTATATGCAATTTAGTTTAACATCCCGCATGTGGGACAGAATCTCACTTGAGTATCATGATAATCATTATATTCGTCTGTGTGATGAAAGGATATGTTGCATCTTGACCCATATTCTGGGTTGGGTTATCCCATGAAGTAGTCGTCATAAATGCCTTTTTTCCGCTGACCGCAAAGTGTTGCTTTTTCATTGAAATACGTCCATATTGAATCACTGAATAAGCATTGAATTTTTTATTTTTTTTAATTTTTTTTTTTTTTTTTTTTCTTTCAACTTTTATTTGGACCAAGAGAGAGAGAGAAAAAAAAAGTATAAAATTACAAGTCCAAATTCGGCGAGCACGAACGAGAAAACTCCCATGCGAGGTGCTCACCGTAAAATTAAAATAAAATAAAAAGTAATGATATGTACATAGATCTATCGAAGATTAAGTTGGACTAGACATGACAGGAACAATTCCTGCATATGGAATAGGAACAAGGTGAATCTGGGTCAAAGGTAGTGTTCGTGAGTTCAGTATAAGTTAGGCGTAGATAGGACTTAAACCTAGTTAAAGAAGAAAATATATCAGATGGTGCATGCTTAAGTAAATAGTTCCAGGGTTTAACTATTCTATTAAAGTAAGATCCTTGAAAGGTACTAGTTTTACAATGTGGGGTTTTAAGAAGTGAGGACGAACCAGATCGGGTGTTACAATTATGCACAGGATTAAAATAGTCGACGTTTAGATCTATAAGTTTATATTTACATTTGTAGTAAAAGATCAAGTCACGGATTTCACGGTCGTAGGCTAGTGGCAAAAGGTTTAAGACTTTTAGACGTTCAGAGTACGTCAGTTCTCCTCGTTTCTTCTTCAGAATCCATAACGTAGCTCTCCTTTGAACACCTTCCACCCTCTTCATCCAGGTATTACTTTGAGCTGACCAGATCTCGGAACCATATGAAAGTTGGCTTTTGACAAATGAGAGGTATAATGTCCTCCTAACACGAGTATCCGGCAGATAGAAGCAGGTTCGTTTCAAGAGGCCAAGCATCTTGTTACTCTTTGCAATGATGTTCATTATATGGGCGGCCCATTTCAAGTCACTGGAGATTGTAATGCCCAGATCTAACTCGACATCAGTACAGGAAAGTTCTAGGTCGTACAATGTGTAATTATAAATTACTGGACTTGGTCTCCTTGTAATCCTTAGAATCTTACATTTGTCAGTGTTAAATTTCATTTTGCTTTCGGAGCTCCATAGTTCTAAAGAGTGTAGATTATCTTGTAGAGTTTGACAGTCGTTCAAGGTTTTTACGTGTCTGTGTAACTTTGTGTCGTCGGCGTACAGAGCAATGTCAGTGTCAATCGATAGGTGGTCTGAAATATCGTTGGCAAAAATAACAAAAAGTAGAGGGCCCAGGATGCTCCCCTGTGGTACACCAGAGGTAACGGGTGACCATTCAGACTCGGCGCCTTCGAAGACTACTCGTTGTCTATTTTCTAGGTAATCTTTAAACCATAATAACAGGGACCCACTTATTCCATGTAGTTCAAGTTTCTTTAGAAGTACCGAGTGGTCAACCGTATCGAAAGCCTTCGAAAAGTCAAGATAAAGTGTGTCAACTTGAGTGTTTGCGTCCAGGTGTTTGCCGATGTTATGAAGGACGCTTAGTAGTTGCGTAACACAAGAACGATTCTTAAGAAAGCCGTGTTGGATTGGGTTAATTACTGGTCGCAAGAATGGGTAAATTTGGTTGAATATACATCGTTCTAAAACTTTAGAGATAATCGGTAGTAGTGAGATAGGTCGGTAATTGCGTGCAAGTTCCAGATCACCCTTTTTGTGAATCGGCGTGACGTTGGCTGTTTTCCATTCACGTGGAACGGTACTGGACGTTAGGGACTTATTCAATAGGATACAAAGACTTGGTGATATTTCGTCTGCACACTCCTTAAGTAGAAGAGAAGGTATACCATCAGGACCAGGCTTTTTAAACACAGGAGTACTTCGTCAACTGAAATGCTGATTACTGGCATTTGCGTGTTTGTTTTTGGCGTGGAATTATTTGAAGTGAAATTGTTTGCTTGAGATTTTGGAAGAAAAGTTGACAAGAAATAACTATTAAAGATGTCGGCTTTTTCCTTAGATGACTTAGCGGTGAAACCATTATGGAGCACAGTAGAGGGTAAGACCTTCTTGTGCAGCACAGCATTGCTATATGACCAAAATATTTTTGGATTATTGGCAAAGGAATTGAATATGTTTACACACGCTCATCACACACATACCACACACACGTCATAACTAATTATAGCTTCCAATTGTAAATTGTTTCCATTAATCTCATACCCGTTGAAGGCTACAGTCTGGTAGCCGAAAGCTCGTTTCAATAAATTATTCTGGTCAGTGAACGTTTTATTTGCTTTTATTATGAATCATCCTGACCGCGTTTCTTTCATTTTTTCGAATAATAATAATAATAATAATAATAATAATAATAATAACAATAATTATAATAATAATAATAATAATAATAATAATAATAATAATAATAATAATAATAATAATAATAATAATAATAATAATAATAAAAATAATAATAAGTACAACTAAAAAAGAATTATATAAATATGTTTACAATTTATAATCTTAATTCTTCTATATTGCTAATTTATATCTCAAACATAATCTATTTACAAAACTGTTTACATATCGTACAAATCTGTACAAGAACATTTATACTTTTTAAAATTCAATCGTTTTAATAATAAACATATTGTAATAATAATAATTTAGCAAGACCTATTGTAAAATATAAAACCTTTTAACAGATTTTTATGATAATTAATAATTATTATTATATTTATTGTAACAAATAAGACTTCATTAAATTAACGCAGTAAAATTTAAACTGAATAAAATCAGTGTAAAATCTTAGCAATTTTAATTCATAAATAAATAAATAAATAAATAGTAATTAATTTCATGAAATTAAGGCAGTGAACATGTAAGGTCAGTGTAAAATTTTCACAGTTTTAAATCATAATTACTGTTACTGTTACTACTAGGAGTTCTTATCAGAGGTGAATTGCTGCCTTTGCAAAGCGAAGGATAGAAACAATGTCTGCAATGATGCATGTCAATATGCCATGAGGAGGCAAACATCACACTTTTTTTAACTAATTTTGATTAATAAACTATGTGTTATGAACTTACAAGTTGTGATAAAAGTCTTCTTCAGTACATATTTTATGTTTAGAGCACAGATTGTCAATGTGGGAAATATCTGGTATCAGAATACTGTTAAAATCTCTACATAGAGTTACTTTAGTTTTACATCTACATGGAAATACTTATGCATGTAAGTGAAAGAGTCCTTGGTGTCATTGAACTGAAGAATAAAATTAAGATTTCTATTCCAAGCTTTTTACTTATCCTGGAATTTTTGCCCCCCACTTGGTCTTTTAGGCAGGGGTCCTTCAGAGACAGCATACCACTTGTTTCACTTCCCTGCATGTCGACCTGCAACTTTTCCTTCAGCAGTTGGTGCAATGTCTCTTAGGGTAGCAATCCTGAGGTTATTGTATCCAAATTCAGCAGCACTAGGATTGTCTGACCGTCTGGCACGTTGGTATCCAAAATACTCCTCAACATCATCCTGGCAGAATCTCTCTGTCAAAACAAACTCGAAGCCTTCATTCAACAAAAATTTAGTTACTTCTATAACAGAAGAACCTGTTATTTGAAGGCCCTTGAATGTTTGACAAAGAGAAACATCTTTGCTGCTTCATCACCAGAGAGTGTCTCATCTTGTGTCTGGGTAGATGTTTGCCAATCTTCAAGGTACTTCATGAAGTCATTCTGCAGCCAATCAAAGCGGGAATCAGTTGGACTTGTGTAAGGAGCCAGCATTGGATTACGTTTCTTGACATGCTCTGTTGTTGGGCGAACATTAAGGCAGTCAAAGAAATCGTTAATCTTTTTGCATAGCTTGGCAGTTTCAGCTGCTTCACCTGAAGGGCAAAACCGCTGAAGTGCTTGAGCAACAGTGTTACTCAATACCTGCACTGCAAGGCTTACTTTCATCTTGGAAAATGATTTCAGACAATGTGGTCAGTAGTTAGCTTGGGCAGCTGATGCAAACCCAAGTGTAAATCTGAGAAATACAACTTTGATATATGATACCAAAGTATGTATTTACCATTGTTCCACATGCAGCGAGTGGATTTACTACCTGTGCCAGAACTGTAGAAGCAATTTCGTGAAGTTTTTACCAAGTGTGGAGCATCAGAGAAGAAGTAAATGAACCTCCAGGATGCAAAAAGGTTGGGTGTTGCATAAAGACACCATTAACCTGTTATAAATAACAAAAAAACAAAAATGCTGCTAAATAAAGCTTTCATTGGGGGCTGTTTATATGGAAGTGAGGTACTCAGATAGCCGAGTTGTAAAAACGCAATAGCTAATTACTCAGCAATAACTAAGCATTTCACATAATGTCCTTTTTTTTCAAGTTTCTACCACTTATCTATTAACTGTAGCAGAAAAAAACAAATGCATCTCATGTTTATATGAGATAATTGGTAACCTGCCCAGCCGAGATCCCAGCTCTCATTGCTGAGATCTCAGCAAGGCGACTTACTCGCCTGTCCCATATAAACACTCAGCCGGGAAAAACAATACTTTCTTATACTGTACAAGCCAGAATCTCGGCTTTGCAGAGCAACTCGGATAGCCGGGTAACTCGCCTCCATATAAATAGCCCCTTAGAACCATTCAACTGCATATGAAACATAAAAAGACACTGGTGAGTTCAATACCCCAATGTTGTATTCTTCCCTTATTTTATATCTAACTAGCCAAACAGAAACACAAAAAAGGTAAGTACTGTATACAATGTGGGAAATTACCATGAAAATATTAATAGGACATTTGTGCAATTTAAAGTGTTAAATTTTTACTATTACTAGTACTACTCACATACCTGTTTGATGTTAGTCATAGAGGAATGTAACTCGTACATACGTCGGTTAGGAGAAGCTCCATCGCTCACAACTGCACAAACCCATAAATTGCAAACCATCTCTAGGATTGACAACAGCTTTCCAAAACAATGGCAGCATTTGGTAAGATGTGAAGTAACGTAGGGTATACTTCAAATCAGTGGCTGCACCTCGGACAAAGAACACAAGGGCATGGGTGGCAAGCTCTGGAACAGAAGTAGCTTGGTTTAACTCTTCCTCGCCGAGGTCTACAAATCCAATAAGTTCATTGGAGTGTTTGTTGAAAACAAGATTGGATTGAATTTTCATTTCGTCAAATGAAAGCACAACATATTTTTGGATATCGTGATACTTGCTGGTTTGTTCCATCAACCTTTCAATGTTCTGTGAATTAAAGCCTGCCTTAGGCTTGAAAAAGTTCCGGTAACCCCTTAAAGTTCTCTCACTGGGTAGGACCAAACTGCCAGAATCTCTTAGCTCTCGGTAAGCATCTGGGGATTTTGCGTGGATTGACAAGCAAAATCTGATGATGTGGGGGTGATACCTTCTTCCAAATTTAGGGGAAGAAAGTAGTTTCCTTTGTTGTTCCAAAAAATCCTTCATGTGAGGGGTGACTTCCGTGCTGCTGTCCACCAGAATAGAAAGGTCTTTTTCCAGGGTTTCGTTGATGCTGCTGTTTTTCTGAATTCATTCTCAAGTTTTGATATTCGATACTCAAGTTGCTTGCGTACAGCTCTTTCTTTCTGGACAGTGGCTACCAATCTTTCCTTACTTGACGCTGAAAGAGGGGCTTTATCTGAGTGGTTGTGCTGGTGTGCTTGCTTTCCGGATTTTCTTGGTGAGGGATACATCCTGGTTGATGCAACTTCTGCAAGGACTCTCATTCTCACACAGCATTTCACAATCTGCAGCTCTTAAGAACACACTTTCTTGGAATGGTGGACCATCATCATCATAACACTGTTGGTGAAGTGGGACAGTGTGTTTCACAATACTACTAGATGATCCACCAGAGTTGGGATCTGTTGCATAGGGATGGTGGAGTTCATCATTAGGCAGACCATCACATATTTCTAATTTTTGTACAGCAGACATAATGGTAGAGATGGTATGAAATTTTACAGAACGCTTGTGAGTTTGGTAAAAAGTGTGGGTATCAGGAAGAAACCAGTTGTAGACTGCGACGGAGAAATTCAGACCAATGGAAACAGTCAATGACAATTTTGGGAGAACATAGGTCGGGTGGGCAAATTCGAAAATTGCAGTATCCTCGTTTACTGACTTCGATCATCCAGTCATCTTTAAAGGAAGAATTTTCTTAAAATTGTCAAAATCTTTGTATTTCAAGGAAATATCGCTCAGTGGTTGTCGTATTAGCTCTCGTCTCAGAGTAATAGGTGTTGAAGGTAGGCTTTTGACAGGCAAGTTCAACGTAGGTACTGAGCCAGGGGCAAGCATTTTATGAGTGGCAACTGAAAGCAAAACAGTATCAAAATGAGCTGTGAGTTAATACTTGTGTATTACAATTGATCTACATAGTCATAGTCTCAATTAAAGAAGAAAGTTTGTAATGAATCCAAGTGCAATGATGTGCGACTGTGGTGCGACACACAATCGCGTATTGTAAATAGTGGGCAAATTATGTAAATTACTGAATGTCTAATGAGAGATTTTACGCTATTTGGACGTATAAACTGAAAACATCTCCGATACTTACAAGTTTCGAAAAGATCTTTTTCAAAATGTTTCTCGCAGACATGCAAGCTACGATTGTCAATTTGTCGATTGTGCGGTCTTTTGTCACAATGTTTATCCATGCGGCGCGAGTTTTCTTCGAAATTAAAAAGATACTGACACCAGTGTGCTTCCTACTTGTTCCGCAGCCGTATATCGACAATTAGATCCTGGCATCTCGAATAAAACTCTCAAAATCAAAACCCTCACATAGAATTCAATGCTTCGCATACTGTTCGAACAAAGTGGCCATTGAGATGATACACCTTCGTTGTCACGTGATAGTCATGAATAACACATTTAGTCACGTGGCTCGGCCTTCCAAACCCTGTGGGCTATATTAACTATGGTTAGACCAACTAGTAAATCAGTCCAGTGCAGAAAACGAACCTCCCACCAAAAAGACAAAGAAATCGTCTAATGGGAAAAAGGAGAAGAAGAAAGGGGAAAAGAAAGAGAAATCGTCTACGATTACTAAGGAATTAGCCAGTGTAATTTCTCGATTCGACCCTACCCCAGGCTAACCGAAGTTCCAACAATGGGACATCTGCTGCTGTTGAACACAACTTCCCTTTGATTTTGCCTGCGAGCGTTGATCAACCAGAAATACCACTACCAGCATCACCAACAGAACAACCTCCGCCGCTTCCATTACAGATGCCACAACCAACACTTCTTCACCCCTTTCCAATAGAACCACGATTGCCATCTGTGCCACAAATGGATTTTTCGTTTTGAAGATAACGATTTAACATCGTTGAACATATCAACTAATCGGCTGATATCAGACTATTTAAATTCTATCAGCAGCACGGAAAATGACAAAACATCGGAACTGCTAAAAGAGGTAAGGTGCCAGAACTGCGTAATTCTGAGGAAACTCGATGAAGTTTTGTTGTCAAAAAACCCATCAACAACCCATTACCCACAGCACAGTGCCACAACACCCGCGGCTACAACCACCACAACCACTAAAAAAATTTGTACCTGTCCGGCTCAACAAGAACAGTTTCCTCTGCCACTGAGTATATCTTCAGCTGAAGTCTATCAGCCACCATCGCTATCACCGACACCAACACCAAACAGTGGGAGTACCACTTTGCGAAGTAAGTCAGTGCCAAGAATTGCCGTGGGAGTTGCGATTTTGCGGTGAATTGCTTGCGACTTCTTTTCAGAAGTGACGAATTGGAAGGACGAAATACCGCGGGACGAAAGAACAAAATAGCACTCAATCCTGTTCGAGTAGAGAAAATTAAAAAATATGTTTTTAAAGCGTACCCAACTCCAGTTGATGAACAGATTATTGCTTGGCGAAGGTGTTAATTGGCCATGGACGAATTTATTTGAAGGCCTCTTAAACGCAAACACTAATAACTATAATAAAGACGTACTATATTTACAATTCATTATACAGTTTCGCTATTCTACTGAACTATATATATATTCAATAACTTCCTTCAATATTTGCTTTTTTATGCTGCAAATCAATTAATAAAAACTGTTATTTGTTTAAACTTGATTGTTTGAGCTGTGAAGTAAGTCTTAATTTGCTCTATTCAGTTAAATTTACCCTTTCGTCAGTAGATTCATGACTTGGTTTGATATTTAAAAGTAATAAAAATTGTAGAACGCGTTTCTATTTGTTGCGAGAACTGAAAAAAACAAACAACCAACAAAAGATATGAACATAAGGATTGGGTTTATTAATTTCTTCCATTGCGTGAAAAAAAGTTGTTTAGATTAACTTGATAGACAATAGCGACGATTATCATAAGCGTCTTACCGCTAATTAAAAACTCCGTGTAATGAGTTACATGGACATTCAATTCAAGAGACTACACGTCTCCGTCTAATACACGGACTTGCGTGTAGTTTCTCCGTGTAGTACACGCACATTGATTACGTGTGGTTTTTCCGTGTAGTACACGTGTACACCACACGCAAACAACGTTAAGAAACTTCTGGGCGCCACTATACCTCCTAAGTATCCTTGTATTATGCTATTACTTTTTCATATCCTGAATTTCGTATATATTTCTCACTGCCAATGCTAATGCCAAGATAGATGATTGATCAATGACAATTAAGTTACTACCAGTGTATAAAATGTGCAAAAACTTTTTTTACAGTCATTCAGCAAGAGTGTCTTCAGAAAACTGTCAATGACCAGCAAACTCATGGACCAGTGAAGAAGACACCATGTTGCAAAAAGTGCAAGAAACTAATGAAAGGACATAAACGTGGACAATGCTAAACATAGTTATCGAGACAGTTATTTTCTAATTTTTTTATATTATTTGATATTACAGTATTAATTGCGACTGAGTGAGTTTGGAAGTATTTTAAAACCATACCGAACTAGAGGGCACTCAGAGA
>CAXIUP010000186.1:415000-422373 GCA_964035015.1 Corallium rubrum | reverse complement strand
GTATCGAACAAGATGGGTGATTCAAATCCTTCGAGTTCGAATCCGAATCCGTCGAGTACGGGCAATCCAGACAAAGCAGCAAGTAGAAAAGAATATTGTACTAGAAGGGATGCCTCTAGAGTGTATTTATTTCATACTTTTACGCGATGGAGGGAATTTAGGGATGAAAATAATTTGAAGACCGACAAGGATGTTGCCGAAATGCTTCTCAATTTTTATGATGCTGAGAAATTCTCACAGGAATTGAAAAGTCAATTGTGGTAAGCATTTTACTAATACAACAAAATCTTTGACCTTTAAAAGATCTCCCATTTTTGTTATATGTTTTGATGTCGGGTTTTTCTTCGAAATTTTCAGCCATGTGGAAACTCAGACTGAGCAGACAATCGAGCTATTGTCAAGCAAGTCGGCAACCCCCACAACTATACATAATTTACCTTCACCAGGTAAGTGAACTGATATTATTATTTTGCATTTGTGTTGACTGATATGCTTACATTTATTTATTACGTGACTTCTTTCTGTAGTTATGACTTCTACACCAGGACCATCAACTTCAAGTAGACGTCGAAGATTGTTGTGCGAGAGCTCACCTTTATCTGTAACGTCTTTTAGTTCCAGGTTTGTTTGATTCAATCAACAACACTGATTTTATGATTATGCTGATCTACATGTATTTTTAACATTGTTTTTATCTATGGTTTTATTTTAGATGTGAAAATCCTCTTCAAGTCGAAGAAACTTTCACTGCCAGTGAAGGAGACCGAGACTCAGAATTGAGTGATAATATGGATGATGATGACGACGACAAAACAATGTCAGCAAACGGTCTCGAGTAAGATAATGAACTTTATATATTTTGTTGTATACTTTATTATATTGTTTGAAAAGTGGCGGACAAAGACAACGAAAAAAAGGGGACAAAGACAACGAAAAAAAGGGTACCAACATAAAAAAATAAACAAATTGGTCACCAATTTGGAATAGTTTTGTGTCTAAATTGTGACGACCTAGCCTGGGCCTGCATCTGGGCTTGCTTCTAGTGTTGGCTTGCCTTGGCTTGGGGCCTGTTTACATAGCTTGGTGAGTTACTCAGTCGGCCAAGTTACCTGGTTTGTCGGGATAAACTTTACATTCTGTTTATATGAAAGCGAGTTACATGGTGGGTTGTAATATTTGAGATGATTCTAATTTCTCATCAATGAAAGTGACAGGATGATCCCACTATGCTGAGTTACCCGGGTAAAAGTGTTTATATGGGGAAATGTTTATCCTGCCTTGCCGAGATCCCAGGGGCCAGTGCAGAGTTCTTGCCAGGATGAATTATCTGTATTATAAACACTGCAGTAGCTAAAACAGTGTTTGTTCTACCAACTCACCATGTCCTGAGTAATTTGGCTGGCCATGTAACTCGCCTCCATATAAACAGGCCCTTGGGCATACATTTTGGCACTGTAAACAAATGCTTGGATCAAAATATCTGGGCTTGCTTCTTGTGTTGGCCTGATGATCATCCTGAATAATTGTGACATTACAACGGAGATAAAAGGAAAATGCGGCAGTGCAATCATTGCAAGAAATGAAACCACTCCCAATATCTTATTTCAATTTCATTTTGTTGAAGTCTTGAGCAGACTTGTAATTTTAATTGTAATTTATGGTGCCCAGCACTTTTAATCAAAACAATGTACATAAATTGAGCCAACATACAGTCTTAATAGAAACAAACAGTGAAAACACATCGACAGAATATATTTTGGCACCAAAAGCGTTCCCAAGGGTTTGGGAACGTGTCTGAACACCGGTGCATTTAGTGCCTGGACATGGCACTCAGTCTGAACACTGCCTTAGTTTGACTATAAAATTTAGGTTCAATATCTGTAACTTCCCTACAAGTAAATATATCATTCATTTAATTTTAGGCCTCTGGAAAGAACCTTGGAGGAAGAAATATTCGATACTGACATTGATGGTCATGGTGAAGAAGAGCCTGAGGATGATGATGATGATGAAGAAGAAGAGGGAACTACCAGCATTACACCAACTGGATACATATCTACCATGGAAGAAGTGACACCAGAAGAAGCCATCACGATGGAAAAGTGTATTGTTTTTACAGACACTCTCATGTCATTGCTAACAACTTTACATGGGAGTGCTTGTAAAAGAATTGGTTGTGATCGTCTTTTGGAGTACCGCAAGACTTATGTTGGAGTATGTCTCGTAGTATCCTGGCGGTGTAATGCTGGCCATTTTGGTGGGAGGTGGTCAGCTCAACCATCTTGTGAGAAAATCAGAGCAGGCAATCTCATGCTTGCATCTGCTTTGTTGTTATCTGGAAACTCGTACACCAAAGTGGGGTTGATGTTCAAGTTCTGTAATCTGCAGTATTTTTCATCCACACTGTTTAATCAGTATCAGCAACTGTACATCGCCCCTGCAATCAACGAGTTCTGGGAACAACATAAGCAAGAACTTTGGCACGAAAGGGGTGGTAAAGATGTAATCCTAAGTGGTGATGGAAGAAATGACTCACCTGGTCACTCTGCACAGTATTGTACCTACAGCCTGGCAGATATGGATAATAAAGCTATTCTCCAAATGAATATTGTGGATGTGAGGGAAGCTGCTGGAAAGAGCAATAACATGGAAAGAATTGGTTTTGAAAGAGGGATGGATAAGCTGCTCACATCATCAATAAATGTTAAGGAGGTAGTGACTGATGGTCACCTTGAAATTGCAGCATTGATGAGTAAGTATCCATAAGTGTTAGATTTGACATACTTTCCATATCTTCACTGGTGAAGTTCCATATCTTCACTAGTGAAGATATAAAAGATGCCATTTACTGGTTTTTTTTGCATTGAATCTATATTATAATACATGTATAAAGAAAATTATGTCATTGGCTTGAAAATATGAATTTAATCTTCTCGTGATTTGCTCATTTGTAAAATATTATTTTCACCACTCGAAGATAAAATCCATATCTTTGCACCACTGTGTAACGTAAAATCTTCTATATGTGAATGGGCCCTGAATGCTAAAGAAAATTATATGAATGATTGACAACATGCATAATAATGTTCCTATGATATAGAAAGGGCTGACAAGTACAAGAATGTCAAGCATCAGAATGATGTTTGGCATGGAGGAAAAAGCATAGCCAAGAAAATCAATGCTGCAAGTGTTTGATCAGCAATCTATTAATTACAAAGGCAAAAGTACCAATAAACAAAAATAAAGTACTGCAATCATGTATAAATTTATGTTGCTTTTGTTGTTTAGGCTGCAAAAACCAAAGCAAATGAGGATCTTGCATTTTGGGCAGCATCTATCCGAAATCATTTCTGGTACTGTTCAAAAAACTGTGGTAATAATGCTAAAGATCTTAAGGCAAGATTAAACTTTTGAAATTTTTATTTCAAGCTATGAAATATTGATATTACTGCATGTTACAATCAAACCAGATGTTTTTGCATAGTCACTGTCTGAGTACTGCAATATTGCAGAGCAACATTGCAAACTTGAATAAGAAGTTGATGCGGGTTAACAGAGCAACTTTTGTAGTTGTTTTGAAAATGTGCACTTCTGTTAACATTTTTTTCAGAAGTATTTACCGGTACTTTTACTAAAAGCTCGGTATAAACAGCTTTGGTTTTAAAGGTGGAATATTCATTGTACGAAAGTTACTCTGTTGATCTGCAACTTACTTGATCAACTTCCTATTCAAGATTGCAACATTGACAATGCAATTTTTGGTTTGACTGTAATGTGTACTGGAAAACATACATTGCAGCAACACATAGTATACAATTTATTCTAATATAATCTATGTTAACTGTGCTTATTGAACAGGATAAATGGATTGGCATACTGCATCATGTGGTTGATGAGCATGAATGGGTTTTAGAGGAAGGTGATAATGGAGGAAAATGTAGCCATGATCCACTAAATGAAGATGAGAGACGAAAACCATGGTTGAAGAAGGAGTCCCCTGCACACAAAGCACTGACCAAGATTGTTTTGGATACACGGTTCCTCAATACTTTTGGATACTACACAAACTTTAGGTACTGATGTTGGCTTGCCTACTGTGGGTTGAAGATAATTAATAACACCCCTCAATCATAGTTATTTGATAAAACTATTGTGGAATTTGACATTTTCTTTTTGTTTCCTATTTAATTTCCCTAGGCACACTGGTTTTCTAGAGTCCTTTCACAACCACATTTTGATGTATGCTCCCAAGCGCCACTCTTACTCGTAAGTATGCATAATGTAGTCAGAGATCGTGATAGATTGTGTTAATACTGTACTGTATGTTAATGAAAAAAAGTATGATTTACTAATTAGTGAAATGTTTATTTTATCTACAGTTTTGTTGTATACCGGACAAGGAACCAACTTGCAGCATTGGATTTTAACCATCACAGAGGTAGATCACAAGCAACCACAGCTGATGGTCAACCAAGGTAACTAAGTCTTATTGAATAATGTCTAATGGCAGTTATTATTTTCATTTATTTTACCGACTACACATTCATTTTTTTAGTATGCAATTATAAAAATGAGTTTGTTACTAGGTTTGGATGCAAGTTCAGTAAGAGGACACAACGATGGTGCCATGTTCAAGTCCTGAAGCCTAAAATGTACAGCTATATCCCTAAACTTCTCTTGAATGTGTTTGAGAAAAGAGCCAGTTCTGAGGGAACTGTGAATCAAAGAATTGGTATCATAAGTGAAGACCCAAGGAGGATTGCTCCCAACATATCTGCTATTCCTCCCCCTTCAGTAAAATCACTTGTAGAAGCCCATAAGTCAAGATTTTAATAACTAGTTCTTATACTATAATTACATACTGTCTAATTTACAAAGTGAAACCCATGACATATTAGGCAACGAGGCTGAGTTATCCATGAACAAGTGGTTAACAATGTTCAGCTGAGTAGACTTATCACTAGAGGATGTAGAGTAAGAACAATACTCGGGGTTTTTTGCATTAGTTTTGCCGTTTCCTTAACACCTATCACTTTGCAATTATTATCTTTCAATGAGTCTAAGTAGCTCAGTGGGTAGAGCATCTAACCGGTCATTTGTCATAGGTTTCAGGTTTGGTCCCTATTGGGGGAGGGGAGGGGGGCAGAAACAGTTTCTGAGGACTTGACAAATGTCTAGTGAATGTCAATGTTACATCAAACTAAGCTTGCACATGTACCAGGATGTACACCATCACAAAAATAATATAAAACTCATCAGCTGATGAGTTTTATATTATTTTTGTGATGGTGTACATCCTGGTACATGTGCAAGCTTAGTTTGATGTAACATTGACATTCACTAGACATTTGTCAAGTCCTCAGAAACTGTTTCTGCCCCCCAACCCCCCTCCCCCAATAGGGACCAAACCTGAAACCTATGACAAATGACTGGTTAGATGCTCTACCCACTGAGCTACTTAGACTCATTGAAAGATAATAATTGCAAAGTGATAGGTGCCCCTAAGCATTGGCATATGAAATGTAATGAATAGGGTAATGTAAGCTTGTACATGTGCACCACTCACTACATTTCATATGCAAATGCTACTGCTTAATAGGAGTACACAACTATGGATTTGCAGCCTTAGCTCTCCATGAGTCTAAGTACAGTAGGTCAATGCTTAGACCATTTAGCCAGTCATTAGAAGGTTACAAGTGCAATCCCTGTCTGGGGCAGAAACATGTTAATTCACCATTATTGTCATAGTGATAAGTTACTTGGCTGTGCCTCATTGACTATCTGCTCATGCTCAGGGACAGCTTGGACTCATTGTCCAATTGTTAATTATGTTGTGGACGAAAAGACAGCTCATGCATGGGCTATTTATTTTATTGTATTGTATTGTATTGTATTGTATTGTATTGTATTGTATTGTATTGTATTGTATTGTATTGTATTGTATTGTATTGTATTGTATTGTATTGTATTGTATTGTATTGTATTGTATTGTAGCTGTTTTTAAAGGGTTAGGATGACTGGGATGGTGTGGAGAATTGAGCTACTCCACTTCCATGAAATGTCCCACAGGGTCTGTTTCCTAGCCAAACTCCTTTGCTAACTACTGTGCTGTTTAAATTTGGTAGTAAAGGTGTGAAAGGCGAGTTTCTGGCGCCTTAAAACCAGATTGCTCAGACTGGGTAGGTGGAGCTCATAAGCCTTGGCAGGCAGTCCACCTAGGAGAAGGAAAACTCTGATTTCAAACCCCCGGGCCCTATTGATGGGTCAGGCTGTCCATGTTGGACTCACTGATTTATCAATATTGTTACTTTAGTGTTTCCTAGGCATGCTGACGAGCTCTGACATAGAGCGAAACAGCCATACATTTCAAGCAAATGCCCTTTTTGAAAGAGAAACTTGATGGGCATTGCTCACAATGTTATCGTATACGACAATAATATAAGGGCTAAACTATATTTTGCCAAGAATATGAAATATTTAGTTAGTTTCAGAAATTGCAGCTTGATGTTAGTAATAATTATTGTCAGTTGTTTGCTGTACAAGCTGTGTTAGTATGAAATACTCAGAAAAACTCTGAGCTCTAAGTGGGTCCTGCTTAAAGCTCAGAGGTTTTCTGAGTATTACTAACTAACACAGCTTGTACAGCAAACTGACAATTATTAATATGAAATATTTAGTTATAAATGGAAGAAGTTATTTTGCTGACCTCAAGCTAACATTTTGTCATAATTATAATCTGAAGCATTTACCTTTCCTATTTCAAACTTGATCTAAGTTAAGTTTATAACTTGTAGTTTTATTGAAATGGTTACATGTCATTTTGAGACCAGTGAAATAACCTCTTCAATTATAAAATCTATGTACATTATTTACAATCTTGCAGGCCTATATCCTGTGTAGAAACCATTGGGAGAAGGGTAACGAGTGCGTATGGCAACTACACAGCAGCTTGGTACAACCCTCCTGTTCCCCTTTCCCAAACGTCCATGTTGCCATAAGACATATTGTCTGTATGCTGCATGGCGAAAATTTTCATTGTTTCGCACATTGTTTAAAACAAGAACATCTTCTCTATATCGCATGGCAATGTCTAAAACATTGCCATCAAGGATAAGTTGTTGGAAAATGGGGGTTCTTGAGATGCAGGGTCGCTTTGTCTGGGTGCAGCATTTGTTTTCTTCCTGAGTTGGCATAGCAATGCAGTGTCCACAGTTGCACCACTCAAGAAGATTATCAGGTTGGAGGTTTGGTTGCTGGACTCCATCCCCACCTGCCATTTCCCCATTCACCAAATCAGCAAACGCTGCTGGCTGTCTTCTGAGGAGCTCTAATGCAAGCCTTCTTAGAGTATCTACATTTAAGGCTTCCACAAC
>CAXIUP010000186.1:0-410000 GCA_964035015.1 Corallium rubrum | reverse complement strand
ACCATGTGGTGTTTCTGGATCTCGGGCGTTTCGGTTTTGTTGGTTCGGGTTTGTAATTGAGTTTGTAGTCGTACCCGCTTTTCTTCAGGGCTTCTTGGTATGGTGGGGTTGCTGAGTTAAAGGATTGTCTGTCGGATGAGATGTTGGAGAGTCTTCTGTTGATGGATTCTGGTATGCTGCGGATAATGGATGGCGGGTGGTTGCTTTGGTGGTTGACGTATTGAGGGACGTTGTTTGGTTTAGTAAATGGCTTGAACTTTCGGATCGTAGGTCTAATGTGATGTCTAAGAAGTCGATGGATTTCTTGTTTGCTTCGATGGTAATTCTGAGGTTGTGGTCGCCGAACGTTTTGCATATTTCCTTCTTGATGTTTTCTACTTCTCTTGGTGTCCGCTTTCTAGGGGGGTTCGGATGCATGCTCCCCCGAAAATTTTTGAAATCTAGAGTCTCTGAAATGCCATTTCCTGTGTTCTGGGGAAAGATTTTACAGAATTCCCATGGTTAGAAAACAACATTTTTTGTATCAAGATTTACAATTTGTTTAGAAATTTATAGGGTTTTACAAGAACGAAGAGACTGAAGAGAGACTGTTAGAAAATAATTTTGTTCCTGGTCAAATGTCAATAACGTATAGTCAGAATATACTATAGCCTATAGGCTAAAGTTTATGCACGTTGAGCATAATATAACACTAACTTAACAGTTTTAAAAGACAACCGATTAACCGAATGCAAGTCAATTAGTCAAAGTAGAGCTTTTGACAGTTCGGGAGAAAGCTTTGCGTACAAGTTGATGAGACGGTCTTTATCGCATTTGAGCAAAATTTTACGCTCGATTGTCATTGAAAGCAACGATTCAAGTCTCCTGAACCATGGACGAACGAATTCGAGTCTTCACCCTCTTGAGTGCAGAAAATGAACGCTCTGCAGTCGACGAACTGACCGGGATGGCCACAGCAATAGCATAAACGCGACAGAGAGTTGGATACGCATCAACCAAACTGTAATCTGGGTTACAAGGAGTGAAAGAGCTTCAGAGAAAGATGGAACTTTTTTCTTCGTTTGTTTTTCAGCTTCCTTGGTGCCGCTGTCGCTCTGCTCGATATCTGGCGTGCTTGATACTTCGTCGTCGTCGTCGTTCTCGTAATCATCATTATAATCATCGTCCTCGCTGTCCATCCCGTCATCTTCATCATCTTGTGCTTCGTCGGGCTGGTACACAGTTGAACAATCCAATTTCTCGAAAGAACGAGCGAAATTAAACAATTCGTCAGCACATCTAAACGCATCTATATTGTACGTTTCACAAAAGGTATTAAGGCACGCTTGAAGATCGTGTGCGGTTTTGAATTTCTTCACAAGCTCTGGGAAGCGACTTGGGGAAAACAACGAAAATGCTTTGAGCAAGGGTTGGTTCTTCTCAAACCGATTCTTCATTGAATTTAAGACCGTGTCTACAGAAAGGTAAAAGGTGTTACGTTTCCAATCATCTTCTGGTGTTTCAGCAGGTTCGTCTTCGGCATTTTCACCATCCATTCTTCTTCGACGTCTGATTCTTGGTTGTTGCCAAGTCACACTGGGGGAGTCGTGCATTTGCTCCACGCATCTGAGAATTCGCTCCGGTTCTTTACGTAATTCATTAAGCTCATCAATCGCGCTTTCGACCATACCCAAAGCTTTTCCAAAATCTACATCGACGCGTTGTAAATATCGGCTTAGCGGACCAGTGGACGCGAATATTTCTCGAAAGAGGTACGCGGTAGCCAGAAACTGCTTTGTTTGAATCGTCGTCAATAAGCCAGCGCCCGTTTTCCGTGGGTTTCCCTCAAATGCAGCGTCGAAAGCAACGGTTTCCAGGACACTTAAAATGCAGTCGTAACGAGAGAGGACCTTTAGACAAAACTCACGCGAATGTCAACGAACAGTATTGAGTCTCTTTAGAGAGAGGACTTTCAGGTTGTCTTCCCGTTGGACAGCTTCGAACAAGTCATGGATTTTTTGTGTCTTACTAAAGAGAACGTACAAGGCTTCGAGGTCGCTGAAGAGGCTTATTACTGGAACAGAAACACTTGCCGAGTCGGACAAAACAAGATTAAGCGTATGCGCATAACAGTGGACAAAAGCAACATGCTTTCCAACTTTCTCCTTGATGATCGCTTGCAAACCGTTGTAGCAACCGCTCATATTCGCGGCGCCGTCGTATGTTTGTGCTACAAGATTATCAAACGACACACCTTTCGAGACAAGTGTTTCTGAGATTAGATTGTATAGTTCCATTGCTTTTGTACCCGAAGCTCTTTTGCATGACAACAGGTGCTCGGAACATTTGCCAATACGATTAACAATCCTTGCGCAAATACTAAGCTGCTCGTGGTGACTGACATCCGGGGTGGTGTCGGCTATTAATGCCCATGCTTTGCAATTACCGATTTCTTTGACAATTTGTGAGGCGATTTCTTTACCAATAATGTTGATCACATTATTCTGTGTATCGTTGCTGAGGAAAGTTAGTTTCGAACCCCGTCCTTTGGCGCCCTTTTTCCCGCCCTTTCTTCTTCTCAACAAAGCTTGTTGATTTCCAACCTGTTCAAGATGGTTGTCAATTGTAACGTCGTAGATTGATAGGTAATTCAGCGACTCTAAAAAATTTCCTTTATTTGCTTCTGGGCCATCAGTTAGCGACTCTCGATGCCCTCTGAAAGCAAGTCCCTGCTTTCCCAAATATACAACAGTGTCGACGACACGTTTCATAATACTGCGGTTTTCTACGACTTCTCTCTTGCGACGCAAAATTTCGCTCTTTTCTTGTTGCTCCAGGCACGACTCGATTGATCGTCCTTGCATAAAGAGAACTTGCGCAATCTTGGCATTTATATGACTTTCGGACCTTTCGTGCTTTGTGATATCACTGTACTGCTTCTTCCAGTTCGAGTACCCAGCATTCGTAAAAGCATTTCCTTGGTTGTGGCGCAGGTTTTCACCTCTTAAACATTCATCTGAAAATAGGAGACATGGGAGGCAGAATAGACAATCCTTACTAAGCGAGTATGAAAGCCATTTGCGCATACTTTGATCTTCGTGAAAGAATACCGTCTGCGAGCAGTACCGGTTACGTTCTCCAATTTTCTTTTTTCTCTCAGACAAAACGGATTCGGGTGGCTGACAAAGTTTACTTTTACAAAGCTTTTCTTTATCCTCTATACTGAACTTCACGCCAACAAGTAATGCGGGGTCAGTGGTCTCATTCTCTCCATCATTTACGAGTGCTGGATTTCTCGGGAGCATGCACTGTTCGATGATAATTGTGTCTTCTGACTCTTCTTCGGACAATCCAGATTCTTGAACTTCCATCTCGTCATCTTGAACATTCCCATCACTAACTTCGCTCTCGTTATCAAATACTGGAAGATTTACAGGATCTTGAACCACCTCGACTTCATCTTCTATGTCGTTTTCGTCATCCACATCACATGGCTTGTCTGGGCTTGCACCATCCTTTAGATGTTTGCCTTCCTCGTCTTCTATGTCTCCTGCAGCATTTATAGGCTCTTGAGCATTACTGGAAGCATTGTCTTCATGTGATGATTTGCTTGATGTTGTGAAATGGCTTTTCATGAACGATCCAAGTCTTTCGTTTTCTTCCTTCCTTGCTTGGCTTGCCTTTCTGTTCTCTGCACCTGATTTTTTTCGTTTTCGGCTTTTGTTGGTGTTTTCCATTCTAACTGTTGCATGCTAGACGTGGAATGAATAATTTATTTCGTATTATTACAATTATAGTCAGGTTGTAATTAATATACTATACGACATAAATCAAGATTTTTACTAGTAGTAATCAAAGTTGAAGTATGCTCGAACAAAAGTTAAAAAAACCAACACAGCTTTCTGATATCATAATTTCTGATAGCCTGACCTTAATTATAAAATAACTTCATTCATGTTTTATAACTCATCCTATTCGCCTCAGGCTTAGTGGATATTGGGGAATAATACGGGATTAATACCCTCGGTTATAATTCCCCAATATTCACTTTGCCTTCGGCGAATAACCGTTAATTAAAGAAAATACAGAGAATATACGTTAAATACTTAAATATTACTTAGTACTTACTGTTCACTTTGTCTGTCTTGACACGGCTAAGCACTGTAGACTGTACTGTAGTCCTTGCCTCCTTGACCTTGGCGAGAAAACCAGACGATAGTTCCACTCGTACGTATAATGAGTTCTTCTCGAGTTTTGAAAACAATAACTTAACCAATAACCATATGTCCATATGTTTCTGTCTTAACGAGCCGCCCTTATATAGTGTCTCGTCTAAGATATTTTAGATCATTATATAATGTCTATAATCAGATATTACTTGATACTGCTCATTAGCTCAAGCGTGGAGCTATTTATAGAATTACTGATTACTTGATCTACTATTTATAGCTCATTAGCTCAAGCTGTGTACCAGCCCGACGAAGCACAAGATGAATGAAGATGACGGGTTTGTTGGCGAGGACGATGATTATAATGATGATTACGAGAACGACTTGACGACGACGAAGTCAAGTGCCAGATATCGAGCAGAGCGACAGCGGCACCAAGGAAGTTGAAAAACAAACGAAGAAAAGTTCCATCTTTCTCTGAAGCTCTTTATCCTTTCGAGGATTACAGTTTGGTTGATGATTATTCCAACTCTCTGTCGCGTTTATGCTATTGCTGTGGCCATCCCGGTCAGTTCGTCGACTGCAGAGCGTTCATTTTCTGCACTCAAGAGGGTGAAGACTCGAATTCGTTCGTCCATGGTTCAGGAGTCTTTGCGTTGCTTTCAATGACAATCGAGCGTAAAACTTTGCTCAAATGCGATAAAGACCGTCTCATCAACTTGTACGCAAAGCTTTCTCCCGAACTGTCAAAAGCTCTACTTTGACTAATTGACTTGCATTCGGTTAATCGGTTGTCTTTTAAAACTGTTAAGTTAGTGTTATATTATGCTCAACGTGCATAAACTTTCGGGACGATGGATTGGCCGCATTTAACGGGACACCAAGAGAAGTAGAAAAAACATCAAGAAGGAAATATGCAAACCGTTCGGCGACCACAACCTCAGAATTACCATCGAAGCAAACAAGAAATCCGTCGACTTCTTAGACATCACATTAGACCTACGATCCGAAACGTTTAAGCCATTTACTAAACCAAACAACGTCCCTCAATACGTCAACCACCAAAGCAACCACCCGCCATCCATTATCCGCAGCATACCAGAATCCATCAACAGAAGACTCTCCAACATCTCATCCGACAGACAATCCTTCAACTCAGCAACCCCACCATACCAAGAAGCCCTGAAGAAAAGCAGGCACGACTACAAACTCAATTACAAACCCGAACCAACAAAACCAAAACGCCCGAGATCCAGAAACACCGCATGGTTTAATCCACCTTACAGTGCCAACGTCGCCACAAACATCGGCCACATATTCTTGCGTACGATCAACGAATGATTCCCCGCCAACCATCCTTTACGGAAAATATTCAATAGAAATACCCTAAAATTAAGCTATAGCTGCATGCCTAATATAGACAACATAATTTCATCTCACAATAAATTCGAACGCAACAAAGTCAAAGAAACCCAAAATAACCCAACCATTATCCCCACAACTAAGGAATGCAATTGCCGCCAACAAAACAACTGTCCGCTTTCTGTTAAATGCCTAACGGAAGGAATAGTCTACCAAGCTACAGTCACCACAGAAGACAACAAAAAAGAAGAAACTTATGTAGGCCTAACTGAAGGCACTTTTAAAACCAGATGCCTAAACCATACAAGCTCTTTCAGAAATTCAAAACGCAAATCTGCCACCGAACTAAGCAAGCACGTCTGGACTTTAAAAGAATCAAATACTCAATACTCAATCAAATGGAACATAATCAAGCGATGCAAACCCTACTCTAATTTAACAAAGCGTTGTAACTTATGCCTTTATGAAAAATTAATAATTATTTGTCACCCTGAATTATGTTCACTCACCAGCAGAAACGAACTTATATCAACTTGCAGGCATAGAAAAAAACATTTATTGTGCAACTATTAATATGCACCGCAACTTCACATAACGTCATACATAATTAATTCGTCTTGTAGATCAAAACAATATCAAGTTTCCGCTTTGTAACACCAGTCGCAATCTCACCTGATGAGTGTGGTAAGCTTTATAGCTTTCCATACGAAACAGATCTGTAGTGAAATAAAGTTTAAATGAAGTAACCAAAGTTTGTCTCTTTTGTTCTTACTATTCTGCTCTACTTAGGTATTGAGCACTCTACCTGATATGATTTTGAACCTGACATATATATATATATATATATATATATATATATATATATATATATATATATATATATATATATATATAATATATATATATATACATACATACATATATATATATATATACATACATACATATATATACATATATATACATACATATATATACATATATATATATATATATATATATACATACATACATATATATACATATATATACATATATATATGTATATATATATATATATATATATATATATATATATATATATATATATATATATATATATATATATATATATATATATATATATATATATATATATATGATATATATATATATATATATATATATAATATATATTATATATATAGCATGTTCTAAGGATTTTGGGTGAAGGAAAATTCGAGTGTAGAATATATACACTTTAAGACCAAACCGGGACCAGCCGCGAAAAATGCAACCACACAGGCCTTCCGGCAGGAACCGAACCCACGACCTTGCGACTCCAGCGCAACGCCCCGACCACTGAGCCACGGAGGGCGTTGCCAAGAGCTTGATCGCGAGTTCTGCATATACAATAAGGTGGCAATGCCAGGAGAGAATTAGGTATATTATAAGTAATACTGGGCATTTCACTCGATTACATAGCGTGTTCTAAGGATTTTGGGTGAAGGAAATTTCGAGTGTAGAATATATACACTTTAAGACCAAACTGGGACCAGCCGCGAAAAATGCAACCACACAGGCCTTCCGGCAGGAACCGAACCCACGACCTTGCGACTCCAGCGCAACGCCCCGACCACTGAGCCACGGACGGCGTTGCCGAGAGCATGATCGCGAGTTCTGCATATACAATAAGGTGGCAATGCCAGGAGAGAATTAGGTATATTATAAGTGATATTGGGCATTTCACTCGATTACATAGCGTGTTCTAAGGATTTGGGGTGAAGGGAAATTCGAGTGTAGAATATATACACTTTAAGACCAAACCGGGACCAGCCGCGAAAAATGCAACCACACAGGCCTTCCGACAGGAACCGAACCCACGACCTTGCGACTCCAGCGCAACGCCCCGACCACTGAGCCACGGCCGGCGTTGCCGAGAGCATGATCGCGAGTTCTGCATATACAATAAGGTGGCAATGCCAGGAGAGAATTAGGTATATTATAAGTGATATTGGGCATTTCACTCGATTACATAGCGTGTTCTAAGGATTTTGGGTGAAGGAAAATTCAAGTGTAGAATATATACACTTTAAGACCAAACCGGGACCAGCCGCGAAGAATGCAACCACACAGGCCTTCCGGCATTGCCACCTTATTGTATATGCAGAACTCGCGATCAAGCTCTCGGCAACGCCCTCCGTGGCTCAGTGGTCGGGGCGTTGCGGTGGAGTCGCAAGGTCGTGGGTTCTGTTCCTGCCGGAAGGGCTGTGTGGTTGCATTTTCCGCGGCTGGTCCCAGTTTGGTCTTAAAGTGTATATATTCTACACTCGAACTTTCCTTCACCCAAAATCCTTAGAAAACACTATATGATATAGGACAGCGTCGGCCACGGTTGAAATCCAAATATTACCAGGGTTAAGTCACGTTGGCCTGAAAAACAGAGAAAAATCTTCTCGACGTTTCGAGCGAAGGCCCTTCGTCAGGAGAAATTAGTAAACAACTCACGTGTGGTCACGCGTATTTATAGCAGAGCTACAATGGGAATCACGTGAACACATGTAAGCCAATAAAAACAAAGTAAACAAATAAATTAATATGTAATTTTAGCCTGTGTGCAGGTGCTGACCCAATTTGTGGGTCAGCTACCTGTAAATAGGCAAAGAAACAGGTTATAAATTACTATTTAAATCATCAGAAAAAGGTTAAGGAAAAGGTGTGGAATATGGTGGTGGAGTGAGCTAAATGAAAGAGAATCGCTCATTGAGGCCGTGAGGGTGAATGGTACCAAGTTTGTAAATGAGACGCATTTCTTGTTTACGACGAGTATCGTTACAACCTGTAATGGGCTGAATGGCACAGATTTTCATGTTGGAAAAGGAGTGGTTGGCACTGTTGAAGTGCCTGGCAACAGGTTTGTTTGGCATATTCTTTTTGACATCACGAAGGTGTTCAACAAACCTGTCACCTAAACGTCTTCCAGTTTCTCCGATGTAAAGCATGGGACATTTACTTCCTTCCCAAAATTCACAAACCCAACAACCCAGGTAGACCTATAGTGTCTGCTTGTGGTTGCCCTACCCAAGCCATTTCATCCTACCTTGACCACATCATGGCGCCCTTGGTTAAGAATTTACCTTCTTACATCAAGGACACCAAACATGCTCTGAAAATTTGTGACCACATTAGTTTTCAGGGTTCACATCATTTCATCTTCACCATGGATGTCAAATCACTCTACACTGTCATCCCGCATCATGATGGTCTTCAAGCACTTAAATATTTCTTTGATCAACGCACAACTCGGGAGCCATCGACCACTACTTTGTTACGCCTGGCCGAGTTAGTGCTCACCCTCAACAATTTTTCATTTGATGGTGAGCATTACCAACAAGTTAGTGGTGTAGCCATGGGTACCAAAATGGGCCCTAACTATGCCAACTTATTTGTTGGTTATGTGGAAAAACAAATCTTTGAACAATACACTGGTTTCCTACCTGACTACTATGGTCGGTTCATTGATGATTGCTTAGGCACTGCATCATGTTCGCGCGCTGACCTGGTTTGCTTCATTAACTATGTTAATGACTTCCACCCAGCACTCCAGTTCACATGGGAGATCAGTGAGACTAGTGTGTCGTTCTTAGATATTCTCGTCTCCATTAATGGTAATAAGCTGAGCACTTCTGTCTTTTACAAGACCACTGACTCTCATAGCTACCTCCTCTTCTCCTCTCATCATCCCAAACACACCAAAACTTCCATTCCTTTCTCTCAATTTCTTCGTCTTCGCCGCCTCTGCAGTGAAGATGATGATTTCAATGCCAAATGTTTGGAAATGAGAAACTTTTTTGTTAATCGCGGTTATCCTTCCCACCTCTTAGACACTGCCTTACACAAGGTCTCCAACATTTCCCGTTCAGACACCTTAAGCGAACCTTTGGCTACCATTTCTAATGAAAAAGTACCTCTAGTTCTCACTTTTCATCCCTTCAATTTCAAAGTAAGGGACATCATTAGCCGCAATTTCGACCTCATTAAAAATGACCCAGAAACATCTTCCATTTTCTCTGAGAAACCCCTAGTATCTTTTCGGCATAGCAAAAACATCCGGGAAAACGTTGTTCACAGCTCACTGCAGCAAGCCTTGGTATCACATGTTGGCACCAGCTCTTGCTGTCGTGGTAGGTGCAACACCTGTAAATATTTAGACTCCTCAATTTCAATTTCGGCTCCAAAATGTAGGTTCAACATAACCCACAGTTTCACTTGCACTTCCTCCAACCTCATTTACTGTATCTCTTGCAGTAAATGTCCCATGCTTTACATCGGAGAAACTGGAAGACGTTTAGGTGACAGGTTTGTTGAACACCTTCGTGATGTCAAAAAGAATGTGCCAAACAAACCTGTTGCCAGGCACTTCAACAGTGCCAACCACTCCTTTTCCAACATGAAAATCTGTGCCATTCAGCCCATTACAGGTTGTAACGATACTCGTCGTAAACAAGAAATGCGTCTCATTTACAAACTTGGTACCATTCACCCTCACGGCCTCAATGAGCGATTCTCTTTCATTTAGCTCACTCCACCACCATATTCCACACCTTTTCCTTAACCTTTTTCTGATGATTTAAATAGTAATTTATAACCTGTTTCTTTGCCTATTTGCAGGTAGCTGACCCACAAATTGGGTCAGCACCTGCACACAGGCTAAAATTACATATTAATTTATTTGTTTACTTTGTTTTTATTGGCTTACATGTGTTCACGTGATTCCCATTGTAGCTCTGCTATAAATACGCGTAACCACATGTGAGTTGTTTACTAATTTCTCCTGACGAAGGGCCTTCGCTCGAAACGTCGAGAAGATTTTTCTCTGTTTTTCAGGCCAACGTGACTTAACCCTGGTAATATTTGGATTTCAACCGTGGCCGACGCTGTCCTAGAAGCTTTTAACTGTATACCAACATACAGCGACAATGGTAAACCGTAAAAATTTAAACCGTAAACTTCGTAACGAAATGGTATGTTATATTTCACTATTTTCATCGTCTATCGCCAAACCTTCTCTCCGCTTTTTCGATTTAATTCTTAATAAAACACGCTTCTGTAATCACATTTCTTTCTTAAGACGTTGCCTACACCACAATGTAGTGCCCAATGGTTTTAAATCTTCTTTTAATTTTAATTATTTTAACTCACAACACGTGGCTAGAAGTGTCATGGCGGCTTGTTATAAACACAGTCGTCGTCTCATGCGTATTACCATTCACTCCATGTCCCAACACGTCAACCAAATTGATTCTGATATTTTGAACGTTAAGACAAACCTCTCTAACGTTTGTCCTACCGTCATATATTCAGGCATCACCCAGTTTATTCGCTCGTTGAACTCGAAATTTTACACGTTTCTCAAGGCGAGTAAAACTTCGAAATTCAACACTCTTGTAGGCCCTCGTCCCCTTTCGAATTCTAACCACACTAACTCCACCAGTAATGTCAATTTAGTGGTCACGATTCCTCCTGATTTGCCCTTGTCTGACCCTGAGAGATCTGTCCTTGCGAAAGGTCTCAAATTTGTTCCCAACCCTGGGCCCATAGACTCCTTCTCAGTGAAGGAGGACACCGAAACTTTCTTTAGAAGACTAAGACTTAAGGCACATTTTCACAATAATTCCTCCATCCAACAAAAGGATGTTTTTGAGGCTGCTAATCCTAAAAAATCTTCCTGGTCTCCTCCGGAAGGCCAATTTGGCTCCCTTGATCTTTTCATTCGACAATGTCGACATGATATAGATCAGCTCCCACCTTTTAGGCCCAAAAGGCCATCTAATCTCAGCTCTAGTGAATTAAGTGCTTTAAAATCATTGCGTAGCCGGAATGATATTGTCATCAAACCTGCTGACAAAGGTGGTGCTTTGGTTGTCTGGAGAGCTGATTTGTACCGCGAAGACGCTCAAAGGCAACTAAACGACACTGCTTTTTACAGCAGAGTTGATGGTGATTTGACATCCCAACACAACACCACCATTCGATCCACCATCAACAACCTCATCACCACTGGGGAATTGCCTGATACAGCAAGCAATCTCCTAACCACCACTCCACGCACACCTGTCATGTACTTCCTTCCCAAAATTCACAAACCCAACAACCCAGGTAGACCTATAGTGTCTGCTTGTGGTTGCCCTACCCAAGCCATTTCATCCTACCTTGACCACATCATGGCGCCCTTGGTTAAGAATTTACCTTCTTACATCAAGGACACCAAACATGCTCTGAAAATTTGTGACCACATTAGTTTTCAGGGTTCACATCATTTCATCTTCACCATGGATGTCAAATCACTCTACACTGTCATCCCGCATCATGATGGTCTTCAAGCACTTAAATATTTCTTTGATCAACGCACAACTCGGGAGCCATCGACCACTACTTTGTTACGCCTGGCCGAGTTAGTGCTCACCCTCAACAATTTTTCATTTGATGGTGAGCATTACCAACAAGTTAGTGGTGTAGCCATGGGTACCAAAATGGGCCCTAACTATGCCAACTTATTTGTTGGTTATGTGGAAAAACAAATCTTTGAACAATACACTGGTTTCCTACCTGACTACTATGGTCGGTTCATTGATGATTGCTTAGGCACTGCATCATGTTCGCGCGCTGACCTGGTTTGCTTCATTAACTATGTTAATGACTTCCACCCAGCACTCCAGTTCACATGGGAGATCAGTGAGACTAGTGTGTCGTTCTTAGATATTCTCGTCTCCATTAATGGTAATAAGCTGAGCACTTCTGTCTTTTACAAGACCACTGACTCTCATAGCTACCTCCTCTTCTCCTCTCATCATCCTAAACACACCAAAACTTCCATTCCTTTCTCTCAATTTCTTCGTCTTCGCCGCCTCTGCAGTGAAGATGATGATTTCAATGCCAAATGTTTGGAAATGAGAAACTTTTTTGTTAATCGCGGTTATCCTTCCCACCTCTTAGACACTGCCTTACACAAGGTCTCCAACATTTCCCGTTCAGACACCTTAAGCGAACCTTTGGCTACCATTTCTAATGAAAAAGTACCTCTAGTTCTCACTTTTCATCCCTTCAATTTCAAAGTAAGGGACATCATTAGCCGCAATTTCGACCTCATTAAAAATGACCCACAAACATCTTCCATTTTCTCTGAGAAACCCCTAGTATCTTTTCGGCATAGCAAAAACATCCGGGAAAACGTTGTTCACAGCTCACTGCAGCAAGCCTTGGTATCACATGTTGGCACCAGCTCTTGCTGTCGTGGTAGGTGCAACACCTGTAAATATTTAGACTCCTCAATTTCAATTTCGGCTCCAAAATGTAGGTTCAACATAACCCACAGTTTCACTTGCACTTCCTCCAACCTCATTTACTGTATCTCTTGCAGTAAATGTCCCATGCTTTACATCGGAGAAACTGGAAGACGTTTAGGTGACAGGTTTGTTGAACACCTTCGTGATGTCAAAAAGAATGTGCCAAACAAACCTGTTGCCAGGCACTTCAACAGTGCCAACCACTCCTTTTCCAACATGAAAATCTGTGCCATTCAGCCCATTACAGGTTGTAACGATACTCGTCGTAAACAAGAAATGCGTCTCATTTACAAACTTGGTACCATTCACCCTCACGGCCTCAATGAGCGATTCTCTTTCATTTAGCTCACTCCACCACCATATTCCACACCTTTTCCTTAACCTTTTTCTGATGATTTAAATAGTAATTTATAACCTGTTTCTTTGCCTATTTACAGGTAGCTGACCCACAAATTGGGTCAGCACCTGCACACAGGCTAAAATTACATATTAATTTATTTGTTTACTTTGTTTTTATTGGCTTACATGTGTTCACGTGATTCCCATTGTAGCTCTGCTATAAATACGCGTGACCACATGTGAGTTGTTTACTAATTTCTCCTGACGAAGGGCCTTCGCTCGAAACGTCGAGAAGATTTTTCTCTGTTTTTCAGGCCAACGTGACTTAACCCTGGTAATAACTATATGATATAAATACAAATATGTATCATATATATATATATATATATATATATATATATCATAATGTATGTAATAATGTATGTAATATATATTTAGAGTGTTTATGAAACGAAAAGTATGAGCAGCTCAATCTCCAATAAAATTCAATCTATAATTGTATAAACCATTCCTATTAACAGGCATTAATTTGTAGAAAGCCGATCATCCCAGCTCACACAGATTCTTAATGGTTTTGGTCATTGTGCAAGTCATGGTGCAATTTTGACATAGGAAACAGAGTTGGCAAAGTTAGCTATGACATCAGAGCCCTGTATTCCAAAAGATGTGGCCAAAAACAAATAAATTCACTTGTTTAGTGTATGACAATGATGATTTCTCAGAAGAATCAAGAAATCAAACCCACATTCTTGGAGGAATAATTCAAAGAGAGGAACCATGTGGAAATGTAGTGATAGCAGATTCGCAGAAAAAGAAGAAAGGTGGTCGAACTTGACAAGCTCCAGCAACAGATATAGTGCCATACTGTCTTGGCAAGAAAAAGACACCAACTTTTTTGGAATATTGATGAAAGAAGTCATTCATCGCATCAGGATATGGCTAAGAGGTTGGATTTTGCATTTGTCCTTTTGAAGATGTACCAGTGCCAAAGTAACATACTTCCTGGATGGACTGGTTTTAACATTCTATTAAGGGAATCAACAATACCATTGTCTAAAATTAGATACTTACCAATAATTGATGGTTCACCCAGTGAATATCCCACCTTATACACCGCCCTGCCACAAAGCCTTACGATTGCTGATCAGCTCTCATTAGAACATATAGTCCTAGTATTTGATGAAGCAATATATGCCAAGATTCAGCAAATTAGATGGAAGGATGAGATTTTTATGAAGCGGTTTGTAGTCAAACTTGGGGAATTCCTTGCCACAATGTCGTTCTTGAGTGCCATAGGAAACAGTTTCAGAGATGCTGGATTACAGGTAAAAGTTTTTCTACAGATTAGTATTTTGTTATTACAGCAAAATAAAACATCTGATACATAAGATTATAATAAAGTACTGTACTTTACTACCAGTACGAGTAAATGCCTACTATACAGAAGAAATCAATTACATATTCTGTATTCTAATGGAAATTGTATGTTTTTGTAGGACATACTGATTGAGTCAGAAGTTATTGGCCTAGGGTCAGTTAAAGGAGTGATAACTGGAAAGCATTACAATAGAAGTATGTACTGCCACAAACTTATGAGTGAAGCATTGCATAGATTACGATTTCAAGCATTTGTTGAAAGTCTCAGTGCTGAAGAATCAAATTATATCACTACTGTTGTGTCTGACATGCTGGAGAATTTTCCAAATGAACCTTTCCAGGAGAAAGTTAAAGCAGAGTCACTTTCAGAGATAATTACAAAGTATGAATCTTTTGTTAATCAGGAAAGTGAATGCAACCCTACTTTTGCATTGTGGAGTAGCTACTTGGAAATGACTGGGATACTTCTTCACTTTATAAGGTGTGTCACTTTATACCAGTTATTTGTCTATTACTTCTTCACAGGATTGTTTAACCTTAATGCTGTACTTGTTTGACTGTTTATACATGTACAGTATAAATTAAATCTCATTTTTGAATTTTTTTAGAGCTACACGGGAAGGGAATTGGGACCTGCACTTAGCCACCTTGCGCTCAATGTTAACCTGGTATTTTGCATGTGATCGAGTGAATTATTCCCGCTATGGAACAGCTTATTGGCTAGAAATGACAACATTCACACAGACACATCCAGGTACATGTATCATTACTTTAATTCATGTAATGTACTGTCACTAGTCTTTTTTGAAACCTTGTCTAGTAGAAGACCCCTAATAATGGTTAATACATGTATGTTCTAATTAGTATTTATTCAGTATGTTCTAATTAATTTTTATATAATTTATATAATTTCTAATTAGTATATATAATTTTTTTTCCAAGTAATTAAAGAAGAAAAGTTATGCAAGATGTATACTATTATAAACCATTTTGGATAAATACACTTCTATAAATGTCCTCAGAAGCCCCTTCTTCCCATCATCTTTACTACAGCATCTACATACTTGGTGGAGAGTCCAATACAAATATCAATAAGCATAGTTGTTCGTGCTCTTTTATTTGTGTGTATAAGTGGCAGTACTTGTTTTGTACTGGATGGTGGTAGTTTATTTCAGTACAATTAATGGATACTGGTTCTTCTCCTTATTCACTAATATACTCAACAATTTTTTATTAATCTCTAGGAAAAGAAAGGAACTAGATGCACCTCAAAGAGCTCGGCATGAGAAAGAGGTCTCAAGTATAATGACAGTACTTGGAAATATGGTGAACCCATTTGAAACTGAGAACAGATATTATTCATTTGTCAAGTGGCCTTGTAGCCACAGTAGATGTCAAGACTGACCTCCTAGCAGCCAAGCAAAAAGAAGAACATTTGCTTGATTTTATTACGAACAGATTATTTGTACGAGAGCCTGATATATTTTCAAAGATTCAAATGCTGAAAATGAAAACTTTTTCATCAATGACAAAAAAGGTTAAAGTCCACTCGAAAGGTGCAGAAGTAACACTCAAGAATAACCGAAACCTGTTTGTCCGTATGCTTTTGTTGGCACAACAAAATACTTGATATGAAGGAGTTCTGTCTTTTTCTTTGGGTCCATTCCCCCTATCCCTTTCCACCGAGATGGGATTGCTACACAAGACACAAAAAAGCAAACTGATGACTTTAATTGAATCAAGTGTCCAAAATCACACTGTGGAAAGTATCCCCGAAGGGAGTGTACTCATTCTTGATGGGATGGCACTGACCAGACAACTAAGAAGCTACAAACATCTTTTGGTGAATTTGCAAAGCAGTTATTGACAAGGGTCATAAAGTTGGGAGAACATCACATTTTTCGCGTGTCATTGACAGATATCCAGATGTGAGCATCAAAGCCCTAGAAAGGAGTATGCGAGCTAATAGTGGAGTAACAGTTGTCAATATCTATGGAGTTGAACAAAGGAGGATTTCTCAACTATCCCACGATGCAACAGTTTGAACCATATTATCAACGCGTGCGGCATGTAAATTTCATTTTGTCGAAAAAGGTACTGCTGAGCAAACCAGGTTCTGTTGAGCTGAGGTTTCACAAGGAGCCGATAAATATTAAAGACGAAAATGCCATTCTTGTTCAAGCCAAAGTTAATGGATACTTTTCGTCTATTGGATATGTCCCAGGGGAAGAAATTCAAAAAATTCAAGCTGCGATCACAAACAATGAGATTGAGAGAGTTGTTTTTTCCAAAATGCAATATACATATATTTGGGGAGCTGGTGAACATAAATATGTCCCACATGTAACTGTCACCAAGAGAGGAAAGTGGTTGGCAGATGATAAACATTATAAATATAACAATTAACAAAAAAGCACTTGTAATTACTGTAAGAAACTACCATATATTTTTGCTATTCACTTTTAAATTTTATATTAAAATATTCAATTATATTTTTAATAATATACAATATTGACTCATGTGTATTACGTGTAATTGAAAATCCTCAAGAGGAGGCTAGGCAAATATGCACATTTTATCATGATTTAAATATCCAAACTAATTGTCAAAATTATGAACTCAGATGCTGATGGCTCAACCTGGGCTCAATCCAGGGTCTGAAACTAGCAATAAATTTATTAAACATGTTTTAAATCCTCCACATAAACCAAAGCACCTTAATCTGGCTACTGCTATACGGTTTTACTCAGCAGAGAGACTAAAATGCACCCTTAACCCTTTAAGTCCCTCCATGTCAGTAGCTTTCCCCTTGATGACAAAAATCATCTGGCATTAGATAGAGTAAAATAATAAAGTGCCATTTTGGCACTGGTGGGGCTTAAAGGGTTAATGGGTTGAGAACTAAAAGTAAAAACAGGAGAAAATAATTAACTATTTTCTTCGAGTGCCAGGTGAATTGGTATTGGTGGCAAACCCATCTCAGGCTTGTGAAGACACTGTCTTATACTCGCCTTGTTTCTCACAGGCAACATTGCTCTCCCAGGCACCAATATAGAATTATCCTCCCGTTGATTAATCCGCAGCCTGTGAAGATGTAAAGGGTGGTGTTGTACATCCTCATCCTTTTCCCTTTTATCTTCTGGCATTAGATCAAATGATGGCATTTCTTCATCACGGAACCTTTCATTAAGGGTGTAGAATGGGAGGTCTGAACACATTCTTTTGCAGCATTCCCTAACAAGATGACAGACAATATTCATGTTAATTATTTATAATAAATTACCCAAGTTTATTAACTTGAGTTATAATTTTACTCCTAAAAATAAAGTGTCCTGCAATCAATGTCAATCTGCCAATTATGAAAAAATTGCTGCTACAGCTGCTGCTACCAACTCAACTCAGATACATCTGTCTGATACATGGCCCCAGTGGCATGCCATATTATCGGGTAAAAATGCGAAGTTTGCTATGTATAAACTTTTTACCAAACAATTTGTGGCCAAAATTCTTTAAATTGCTGGAGGGTGAAAACATTGCCAACATATCGATGTGTTAATCCAAAAAAGGTCTCCAAGTCATCAGTGCCTCCCGCACGTGGATGTTCTGCATAGCCAATAGTTCCATTCGCATGCCTTCTCATCTCCTGGCTTTCAATGTTTGTTGTGACTTCTATCACCGTTTCACGTGAGAATCCACGGATGTGGTCTACCGGTTTATTAAAAAATAGGATTTACAAAACATCTCAGCGTAAAATTATTCAGTGTTACATTGTGCTGGTCTTTAGTACTTTACCTGTTAATATCAATGGTTGAAAAATCATAGCATGTTTGATGCCATGGCATCCATTCATCAAGGATGTACTCTAACATTTAATAGTTGTATTTGCAGCGGGTCAACTGATTTAATCCTCTCCCATCCGATGCCTCATGCCAATTGGCGATGATCTCCACATGCTTGGCCTCCCTTTCATGACCATTCTTTCTCAAGGATTCAACCACATGGTAAGACAACAACCGTTCAGCATCGACGAGAGACTGTTTTCTCTTACCAATCAATGCAGCATGGGTGAGTCCACTTTTGAGAACATCATCAAACGCCTCGTGATTGAGACTGTCATCTTTGCCCTCCCGAACACTCTTAGCTATTCGTCTTAATAGGTGGTTGTGATCACTCCTGTCATGTCTTGGAGTGCCCATGATTGGATCAATTTCCGGAATGTACAAAAATAACGAAAAATCAGCACCCTCCTGCTTAAGTTTCTCCAGTTTATCTCGGTATAAAAATGTTGCCACAATCGAATGCAACATATCTAGGAATGATTCTGGAGTATTTCTCCTGAAAGGATATGGTGTGTGACCTTGAGGAACCAGAGTCTTTCTAACTGTAGATATGGCAACTTCCCAACTCAGGCCTTGGACGTTCCTCATGTTATGAATGTCTGCAATAACTTTATCTGGAATTCCATGGATAGGGTTTAATACCACAAGCACACCATCATCAGACACTGTTTAAAAATAATAAAGAATGAAAATATTTTTCAATTCGATGATATCATTTCATTTACAGTAGTTAAAGTGCCTATCTCATGATCCTCAGGGATTTTAATACAATTGAGTTCACAATACAAAATGTTGTATTTGATTAACATCTTAATAATCCTTGTTAATACAGGTTGTCACTTGTAAACGACTGACTCTTTGGCTGAAATTAATGGTACAGTAGGTAGGCTGAAATGACAACTGTACTAGCAATTGCAAACCAATAATTTGGAAATTACATAGCAACAATTTTGAAACGATACTAGTAATTGCAAACCACTAATTTTCACCTTGATCAAAATCTACTGTACATGGTAAAGTCGGTCTAAATTTTGATTATGCTGACTTGAAATGGGTACTCCAACAACTTCATTATGATTATGTACTTCAGTGCTACTGAAAAGTTGGAAGTGTACATCATATCACATACCTGATTTCAAATCAAGACACCCCATGAGTGATTTCTTTGACATTTTTCGTGCACCTTCCCGGGCGTTATGGATAATCTGCCACAAGTGCAAAGGGCGATTTTCACCTTTTGTCCTCAAGGAGCAAAACTTACCATCAGTCACAGTGCCTAAAAGGGCAAGGAAACAGAAAATTAATTTTATTAAATGTTGCAAACAGACAGTTTAATGCATACAGGTACCCCTCAAACTCTTCCACATTAATATTTGATGATATTGCAATTCTCAATGATTTAGTTGTTAATTGTTGTATAGCCTAATAAAAGATATGCTAACCTACTAGATTCATTCCACGCTTCTTCATTTCCTTCTTCATATCATGATTAAGCATCCTTAATTCTTGGTCTTTCAATGTAGTATACATGCTAGATAACGCACTGGAAGTGCATATGGTTTAACTGATCTGCATTCATCAGACAGCATTGACACTACCACATGGCTGGCACTGGTGCATTTCTTCTTGAATAGTTCTTCAGAAATTTCATATGCTGGGATGTAACTCTTTCCACACTACATCTTATTGCCTTTGTCATCTCTTTCCCTGACACCAATGTCAACATATCTTCAAAGTCCCCAGCAAGTTTTTGGGTTTGCTGCAGTAGGGTCTAGTATTCCACAACTTCCCAGCTGGCATTCTTCAAAACAGACTCAGGGCAGTTGGTTTGGTTCACTTTTGCCGCGAAATGCACTTGGGAATCTTCAAAACCTTGGTTAAGGAATTTAGTCTCTTCCTGAAGTTCCATAATGGTTGTCGTGCAGATGGTTTCAAGCCTTTGTTGTGAAATAGCAGGAATTTGAAGCAGTTTCATCCTCTCGACCTTATCATCGTATTCTTGTCTCAGATTCTGAAGGCTACCATCACCCAAGTCTACATCCCCATTCCAAACTTTCTTTTGAGATTCCATTAATCCTTCCTTTACGTCAGTGCCATCAATCTTTAACCAGAACCGGCCATTGGGGTTACAAGACTTTAGCTGATCAAGTACTGCAACCTACAAGCATGTGCACAAAATCATGAGCAAATTGATCAAATCCCCACTTGTGTGTAAATTAACACATTTCATGTATGCATGATCTGAAATGGCTGTACATTGGTCATTTCACAACCACAAGGTCTGAAATGGGTTAATTAACATTAAAGCTAGGAGGTTAATTGCTCAAGAACACTTTAAACTTCAAACATTAGCTTTGACAGATGAGCAGAAATTCATTGTATAAGACCAGTAATGTCATGTTGATTGACAAGTAAAAATCTCTACACCCTGTAGGCAGTGTTAGGCACTGGTACTTCTAAGGGACCGGTCATTAAATATGTTGAGGAGGGGTATGGAGGAGAAAGTTGGGGAGGGGGGTCCCGAAATTATTCTGTATTGTGAAGGGGGAGTTCCAAGAAAAAAATCTTTTATGAAAAGGGGGGACTTCAGTTTTTTTCAACGGGCTGCAGAAGGATGGACACCTCCTACAAACATTTCACAATATTTAATTTTATAACAATATTTAATTTTATTAATTTTAATTTTATTTTCAAAATGAACAATACTAACTGTAAACATAGAACGTAAGTGGTCTAACGTTTCGAGCGAAGGCCCTTCGTCAGAGAGAAACGTAAAGAGTAAAACAAACAACGAGCTTATGAGATAATCACGTGATAAGAATTAGCCAATCAGATAAAAATCACGTGATAAGAATTAGCCAATCAGATAAAAGTAACCAAGACAAACTAATAATGAGATTCAAAAGAATAAGCCAATCAGAGCAAAGTAACAATAACAAATAAATAATGAGATGCGAAAGCCATTTGCTATTCTCACCATCGATAAGTAAAAAAAGGAGAGTAAAAAATAGAGAGTAAAGAATGGAGAAGTAAAGTGAAAACGCTGTTTATGTCTTGGTAAAGAAGTTGCCTTCTTATATCAAAGATACAAAACATGCCCTACAGATTTTTGATCAAATACATTTCACTGATCCCAGCAAATATATTTTCACCATGGATGTCAAGTCCCTTTACACTGTTATTCCTCATTGTGATGGTCTTGAAGCTCTGAAGTTTTTCTTCAACAAACGCACCATTTTAGAACCTTCCACTTCTACATTACTTCGCTTGGCAGAACTTGTACTCACCCTCAATAATTTTTCTTTTGATGGTGAACATTACCAACAAATAAGTGGAGTTGCTATGGGTACCAAAATGGGCCCTAGTTACGCAAACTTATTTGTTGGTTATGTTGAAAAACAAATCTTCAAACAATATACTGGACCACTTCCTGATTACTTCAGGGAGGTACATAGATGACTGTTTAGGAACAGCATCATGCCCACGTGTGAATTTAGAGAAATTTATCAATTATGTCAATGATTTCCATCCAGAACTCAAATTCACATGGGAAATCAGTGAAACCAGTGTGTTATTCCTTGATGTTTTGGTATCGATTAGTGGTAATGCGCTCGCAACTTCTGTTTCCTACAAGCCTACCGACTCACACAGCTACCTTCTATTTTCATCATCTCATCCCAACCACACTAAACAATCCATCCCATATTCTCAATTTCTGCGACTTCGCCGCCTATGCAGTGATGATAAAGATTTTGAGACCAAATCTTTGGAAATGAGATCCTTTTTTGTCCAACGTGGCTATCCTAACCACCTATTAGACTCCGCTATTCATAAAGCTTCCAGTATTCCCCGTCCGGACACTTCAAAACAACCTTCGGAAAGACTTTCTGATAATAAAATTCCACTAGTTCTCACATTTCATCCTTTCAACTATAAAGTTAAGGATATCATTAGCCGTAATTTTCACATCTTAAAGAATGACCCTGAAACATCTGCCATTTTCACTGATAACCCTTTGATCTCTTTTCGACGCAATAAAAACATTCGGGATAGTTTAGTACGTAGTGCCCTTAGAGAAAATCTACAGGCACCTGTGGGTACTACTTCTTGTTCTCGCACGCGATGCTACACATGTTCGTTTCTTGACCCTGCCACATTAATTTCAGGACCCAAATCTAATTTCACCATTCAGCATAATTTCACATGCACCTCTTCCAACCTCATTTACTGCATTTCTTGCAGTAAATGCTGCATGCTCTACATTGGTGAAACTGGCAGATGTTTATGTGACAGGTTTGCTGAACATCTTCGTTCTGTGAGGAACAATGATGTTGACAAGCCTGTTGCCCGACATTTTAATAGTGTCAACCATCATATTTATGACATGAAAGTTTGTGCTATCTCACCCATTTCCGGTGGTAATCATAGCCGCAAACGACAGGAAAAGCGTCTCATTTTCAAAATTGTAACCATTCATCCTCATGGACTCAACGAACGTTTTTCTTTTATTTAACACTTCTGAAGATGCTGTTTTTGTATTAGCAAGGGCAGACATAAACAGTGTTTTCACTTTACTTCTCCATTCTTTACTCTCTATTTTTTACTCTCCTTTTTTTACTTATCGATGGTGAGCATAGCAAATGGCTTTCGCATCTCATTATTTATTTGTTATTGTTACTTTGCTCTGATTGGCTTATTCTTTTGAATCTCATTATTAGTTTGTCTTGGTTACCTTTATCTGATTGGCTAATTTTTATCACGTGATTATCTCGCGTATATAAGCTCGTTGTTTGTTTTACTCTTTACGTTTCTCTCTGACGAAGGGCCTTCGCTCGAAACGTTAGACCACTTACGTTCTCTGTTTCGGCAGTATTAACCTACTATACCATATTTCGATTGTTGTTTCAACACTGCCTACGCAGCACACTACTTTTATTAACTGTAAACATAGGTAGATCAGATTCTTAAACTGGGCCACACCCTAATTCAAACCCAAATGCTAATTCTAATTCTAATCTTCACCCTTATTATCCTAATTCTAGGACACACTCTAATTCTAACCCAAATCCAAAAGGTCAAATTAATTAGACCTAAACCTAACAAGACTATTTAACCCCAGCTGAATCTATGCACTTTTCAAAATAATCACCTCTATTGCCAACCTAAATGACCCTAAACCCATTCACAATGCACTAATCGTAAAACCAAAACTTTAAACTTAACCACAAAATATTTTTAACCTAACCCCAAAATATACTTTAACCTCTACTAGGCTCACCGGGACCTGGTTGATGACATGCCATGACTAAGTTTCAAAAACCTGACTTTAAATTTTTATTTTCAATTATTTCCATTTTAAACAAACATAACAAAAGTATATTTTGAGCTTTTTAAAATATGAGGGTGTTTTGTTTTGTTTTGTTGTTTTTTGTTTGTTTGTTTTTTTGGATTTTTTTTTTTTTGGGGGGGGGAGGGGGGTCCTTGAGATTGTTAACAGTTTTAAAGGGGAGGCCTTTAAAATTAATTTCCACTTAAGTGGGGGGTCTGGAAAATTTCCCCCAAATAATTAGCTTCTCCATCCCCCCTCACCATATTTAACGACCGGTCCCTAACATTAATGTGGAGTATTGACCTGTTGAACTCAAAGGTGAAATGACATTAGCATTTATCTCTGAGTTCAACAAGTTAATATAAAGTGTCTATACAGTAAACCTGTCTCAATACTGTATAAGCAATGTGCTGCTCAACTGAATAATTATAATTATGGTACCAGTACTCTACACCCATTTGTATGAACAAAAATAATGTACAGTACATGTTATACATGCAACTAACCTGAACTTTAGTAGGTGTAAATTCCGACTTTTGGTTTTTCCGCCACTGACTGTGGTAACTTGCACAAGCCACATTAACCTTTGCCTGTTGAAATAAAAAAACTTTTTTGTTATGGAATGGATGAGAGTAAAAATGAATCAAGAGATACATGTAATTGACCAAGAATAATAGAATTTTGAAACAAATATTCAGGCATGTACAGTATTCACATGTTATTTTTTCCCCGTTCCTCATATTTTTGTTAAAATCAAATTTTCAAAAAAAGTCCCACAACTTTCACAAGAGTTTCCAGGACTATTAAAAAACAGTTTTTCATGAGGTGATCATGCAGACCTCCCATTGTGAAAATAATGTCAGCAGGTTCACTGCACCCATAGTGCAATCGTAAACATTGCAGGTTTAACAACAAAGGTTGGATTTTGATTGAAATAAAATTTTAATGAAAATAGATTGTTTATGATATGGTAAATAATCTTACATTTTTTGGATCCTTTGTCACATTGTTTCCTTGTCCACTCCACATGGGACCAGCGAACAGTCTCTTAAATCGACTTGGGAATTCTGTTTCCATTGTCTCTCTCCACTGGCGAAAATCATCAGGCTATTTTACCTTTATATAAATAAAAAAAAATTGGGGTGAAAATTAAGCCATGCACACATATTAACTCTAAGAAGATTATGCAATTGGAATTGAGGGAATTTTTAGTTGTATTGGATTCCAATAGCTGTGCTTATAATAATAATATGTACATACATTCCACGGTACTGTACACATATTTCTACAATTTGTTTTTATGGGCTACTGGAGTACGATTTAGCTGTAGTATGAGCTGGGAGATGATTAGGGGGGGGGGGGGGGGGTAAATGTAAGAAGCAAAGGTTTTGGCTGGGTCAAGATATACAGTAACCCCATGGTAGCTTATTTGGTCTTAGGCCAAAAGCAGGCTCTCTTAGGGGTTGGAATTTGGTCTGTTTAGTATATGCTACAGTCTAATTTAAAGAACACTGTTACTATTTCTAATTTTCACTGTACAGAAGCAAAGAATACAGCATGTTACATGTATATATAATAACTAAGACAAACCTGCATGATATTTGTCGCTGTAAAAAAATCCATCTGATATTCAATTAGCCCAAATGGCATCCGGTTTAATGGCATTAAAGGTTTCCCACTTTCTCCGGCAACGCATTTTGCCCACTTGTAAATTAAATTTTGCTTTCCTGCATTTTGCTGTAAGGTCTTCATCGCTTCAACTGACAAAGATAAAAAGTTTGAGAGTTTAGTGTTGACACCAACTGAATTAGAGAGGTTAGCAAACATCTGGTCCATTAAACTAAATTTGGCTTCCTTTGCAAGTGCACTAAATGTTGGCATGATCACAGATGCCATATTAATTACATCTGCACGTCTTAACAAACTTTCAGACAATGCATTGGCCAAATGCTGGGGTTGCAAAAGTTGCAGACACCCCTTTACTACATCCAATTGCCCTACAATGCGGTTTCAAAACTTTGATAAGAAAGATGCTGGGCACACTGTTGAAGGTGTTTTGGGTGTTTCAGCAGCAGTCCCACCCTGCAGAATAGCATCAATGGACAAACCAAAGTTCATTTCAGCTTCTTCCAGGGTCTTGTACTTCACCCTTAAAACATTTACAACCCTCTGACGAATAGAGCTCTCTAAAAATATATAAAACAGATATGGTCAATTTTTCTCTCACGTTAACTGCTGTTATTCAAAATACAGTTCAATTTACATAGATAGGTACACTGTCATTGTTTTTATAGAACTTAAATCCACCTTTTAGTCTTATTCATCAATAAGTCAAGTGAAAATCTGTAGAAATGGTGGTTCTCACAGGGAGGGTACAAGCTATTCACCATTCGGGGGCCAGACTAGAAATTAAATTTTTGTCCTTTCTTGCCAGAAGATTTTTAACATCACGAACAAAAGCAACAGACTACCTTCACCATGGTGCTTTCACAGTGCTTTATTTTGTCCAAAGTATTACTGTATGTTAACATAAACCGAACAAACTCTATTCTTAGTCTGAGCCAAGATGACATGTTTACATCAAGTGACCACCCTACCCCAGTACCTGGTCAGCTGGTGTAGGACTTTGTTTTATACCAAAATAGAGCTTTCCATGAAGCATGATTTAGTTGCTGGGGTCTTGATTTAATAGGGTTGTTATAAAATCATTACAATTTGCACAAGAGTAATCTTACCTTTTCGGGCTGATGCAGAGCCAACTGATTCCTGAATGAATTTGGCTGCCTTAGTCCAGTACTGGTGACACTTGCCGACACGCTCGAGTACAAATATAATCATGTTCGCTTCGCTTGGTGCCAAAATTTTCAAAAGGTTTCCAGGGATATTTATAGGTGAAGGCAACGGGACCTTTGAGGACCTTAAGTGAATTATGAAAGATAAATCATCATAGTATCCATTGCTATCAAGCTTTATCCGTAGTTTCTTACATATACCTTCACCTATCCACAAATGTCATGCATACCCTCTTCTAGACCATAGCTAATTGCCGAATGTCAACAAACCAGTGGATAAATGTGGGGCGAAATCTCGTATTTATTTCGATTGTGGCATCAAATATCGTATATTGTTATATAACTGAGATGCCATAGCTTGTTTTAGTAATACAAATGTGAGTAAATTGCTTATTGTTTTACTTGTATGTTCAGTTGAACTTTTTACAAAAAATGCCGCGAAATGTGGCAGCCATGTCTGAAACCGGAAGCGTTTCGGTTAGCACACGCAAGGTGTGTTGGGATAGGTGAGAAATCCTCATTTGAGTTGAACAAAAACTACCAGCACAATGGCAAAAGTTTCTAAAGTATGGTTCAAACAAAGAATCACTAGTTCAGTTTTTATTTGAATGCTGGTGTTCATACACTTCCATGATGTTCAACGGGATTATCCTCTATGTTTGCCATGGTAATCAGTGTCATCGCTTACTACCAGCCCCAATCAATGTACCAATCACTGTCGAGGAAGCAACAGAACTGACCTGTGACCACGAAGAAGCAGACACAAGACTGCTTCTTCATGCATCCCATGCATCTCAATCTTATGAGAACATTTTGATCAAGGGTCCAGATACTGATGTCTTCATCATCTCACTTCATTTTTGCCTAAACTTTAGGTGCCGCTTGTTTTTTGAAACAGGTGCGAAAGAAAAGGCCGGTATCATAAGTGTCAATCATGTTGTGGAACAGATTGGTGAAAATAAATGTGAAGCATTAATTGGATTTCATGCATTTACAGGTATTAAAGGAATCATTAGTTTTGATTTACAATTTGCTAATAATTTGATCAAATCAAGCAACATGTTTAATAAAAAAATTGTCAACCTTTCAGCGTTTGTGGCAACGTATATTTTTCTTACATTTTAGGCTGTGATTCCACCAGTTCATTTTATGGTCGCAGCAAGATATCAAGCTGTAATATACTTTCTGGTGATCAAACATCGATTGACACACTTGGACAGTGGGAAATGATTTCAACATTGATGAAACACTTGAGATGAATCTTGAATCACTTACTTGCAAATTGTATAAAGCAAAGAATACCACTTCTGTACACGAAGCAAGGTACAACATGTTTAAAATGGGTAAATTTTCTGATGCTGCATTGCCCGCCAAATAAGGACTGCCTTTCAAAGCACATTCAGCGTGCAAATTACCAGGAAGCAATATGGAAAAGATAAACAACACCTGTAATAAATGCACCGAGTTCTACAAACCATGGCTGAAAGATTGATGAGGATAGAAGAATTGCTGTTGTGTGGATGGATAAGAAGTGTGCTCCTGATGTACTGTTACAAAACTGTAACTGTAAATGCAAAACTGGCTGCAAGACAATGAGATGCTCCTGCAAAAAAAGCAACAAATCGCTGTACTGAAATGTGCCAATGCACTGGATGCACCAATTATCCTGAGAATGCTGCAGAAGAAGACATTGAATATGATGCTGAAGATGTGTCAAGTGATGAAGATGTGGAGTGAAACTTGAACTTTATATGTACATATAAAATATATTACTTCTCTGTTAAACTGAAGTACTGTAAGGAAATTAATTGTTTCTTGCACTGTGGCTGTGCATATTTTTGAGAGACTGCCCAAGAACACTTTATGTACATAAAGTTAATTACTTAGTTAATTACTAGGTAAAAAACATTTAATATTTCAAGGATTCTACAAGCTGTATGTTATTATTATTGGATAAGGTAATAAGTTTGCAGTACGAACGTGATGTTACACGAAGCAACTTTTTCTTGCAACTTGCAACGCAACGGCAGTTCAAGTTATAGCAGAAATCTTTTTCTTTGCAAAATAGTTACATTCTAGATCAGACAACAAGTTGCTTAAGTAAATTCCTACAGGAACTTGCAATATATTTTCATCCAAATTTGCATTGCAAGTTACAAATTAATGCAAAAAAGAAATTTCCGCGTGTAACATCGTCTTAAATCGACAAGTGGGCGGGTATTTTGAAATTTAGTTACAGATTTTGTGATATCTTACGTTTGCAATTAAATGTCATGCAGTTCTCCTTCTGAACAAAGCGGAGATTTAGCGGCCAACTTCGTACACTGTCAATGATTCTTGTAGCGATTTCCTGTTGTTCTCCATCTAAATGAATCCATTTTTTGCAATATTCTTTTACTATGACCACCGTATGCGATGTTAATATGAATAATTCTTTCGATTTTCCGTGAAAATGAATAGAACATTGGCAAGAAAGAGGTCGGCCATCAGTCGACTCCTCCATGTTTATCTTGTTTACGAGCCCACGTACCTTGTGTCCGCGATGTACTTCAAGTGAAAATAACGAAAGATCTAAAGGACCGCGGAATTCAAGATGGCCGACAGCCGATAAAAATGTAAGCATTCCGAGTAAGATAACGCAAAAACTGCGGGTTTTCACGTGTGGGAACAAAGATATTTGAAATAAGCACGCCGAAATCTCCTAAAGACCGTTGAAATTTTTTAGCACCGCGGTGGGAGCAACGGAAGTCGATTCCTAGGCACCTTTTGGCTACACAACCAACGGCCTATTTGTAGCCCAACTAAAAGTATTGAAATTAAAATAAATTAATGCATATTATATTTATTATTTTATTACATAAAGTAAATAAATGTGCAAATGTACTATTTGTGTCTACAGGTAATAACTGCCACTTAGGTAATGTTTGCAATATCTTATTGCTCTATGTGGTCTTGTATGTCTGTTTTAATACAGTAATCCTTTGTCAATTAGTACCGGTACCTGAAGATGTAAAGCCAGTTACTGTATGTATAGAACTTACAGAATTTAGTGTACTTACAGAACAAGCTTTCATCCAATCAGCGATACCAAAATTAAATCCGTCTAGCCTTTCTTGTGCATCATAACCATTTCGTCTGGACTATTAAGTACTTCAAAAGGTATGAAACGATCAGCTGAAACACAACTATACTCCGTTTATTATGTCACCATATGCTTTCTATTCACATAACCCCCCGTTCTTCTATCACGTGTTCTTATAATTATTCTTACATAATTTATGCACTACACTACATCCCGCTCAACCTTGAATGACACCGGTCAGGTTAAAGGCTATAATAATAAGTCACTGTCAACAAAATGTAAACTTAAACCTTATGAGTGTCAGTCTATAATGTCAATATTTAACAAAGTCTTCAAAATGTCTAGGTGCAGTTCTTTTTCTTAAAGGTCTGCTTGAACGTGTTGAAGTAGTCAATTCGCGGTTATGTGAAGTGCACGCAGGTGTTGAGGCCTTTCCGTTTTCTTCTTCATCATTTCCTTGTCCTCTTTTAGATTGATGTCGTTGTTGTATGGATGGCGGGATTTTCTTGAAGAAAGAAGAATTTCTGGTAACATCTCCTTTGCTTGAGGTTGCTGTCAGCATGGATCCCTTCTTTTCTTTTATGATATGAGGTTCGGGGTTGAATGGAGTTGTGAATTTGTTTTGTTTCTTCTCGTTTTTTATTAGGACAGTGTCTCCGATCTGGAGGTCTTTGCTCTTGGCGTTGTTTCTGTTGTCGGCATACTGTTTTGCTTTAGTTTTGGCAGCGTGATCATGGTGTTTAGCTTGTGTTGTAATCACTGTGTGTGGTTCAGTTTTGTCAGCTACTTCTGGAAGTTTCGTTCTGGGGATACGACCAAAAAGAAGTTGGAATGGGGTGACTTTTGTGGATGGGTGGGGCGTGGAGCGATACTGCCTGAGAAATTGGTGCATTTCTTGTCGCCAGTTCTTTCCTTCAAGACGTGCTGTTTGAATTGATTTCATGAGTGGTTTGTTGAAGGATTCGGCTTGAGCGTTCGCCCGTGGCCACAGGGGTGTGATTTTGCGATGGGTGAAACCGGTGTATTTTGCATAATTTGCAAAGGCTAGGGAGTTAAAGGGGGATCCGTTGTCCGTTTTGATGACTTTTGGGCATCCGAATTGGGAGATAATTTTGTCTAGGACGGGGATGACGGTATTTGCCTTGGTTGACTTGATAATCTCTACGACTGGATATCTCGAGTGTTCATCGAGCACGACAAATAGGTAGTCTCCTGTCGGAAGAGGTCCACAAAAGTCAGCGCTCAAATTCTCCCATGCTTTGTCTGGCATGTCTGACATGTGAAGAGGCTCTAGAGAGGTGGTATTATTGTATGTTGCAGCTTGACATGCGAGGCAATTCTTGATCGTGTTCTCGACTTGTTCATCGATTCGTGGGAACCAGACTTTTGATCTAATGAATGACTTTGTACGATTCATTCCTGATGTCCCTCATGCGCTATGTCTATGGCTTGCTGGCGTAGTGTTGTGGGTATGACAATAAGCTCGTTCCTCATCAGGATACTGTCCGAGTAACAGATGAGCTCATCTCTAACGTTGTGGAATGCTTGTAGCTCCTTTAAATCAATGTCTGGGTGGTTTAAGCCATGTATTTCGTGCCAGCGGGATGTTCGAACCAATGCCATAACCTTTTGAATGGTCGTGTCCTTGCTGGTTTCTCTCTTGATGTCATCTAGGGTCATAGAGTTTGGAGTTGAGGTTGTGGCAAGAAAATTAATGTACTGCTCAGCTATCTTTTGCTGGAGTGATGCATCGGTGGTACCTTCGCCATGTGTTTCTGGGTGTCGTGATAAGTAGTCACTGGGATTGCTGTGGCCAGGTTGATACGAGATAGTGAGCTTGTAGGGCTGCAAGCGAAGGCTCCATCTTTGTAATCTGGGTGTCAATTTGGTCTTTTTCCAAATATTTTCGAGGGGTTTGTGGTCGGTGATGACAGTGAAGTGATCGGCACCGTTGGTGTACATGGCGTAGTGTTCGCAGGCCCAAACAATGGCGAGAGCCTCACGCTCGGTCTGACTATATCGTGATTTGACGTCTGTAAGGGCTCGACTGCCGTAACTGAGGACATGGTTATCTTGGGTTAGGATGGCGCCGAGTCCCACAGGGCTTGCATCCACGATAATTTTTAGTTCTTTCTGGGGATCGAAGTATTTCATCACTGACTGACTGGTTAGGTTGTTCTTGAGACATAGGAAAGCGGACTCTTGTTCTTCTGACCAACACCAAAGCGTATTTGATTTTCTCAGGCGTCGTAGTGGTTCTGAAATGGTGGCGTAATCTTTAACAAAGTGAGCGCAATAATTGGTCATTCCTAGAAAACTCTTTACTTCCAAGACATTTGTAGGTCTGGTGTCGTTGTTGATGGCAGCGACTTTGCTTGGGTCAGGAGAAACTCCTTCTGAACTGAACACGAGGCCAAAGAAGTTGATTTTGGGTTGATTGAAGAGGCACTTGGATTTGTTGATAGTTAGTCCCTGCTCGTGTAGGCGGTGGAAGACTGCGTTTAGTGCTTTGTCATGCTCCTCTTGTGTTGGGCCGGACACAATGATGTCGTCGCTGATGTTGCGTGAGTTGTGTATATCGTGTATAACGTTACGAATTGTCTCTTGGAATATCTCAGAAGCTGAGGATATCCCAAAGTTCAATCGTTTATATCTAAACAGACCAACATGGGTATCAAAGGTTGTAATTGATCGCGATTCTGGGGTGAGCTCTAGTTGGTGATAACCTGAGGTGAGATCGATTTTGCTAAAGATTTTCGCACCATTGAGATCTGAGGTGAGTTCCTGTACAGTGGGCATCTGGTGTCTTTCACGACTAATGGCCTGGTTGGCAGTGCGCATGTCTACACAAACTCGGACTGACTCAGAATCTTTCTTTGTGACTACTACAATGGGTGATACCCATGGTGTTGGTTCACCGTGAACTCTTTCAATAATATCCTGGTCAAGTAAGTTTTGGATTTCATGTTCGACTTTATCTCTAAGATGGAAAGGTACTCGTCGACGCTTTTGAGCTACGGGTTTGACAGAACTATCGATGTGAAGTTTGACCTGAGTATCTTTAAGCTTACCAATGCCACTGAAAAGGTTAGGGTATTTGGTTGCAGGATCTGTGATGTGCTGAAGAATTTTCACCAGGTGTAGGGCTTGCGCTGTTGGGTATCCCAGCAATGAACCATGGTGTCCTTTAGTGACAAAAAATTTGTGGCACTGAAGTTTGGTTTTGGTTTCGATCAATAATTCACATTGGCCAAGTACACGGAGTGGGTCATGGGTGCCATAAGGGTACAGATTAGGCTCTGTGTGTTTGTGTATCTTGGGGCTTCCTATTTTCTTGTGTGTATCTTCATCGATGATGTTTACAGTAGAGCCAGTGTCGATTAATAGAGATATGGGAGTGTCATTAAGTTTCATGGCTACTTGGGGTAAGGAGTGCTTCACTGTATTGACAGTATGATCTTGGGAGTGTATAGTGTAGCAGTAATCGCTATCGTCAGAATCTGTTTGACCAGATTGATCATCTGCTACCATCTGTACTTGTTGCTTGTTTTTTAGCTTGTAACAAACACTTCTGAAATGGTTGAGCTTCCCACAATAGTAGCAAGTCTTACCTCTGGCTGGACAAACAGTTTGGTGTGGGTATTGGCCACCACAATTGCGACAGGTTTTCTGAACATGTTGATGTGGAAAGGGGGTTTTTGTTTTGGTTTTATCACTGTGTTGCACTGTATTTGGCTCATGGCGGTCTGATGGTTTTCGATAGTGTGTATGTTCGATAGAGTTGACAGCTTCGTCTTCGATTGCGGCTGCTTGTGTATCTGCCAGTTCTAAGGATCTGCCTAACTCAATGATTTCTGTCAATGATTTATTGGGCTCGCGTAGGGCTCTTTTGCGTAGGCGCGATGAGCTGCAGTGTTGAATGATTTGGGACAAAATTTCAGCGTCAGTGTTAGTGAACTCACAATTCTTGGCTAGTTTTCTAAGCTCAGTGACAAAATCGTCAAGGGATTGGTTTGCTTTTTGTTTGCAGCTTCTAAAGTTAAATATTTCCATCTGGACATTACGTTTAGGCTTAAAATATGATGTAAGTACCTGTTTGGTTGCTTCGTATGTGGATGGGTTGTCACCTTTTTCCGCTTCGTAAATGTCATAAACGTCTTCGCCCACATAGTGAAGTAGCAGGGCACGTTTCCGCGATTCATCTTTGAGATTCATACCGACAAACAGATTCTCTAGTCGACTTAAGTATTTCTCCCATCTCAGACCAGCATTTGTTTTATCAACATCATAATCGAACGTTGGGAACGACGGTAGCGAATTCATGGTTCTTGATTCTTATATGAAGTGTTTACTCAATTACTCATTTACTGGTACATAAAATGTAAATTGTCCACGTAAATCTTCGTCTGAAATAGAATTGAATGTTTACCCCAAACGCCTACAATTTGTTATCCTCGTCGCCAATATTAAGTACTTCAAAAGGTATGAAACGATCAGCTGAAACACAACTATACTCCGTTTATTATGTCACCATATGCTTTCTATTTACATAACCCCCCGTTCTTCTATCACGTGTTCTTATAATTATTCTTACATAATTTATGCACTACACTACACTACACTACACTACACTACACTACACTACACTACACTACACTACACTACACTACACTACACTACACTACACTACACTACACTACACTACACTACACTACACTACACTACACTACACTACACTACACACTACACACTACACTACACCACACTACACTACACTACACTACACTACACTACACTACACTACACTACACTACACTACACTACACTACACTACACTACACTACACTACACTACACACTACACACTACACACTACACACTACACACTACACACTACACACTACACACTACACACTACACACTACACACTACACTACACTACATGGACTGTTGTGTATTCAAGTATCTCTCCACAGCCAGCTGGTCACCAATGAGACCTTGATTTTCAAACTGTAACAAATCACCATCCTCGTCATTAGACTTTTTGGTCACACACAGGTGCTTCTGCAAATGCTCGATAACTTTAACTATTCCATCGTTTGTGTTCTCATCATGAAAGAAAATTCCAGGATCTTTGAGGAAAAATTAAAAAAATTAACAAACTTAAATAGAGTAAGAAACCATTTGATAGTACATAAAAATTACATTCTTAAAACTGCAATATTTACTGGATCAAAATATGACCCAAGATACAGTAAATACTTTTAAAAATCTACAAGTTTTAAAAATATAAGTACAAAACGATGAGTTAATCTTATCTTACTGTACCAAGACCCAACCTGATCCTGCCTACTGTACATGTACGACAGCCTCTGCCTATCATTAGATTATTCATTCTGGCTATTGCCAGATTATTTTATTCCGGCTAATTTTAGCAGTGGAAAGAAGGCTGGCCAACAGTAGGCACTACAATACAGCAGAGGCATGGCCATTTAGGGGATTGGTCCTCCCACTTCTCGTCAAGGTCAATATTCTAATTTGTCCAAAACCAAGGAGAAAGATTGGGGGGAGGGTTGAGAAAATTGTGAAGGGGGTTTCCTAAAATGGTTTTTCTAAAAAAAACCCATGTATTTAAATTTAAAGTGTCATACTCTTCATAAGTATCTATAGCATACATGTAACTAGATTACTGGCATCTCTATTTAACGGAATCAACGGAATGGACGGAATCGAGAGAATCAACAGAATCTGCCAGAAAAAGATTTTCGATTTTTAATTAAGGATCATAGCAAAACCACCTTTTGAAGCTTCGTTAAATGTAAATAAAAAAATCAGGTCTTATTTATAGAGATATAAATACACAAGTGCTCTGTCTGCTGAACTCTCACTCTTTGACTCATAAACACGGGTGTTTTTATTAAGACGATTACATTTAGCGTTTTCCACACGTATAGGCACTATTGCGTCATGGATTGCATGCGCACAAATGCAACAAATAAAGGCATGTAAGAAAGACGGCCACACTACCCCTCAAGATTATGTCTTCCTGGAGGAGTTTGGGTTTTTATCGAGTGTCGAGGGTTGCAAGTCGAGGGTAGTTGGTCGAGGGACGTAAAATACGCTAAAATTTACGCACATAATTTCCTTGTAGCGGCACAAATAATATTTAGGCGGACGATGTACATGTTTTGGACATTTCATGCGCGCAGCAAAGGTGTTTACTCGGCATTGATGACAGGAAATATTTAGTGAATTTGTCTACAAAATTTTATTACAAAATTTCTTTGTTGCATTTGTGCAATCATGACGCAATAGTACCTTCTACGTGCGGAAAACGCTAAATGTAATCGTCTTAATAAAAACACCCGTGTTTTAATATGATTTAAAGAATGAGTTCAACAGACAGAGCACGTGTATATTTATATCTTTATAAATGTAGACCCCTGATTTTTTTATTTACATCTATCTTTTTAGATTTAATCAAGCTTTTTTGACTGTTAATCAACCCACAGGTTGTGTCCGACTTAACACTTAGTAGGCCTTAGTAAGTTTGAAATGAGAGTATGAGACACAATCATAGCTATCAAAAATATAAAATCTCTTTCAACAATTACGCACATATATGTACGTAATATGTCTAATCCAATAACCTTACTTGAAATATCGACGACAGATCAGTTTCAGTCTCAGCTAATAAACGTAAATAAATGAATTTTATTAACCGTTTGTTAGTAAGCGATTAACCAAATTTCCGGCAGATTCCGTTGATTCCGTCGATTCGGTTGATTCCGTTGATTCCGTTAAATAGAGATGCCGCTAGATTACTGTGTGTAATGTTGTTACGAAAGTAATAGTTTGCATATTTTTGGAAATTAGCACTTTTGTTCTTTTACGAAAAGAACCTTTACCTTAGTAGTTGGGTTTTTTCATGTCCTTTGTATGGGCATGAGGAATATGATGCAAAATAGAATCTTTTAAATGCCTCAGACAGGGGATTCTCTTTACAAGGATTCGCTGAATGTGAACCTTGAGATTTTTGCGATATGACAGATGGTCTTCTGTGGTTGGTAGTACTTCTATGTTTTCAATATCCATCACACCCTTGATGCATCCACGATCAGAGAGATTGTTTCCAGAAACTCTGTTAAAAACAATATTTGCATTGACCCAATGATAGTCAATGTTTTGATTTTCCTCTGTCATATTATATACATTTTGCCGTATATCAATGTTGTCAATGACAAAATTTGTCCCATTATCACTATCAATCAAACTTTTCATATTGTTTAATTCTTTTTGTAATTCATTGGTCAGTGATTGGTGTGAAGATATTGGAGTGGTGGTGGTATCCATTGGTGGGATAGCAGTTGGAGTGGAGGATCTATGGATTGAGTTAGGTGCAGGTGGAGTGGTGGAGGTTTGCATTGGTTGAATGGGAACAGGTGCAGTGGTGGAGGTTTGTATTGGTTGAATGGGAACAGGTGGATTGGTGGAGGTTTGTATTGGTTGAATGGGAACAGGTGGAGTGGTGGAGGTTTGCATTGGTTGAATGAGAACAGGTGGAGTGGTGGAGGCATCTACTGGGTTGGGTACATGTGGAGTGGTGTTTGGTTCTGGCATGGGTGATGTTGAAATAGTTTCTTGGGTTCTTTGATTTTTTAGTTCTTGCTCAATTCTTGATATCTTTACTTTCAATGATTGGATTTCTTTACCTCTTGATTCAACAGTATTCTTCCAGGATGAAATTTTTACATCTTGAAGTTTACCCAAATCATCAAGGCGTTTCGACATTGTTCAATTTGACAAAACTAATCTCATGCAATTGAGTCTGTTAAACATTGTCTAAAAGGATAAAAACATATAGGGCAATAATAAGCAATTTTCATAACACTATTTGCTGTACATACATAGAATAAACATCTTGAAAAAAAACACAAGATAAATGGAACAAAACAAGACACAAAGGTGAATCGGTTATACTACGGTATCTTTAAACTCATCAACAGATCAATTTAAGTAACTAAAATTAAATATCTACAGTATATGTGCTTTATATTCACAAGTAAATAGATTGACAATAAGTTAAATGTTAAATTACAACTGTCAAAGTAAGATTAGAAAATTCAAGAATTTTAAAGTTTTAAAATTTACATGTACAAATCAGGTGATACTAAAACTGTATACTGTACAAAATATGTAGTTGACTTTAGTCACTTGATCTAATGACTATATCACCTTTGTGTCTTGTTTTGATCCATGTATTTTTGGGCTGTATTTTTGCATTATATATATTATATATATATATTAATTTTGGTTGGCTTTGGCTTACTGTACAAGTATAGATTCAATTTATTTTTACTATTTAAACATTTAGATTTAAAATAAGTTATTACAAATATAGCTCAATGACCACATCAAAACAAAAAGAGAAAGAAATAAGTAATTTTTTTTTAAATTTGATTTTTAAAGCATGTTGATATCAATCATTATCTGTTACATCCAAGATTTGGCATGGCTGACTGAACAACACTGATGTAAAACTAACTGTTTTAAAGACATGTTTATCAATGCCAGTGCCACTAGTTACAATACTTGACGATTTCCTTACAGTTAAGATTTATAATTAAAGTTCTAATTAGGTAATATATATGACTGGTTAAGTAAAAATGGAATGAGTAGTATACAGAGTGGGGGTTCTGGCGCGGGTGGTGCGGGTGGTGCAAAACGCACCACCCATGACGTCACCATATTAGTCATATTAATTTATGCGTTAATTAGCAGCGTAATCTGCAGCGTAATCTAAAAGCCATAAGAACGTTTTTAAGTGTCGATATATAAACGAAATATTATTTGGCTGCGGGACGGCTGAGTATCGACTTGAATTAATAGCAACATGAATATTATATTAGTTAGAACTTAAACGGCCAAACAGCTCTTTACCCATTTACTTGGAGATATGTGCCGAATTGTCGCTTATTTGGCTTTAGTTTATAAAGTAAACGATGCCTTGAATGAAGAAACCGTTCGGCAAGCTGTTCGAAAGACATTGAATCATTTTCTTCAGAGGGGTTTGCCAGAATATAAACCGAGAAACCGTTCGGCAAGCTGTTCGAAAGACATTGAATCATTTTCTTCAGAGGGGTTTGCCAGAATATAAACTGTCAAGGGTTAAACGGCTGACTCGGCTATTTTATTAACGTCGTCAAGCATCTTGTTAATGTTGCTACGGCTGATATTTGCGTATTTATGCTCAGTGCACGTGCAGGAGACAAAAGAGAAAACTCATTAAAGTTACTAATGACCAAAACATAACCGGATTTGCATATAAGTAGAATATTTAATTCATTTTAGGGGTGATCATGAGTTTTTTGGGAATAATAAGGGGCCTGAAGAGGTATTAATATATGGACAAGTTTAGGCGAAAAAGTTAGTCTTAGGACTATAGTCTTAGTTTTAGGACTATATAGTCTTAGTCTTAGGACTATAGTCTTAGTCTTAGGACTATAGTCTTAGTCTTAGGACTATAGTCTTAGTCTTAGGACTATAGTCTTAGTCTTAGGACTATAGTCTTAGTCTTAGGACTATAGTCTTAGTCTTAGGACTATAGTCTTAGTCTTAGGAATATATAGTCTTAGTCTTAGGACTATAGTCTTAGTCTTAGGAATATATAGTCTTAGTCTTAGGACTATATAGTCTTAGTCTTAGGACTATATAGTCTTAGTCTTAGGACTATAGTCTTAGTCTTAGGACTACATAGACTTAGTCTTAGGACTACATAGACTTAGTCTTAGGACTATATAGTCTTAGTTTTAGGACTATAGTCTTAGTCTTAAGACTATAGTCTTAGTCTTAGGACTATATAGTCTTAGGACTATATAGTCTTAGTCTTAGGACTATGTAGTCTTAGTCTTAGGACTATATAGTCTTAGTCTTAGGACTATAGTCTTAGTCTTAGGAATATAGTCTTAGTCTTAGGACTATAGTCTTAGTCTTAGGAATATATAGTCTTAGTCTTAGGACTATATAGTCTTAGTCTTAGGACTATATAGTCTTAGTCTTAGGACTATATAGTCTTAGTCTTAGGACTATATAGTCTTAGTCTTAGGACTATAGTCTTAGTCTTAGGACTATATAGGCTTAGTCTTAGGACTATATAGTCTTAGTTTTAGGACTATAGTCTTAGTTTTAGGACTATAGTCTTAGTCTTAGGACTATATAGTCTTTGGACTGTATAGTCTTAGTCTTATAATCACCCCAGGGGTAACCCCCACACCCCCCCGGGGTACCCCAATCACCCCTAAGACTAAGACTATAGTCCTAAAACTAAGACTATATAGTCCTAAGACTAAGCCTATATAGTCCCAAGACTAAGACTATATAGTCCTAAGACTAAGACTATATAGTCCTAAGACTAAGACTATATAGTCCTAAGACTAAGACTATATATTCCTAAGACTAAGACTATAGTCCTAAGACTAAGACTATAGTCCTAAGACTAAGACTATAGTCCTAAGACTAAGACTATATATTCCTAAGACTAAGACTATAGTCCTAAGACTAAGACTATAGTCCTAAGACTAAGACTATAGTCCTAAGACTAAGACTATAGTCCTAAGACTAAGACTTGAAAGATCAACTAAAAAAGGCTTATGCGAAGTGTTCAGCCCTACGCAGAATTAAGAAAATGGTCAGTCCTGAAATAATGATAAGACTGTATAAAGCATATATCCTACCACATCTGGAATACTGCAGCCCAGTTCTAATTGGTATTGGAAAAATGCAAAGTAACAAGCTTGAAGAAGCAAACTATTATATGCTTAGAACACTGTTGAATTTAGCAAAGAGCAACACGTATGAACAGGTTCTCCGACATGTTAACATGAAGACTTTAACTCACCGAAGACGGTTCCATTCGTTGGTGTTACTTTATAAGTGTATTAAAGAGCAAGGACCTATTTACATTCAAGAATTCTTTAAGACCAGAGTAGTACCATACAATCTACGCGGATCCGGCACAAAGCTCGAACAACCAATATTTAACTCTTCATGGTCCAAGAATTCTTTTAGCTGCATAATTAGTCGCCTATGGAATAATCTCCCAGATACAGCTCGCAACGCATATAATGTCGCGCATTTTAAGAAGATTTTAAACAACATTGACCTTAATGTTTATGTTGCATGATTGCAAGGACATAAATTTTAGTTCTTATATTCATTTAACATTTTAATATATAACTGATTATATACTTACATATTATTTATACACATATTTTAACTTTTGTATTATATTAGGCTAACCTTACTTATTTAATGGCACGTGCATGTTTTAACGAGTCTTGTACTCCTAAGTGTTACGTGGATAAATAAAGTATGATGATGATGATGATGATGATGATGATGATGATGATGATGATGATGATGATGATGATGATGATGATGAAGACTATATAGTCCTAAGACTAAGACTATATAGTCCTAAGACTAAGACTATAGTCCTAAGACTAAGACTACAGTCCTAAAACTAAGACTATATAGTCCTAAGACTAAGCCTATGTAGTCCTAAGACTAAGACTATAGTCCTAAGACTAAGACTATAGTCCTAAGACTAAGACTATAGTCCTAAGACTAAGACTATATAGTCCTAAGACTAAGACTAAGACTAAGACTATATAGTCCTAAGACTAAGACTATATATTCCTAAGACTAAGACTATAGTCCTAAGACTAAGACTATATAGTCCTAAGACTAAGACCTATAGTCCTAAGACTAAGACTATAGTCCTAAGACTAAGACTATAGTCCTAAGACTAAGACTATAGTCCTAAGACTAAGACTATATAGTCCTAAGACTAAGACTATATAATCCTAAGACTAAGTCTATATAGTCCTAAAACTAAATCTATATAGTCCTAAAACTAAGTCTATATAGTCCTAAAACTAAGACTATATAGTCCTAAGACTAAGTCTATATAGTCCTAAAACTAAGTCTATATAGTCCTAAAACTAAGTCTATATAGTCCTAAAACTAAGACTATAGTCCTAAGACTAACTTTTTCGCCTAAACTTGCCCATATATTAATACCTCTTCAGGGCCCTTATTATTCCCAAAAAACTCATGATCACCCCTAAAATGAATTAAATATTCTACTTATATGCAAATCCGGTTATGTTTTGGTCATTAGTAACTTTAATGAGTTTTCTCTTTTGTCTCCTGCACGTGCACTGAGCATAAATACGCAAATATCAGCCGTAGCAACATTAACAAGATGCTTGACGACGTTAATAAAATAGCCGAGTCAGCCGTTTAACCCTTGACAGTTTATATTCTGGCAAACCCCTCTGAAGAAAATGATTCAATGTCTTTCGAACAGCTTGCCGAACGGTTTCTCGGTTTATATTCTGGCAAACCCCTCTGAAGAAAATGATTCAATGTCTTTCGAACAGCTTGCCGAACGGTTTCTTCATTCAAGGCATCGTTTACTTTATAAACTAAAGCCAAATAAGCGACAATTCGGCACATATCTCCAAGTAAATGGGTAAAGAGCTGTTTGGCCGTTTAAGTTCTAACTAATATAATATTCATGTTGCTATTAATTCAAGTCGATACTCAGCCGTCCCGCAGCCAAATAATATTTCGTTTATATATCGACACTTAAAAACGTTCTTATGGCTTTTAGATTACGCTGCAGATTACGCTGCAGATTACGCTGCTAATTAACGCATAAATTAATATAAGACTAATATGGTGACGTCATGGGTGGTACGTTTTGCACCACCCGCACCACCCGCGCCAGAACCCCCACTCTGTATACTACTGGAATGTTATGCACTTCCGGTACTTTTGAGAAATTGATCACTTTGATCATGCAATTTGTCTAGGTAAAAAAGTAAAAAACCCAACTTGTTTTCAAGTGCTGTGCCCAATATTCCATTTTTACTTGAACCAGTCACATACATTCTTTAAAACATTATTAGTCATTTATGCTGTAATATTAGAAATTTCGAATTATGTAAGCCGTAACAATCAGTTTTATATCATAATCAAGCTAGGTGAATTTAATAGACCTACAGTATCTAGTGTATCTATCTCTACAGTATCTAGTGCATCCATCCAACTGTCCATCCGTCCATTCATTCATTCATTCACCCATCCACCCACCCATCCATCCACCCATCCATCCATCCATCCATCCATCCATCCATCCATCCATCCATCCATCCATCCATCCATCCATCCATCCATCCATCCATCCATCAATCGACAGTGTATCTACCATGGAGCACAACACTGTTCACATTTGATAATATACAGGGCTGGGTGAATATGAATGTACTTATCGTGTAAAATTACTGTACACATATGTTAAACAATGTTCAGTATTAATGTACATCTTACCTGGTAAGAACTAAACTTAATTATCATGCTGATGAGGTGTTGTACAACATTCATTTCTTTGCATCTTTTTCTTAGAAGAACTGATCCAGCAACAGCAATGCTTGATAGACATATTGATGTTCCAGAATCTCTTCGATTTGATGGCACGGCTGCAGTTGTCAAGAATGCATAAAAAATTGGAGCTCTAATTAACCATTCTGAACATACATCTTCTATTTTCAGATTAATTGTTTCAGCTGCAGCATTCCTGCATTTTGACAGGTCATTTTTTAAACAGAGTCCAATAACTTCTTTCATCAGATCTTTCAAAACAAGCTTTATGAGTTCTACTTTTACGGCTTTACATTTGTAAGCAGCACTCAGATTCATTGTAGGAAACAAGCACACTGGTGGTTTTCTATAGTGATTTTATATCACCTTGACTAACTTACTTCTACTTCTTTGCCTTCACACAGACTTGGCATCATACAGTACTGTAGCTTTACTGGCCAAAAAGCTATACTGTATAGTGAGTGATAAGTCAATATTGCTTCGATTCACAGTACTAAGACTCAAATCTTTGTAATAATATTGATATTGGTATATACCAACTAATGAACTACAGTATTATAAATCCTGCATTCTGATTAGCTAAATCACCCACTGCCTGGTGGTGATAGACATTTAGCAAAAGCATCAAATCACAAATGCAAAACAGTGCCAGGACAAATAGATAGCTCTGACACCCTTGTTGTCCACAGTATGGGTAATAGTCAACTCAGCTGACTGTTCGAGTTATGTTATTCATGTCTTGTTGTTTAAAAATAAATCCAAGTGTGTGAAATGCATGTTATTTAAATATTTGCGTGTTGTTATTACTTAGTCAACTTGTAACAAACTCTTTCACTATTTGTGAGTTTTTTATTATATTTTTATATTAAAAGTTTTGTTTACATCTAATGAAAATATCTGTTGTTGAAAATAGTTGATAACACACTGATAACTAATTTCCCAATTATAATACCAACATCATAACATCTTACACTGTACTGATACACGTCATGATATACATGTAACTAGATCAGTGATCATGACCCACGGTAAGCGAATTTATGAATATCTGGCTAATTTTAATAATAAAAAATAACTCACTACTGAGATACCACTGGCACCGGTACGTATATTCAGGAGTTAAAGAGCTACTATTGTCTATAAAACAAAAATACTTTTCATTACAACATATTTTACAAGGTATGTAAATCAATAAACTTACCGTAACCTCAGTCTTATTGATAGTTGTTTGATAGCTGTTTGAATCAGAGATGGCGTCGGAGTGACAGGAGCAGGACGCTTGATTGGTGTGCTTGAATGTAGTGGGTGTAATGCCGATTTTACTTGGGCGTCACGTAACTCTAAAACACATTTGTTATGCGCCAGTTCTAAATTTATCTTCTTCAAACGCGCGAGACACCTTCGGCATACATATGCGTTATCGGCAACGGTTACATCCCATGGTAAACCCTTTATAGCATCAAGGATGTTAAATTAACTTCTTCCATTAACGATATATCGGTCTTTGGCATCGGACAATTCCAACAAACACAAGCTACATGAATAATGTATGACACGCTCCTTACTATCCGCCATTTTGTCGAGACCAATCACGTTAATTATGCAAAGAATGTGTTACGTCACTGTGCGGCATTAATGTTGATCAATCGCACTCCCTCTCTCCCGCTTCCGGGGGGGGGCGGGTTGAGAGATTAGACTAGGACGTCTGCACGCAGACTAGGACTGCACGCAGACTAGGACGATAATAGCTCCAGTTCAGATTCCTCCGAAAACGAGGGATTGTTGTTGCATGCAGCGAACGAGATTAAGCAGCTGAAAGACGCGTTTTTATCCAGACTCAGCCAGATGCAAGACACACACTTCAAAGAAATAACAAACATCAAAGACAGATACAAAGAAGAACTGCAGGTGAAAGATAGTGAGCTTGATGTTCTGCGAAACAGAATACAATCGTTGAAGAAACAAAAGGTGCACCAGTTAGATAAAGGCACGCAGACATCAATGGAAATCGATGTAGATGAGGATGCGGTACTTGCCCCAATTCACACCATAAATTGAGTGGTCGCTAACGCTAAAGCAACATGTTCTGAAATACCAACACTTACGACAGGTGAAGAGCAGACCCAAAACCAATTGGTGCTAACGAAGGGCCTTTTGCAGACAACGTGGCAAAGACTGTAGTAACTAAACGTATACTTCTTTAATAAGATAACCATATCTATAACGTTTACAAAGGTAATTTTATTTATATGTTTCTTTTAAAGGGAAAAAAAGAGAGTTCCCCATCTTGGCGATGGGCTAAGTTCGAGCCTTCTTACGAGGAAAGGGAAATCAAAAAGCCAAAGAAATATAACTTATCTGCTTAAGGTGGCTCCATACAGTTTCTGGAAACATGGAAAATATAAGTTTGAGAGTTCAAAACACGTGCATAGACAATTCGGAAAAAGAAAAAAACTAAAACGTTATGCATAGTTTTAAACATTCTGACAAGAAAGATCGAAGAGCCAACCAGAAAATCCAGGTCAAATAAGGCAAGAAAGAAGACCATCTGAGTGTGACAACAAATCAACAACACAGTTTCATGGAGATAAAACTGATCTTAAAAGCAGGAAATTGAGCAAAAAAGCACAAGAGATGCAGACAGAAAGTAATAATTGTGATCATAGTAATATTGAAAAATGTTCACAACCGCAAACAACCACATGTTGCAATATAAATACCAATATCATCCATGACCACACATACACCAAGCTCAGACTGGAAAGTTCTGACAAACACAGTGAGGTGAACAATTCCCTTTCAATATCATACATTTTCCCTACCATGGTAACTGATATCCTTCCATCTTCCTATGAATACAACCTCATAGAAACAGAAACTTTCATTGGTTCACCTAAAAATGCCTTTTTTGTGTCATTTACCATAGCCAATGTTGCAACTAAAGATGATATGTTGGAATGGAAAGAAGTCTGTTCAGAGTCATCTAACATAAGATACAATGTAAATCGAGGACCAAAAAGGAAAGGCAAACCAGTGTCATTTGCACGTTGCTATATCTGTCAATGTCAAAGGAAGAATCTGACCAAAAAGCAAGAAAAACTTAAACAATCAGTTCAGAAAAAAAGAAACCAAAAAATTGGAAATAAGAATAACCAGAAAGAACTTCACCTACTTTCAGCTCTCCAAGATAAGAAGACCAGTTGTCCCAGCAAAATGTATATAAAAATATTTAAAAAACGACCCTGCAATGAGATGTGTGAAGTTCAGCTCTGGTGAAACCATAACCACAGTACAAAATGTTATCATTTGCAACCCTTTCATGAAATCATGCCAGCTACAAAACACACTTTTGAAGGATATTTTGACAGTGGGTTGTCCCCAAGCGAAGCAATTCAGCATCATGAAGCATCCTTACTACAAGATCCAATAACTGCACCAAAAGTTGCTGACAGGCGTTACTGTCTGTCCATCACTTACAGATGTAAGACACTTGTTTTGTAACTGGAGAACAAAAGTAAAGGGACCTGGAAATGGAAGTGAAATGCTTGAGAAACTTCAAAAACTAATCTTGGAATACAACGAGAAGATGCAGAAATATGAGAATGAAAAAAGACCTTTAATTTTATCAATTGTAACACCACTTATGGCAAGGGTCCACAATATAGTACAAGCATCAGAAATGGCATTTCTTGATGCACCACAAAGCTTAGACAGATACAATAACCGTGTATTTTTTCTCTGTACCCATCATCCAAGTGGTTCACTTCCATTAGCAATATAGATTTCTTCTGATGGATCAATGAATACTGTTAGCAACAGTATTGCACAATTGAAGTTAATCCTACCAGAACATGCATTTGGTGGAAATGGACCAGACGTTGGTCCAAAATTGTTCATGACGGATGATGCAGCAGAAAAAGGAGCTTTACAAGAACAATGGAGTGATGGTAAACAGTTGCTTTGTATCTTTCATTTCCTACAAGCCATGTGGAGATGGTTATGGGACAGCAAGCATGAAATAAAGAAAGATGACAGAAAACATCTGTCATTCATACAAGTCATGGTCTTTGCAGAAAGTGAAGAAAAATTTGAAGACACATATGTTCAATTAACAAAGGATAAAGTTGCTGCTAGATACCGTGTATTCGTTGATCATGTTAAAGTTTATTATGATAGAAAAAATGAATGGGCCCTTTGCCACCGGAGAGATTTGCAAACAAGAGGAAACAACACTGACAACTACACAGAATCACTTATTTTTGTGTTTAAGTGCACTATTCTTCACAGGATACGAGCATATAACCTACTTGAGTTGTTCAAGTTCATTACTGAAGACTTAGAAAAATATTTTCAAAGAAAACTATTGGCACTTGCTTTTGGAAAACCTCAAAATCTACACATTCTTCCACGTTCTTTTGCAAAAACAGCCTGCACAGTAAATCTAGATGCTACGATTCAAGATGACAACAATCAATTTTTATACCATGTCCCTAGCAGAAAGCAACCAGAAATCATATATACAGTTGACTGCTCCACTGGAGTATGCACATGTCCTGCAGGGGAAAATGGGAGAGCTTGTCCACATCAGGCTGCTGTTGTGTTAAGGTATGGTGTATCCAACCCAAATTTTGTTCCACAAAATCACAATGAAAAGTACAACCTTGCAGTACTAGCTATTGGTGAGCATCCAGACCTTCATAGTGAAAAATTTGTGAATATTCATCAAAAAGAACTGGAAAAAAAGTTAGCATACTCATCGACTATTCCCACACCTTCATACATGGCTATGTCTGCTGAGAAACTCCAACATAAGTCAGCCCAAATACAAGACATATGTGACAGGATGACTGATGATAACTCTGAAGAGCTAATTGACATTGGAGAAGAAAAGAAAACCCATAACTGCAATGAAATTATTAAACTACATAAACAAGTTTCAGATGACATAGAGATAAGATTAAAAAATGGTGATGCTAGTTTTCAAATGTGCTACATGAAATACCTTCAGCAGTATAAAAAGATAATCTTAAAGTCACGAGGTCATTCATCGACAAACAGTCTAGCTAGTGCTTATGCTGACTTTGGAAAGGACCTCAATGGAAAACTGTTACCTGTGTTGCACAGGTAAAAAAAAAGAATTCACGTCCTACCAACATCAATTGCAAGACGAAAATCTGGTAACAAATCCACAACTGCACAACCTACAGGCCCCAAGCCTATGATACTAAAGAGAAAACCTGAACATGACAGCAATTGGATTCCTGATAACATCTCACGAAAAAAAAGACAAAGAAATCTATCACAAAACATAAGGAAAAACCAACCAAATGCTGGCCACTCGAGATGAATATTATAGAGTAACCAACCTTAACAGGCAGGAAAAACTATTACAGTCAAAATACATGACCCTTCCCACTTCCGCTTCTGTAACTTGTTGTGTATTTCATTAATACCGCATGATTAACTGCCAAACACACAAACGCTTTCTGTAATTCTGTAGCGGTTACAGAAAGGTGGTAAGCTGCATGCAGCATCGCGGTTGACTGAACAATCATGACTTATCAAATTAAAGTCGAATATGCTGAGGAGAAGTGGATAAGTGTTTTGATAAACGTGTCGGATGTACAAAACGAAAGTTACAGTTTTTGTAAGTTGGTTGCTGATATAGTCAGACGCTGCCCTTCATCATCTTATTTAACAACCACTACAATGCATTTGTGATATATGGATGACGAAGGAAATTATGTAAATATCGACTACGGAGACGAGAGTGGGTATAAAGACATGTGGACTAACGCGGTTTCAGTTCAAGATAGGGAGTACAAACGAATTAAACTGAAAGCATCCGAACTTAATTCGCCGTATTTCAACGAAGCAGCTACAAGAACACGGCGAAACTCCAACCGTTTACATGTAGATACAGGCGACATTGCCGAGATGTGTGGAATTCGTATAAAGTTGGTAGATTTCACAGGGCTTAAGTCTGATACTACTGACGTAACATGAACAGCGTCAGGGGGACCAAAGACTTCAGTGCACACCGGTTCTTGATTGGTAAAGTGTTCAAATGAGCGTGATTCAAAATTTGTTTTCGATCTATGTTTGCGTTGTTTCTTTTTGTCCTTGCGCCTACGGCTATGACGACTTCGTCTTTGTATCCCATGAGAGAGTTTACTTTTTTTCCTCTTGTAGTTTTCATCAGACGATAGTGAGAAAGAGCTTGACGAAGACAACTCGTCACTGAGTGGGAACTTGCATCAGAATCATCAAAACTTTTCCGTTTTCTTTCGCTCTTTCCATGGTTTACAGGGCTAACGTTGTCGTTGCTTAGGTCGGGCTCGTCATCAAGCACAAATTTCCCCGAAGTTTGTCTTATCTTCGCATATTCATTGTCAAGAGTGCTTTTTATAAACCCTTTTTCATTGGCTCTTCTATCGGGAACTTTCGAATTAAAAGCAGATCTTAATATTCGAAGATCTTTGAAAAGGGTCGCTTTGCTGTTGTAGCGCAACAAGAAAGAACTTCGTTACTGTGACTTACCATGTCAAGCTGTTTACGAATTCCATCTCGGTTAGCCGTATGCGTAATATCAGTATACATCTCGGCAATGTCGCCTGTATCTACATGTAAACGATTGGAGTTTCGCCGTGTTCTTGTAGCTGCTTCGTTGAGATACGGCGAATTAAGTTCGGATGCTTTCAGTTTAATTCGTTTGTACTCCCTATCTTGAACTGAAACCGCGTTAGTGCACATGTCTTTATACCCACTCTCGTCTCCGTAGTCGATATTTACATAATTTCCTTCGTCATCCATATATCGCAAACGCATTGTAGTGGTTGTTAAATAAGATAATGAAGGGCAGCGTCTGACTATATCAGCAACCAAGTTACAAAAACTATAACTTTCGTGTTGTACATCCGACACGTTTATCAAAACACTTATCCACTTCTCAGCATATTCGACTTTAATTTGATAAGTCATGATTGTTCAGTCAACCGCGATGCTGCATGCAGCTTACCGCCTTTCTGTAACCGCTACAGAATTACAGAAAGCGTTTGTGTGTTTGGCAGTTAATCACGCGGCATTAATGAAATACACAACAAGTTACAGAAGCGGAAGTGGGAAGGGTCATGTATTTTGACTGTAATACTTATAATCAATCACATATCCTTAATATCAAATTACTCATATATCTGTATTATATATACTGTACTGTATATGCATTTTCATAATTGCATTGGAATAGATGAAAAGAAATGCCTGATAAAAAGTAGATTTTGGCATTTTCCCAACTACTGTACATGTACAAAATAGGTGTAAATACTGTAAACATTAAGAAATAAATATAATCAGAATACTCGCAAATTTTCATATAAATATACAATTTCATAATCACTTCAAATATCATTAATAAATAGTCAATGTAGTACATACTGATTATTGTGTATTAAATATATATTTACCTTTAATAATAACACTGCACTTGTGTCTTGTGGTCCATGTATGGCCATACCGTGAATGTATTGAGTTGCTAAAGCAGTCTTCTTACAGTTTTACGTAAAGTTAGGTCATTAATCATTAGTTAAGATTTTTTAACAAACATTTAAGAATAAGCCAACTCTAAGCGTGCATTCCGCCATCTTACATTTTGCACGAACCTGGGAACGATATCTGGCCTGGTTACATATGCAAATATCTGGCCTGGTTACATAGGCAAACTCAAAATGCGAGTCCAAAATATTATTCCGCATGCGGATTGGATAAAAGGACTTTACTTGGCCTTCGTGTCTTGCGGTGACGTAATAAAGTGTTATGATGTTCCCGGTCGGAAGAGAAAGGAAAACAGTGTTGTTCTGAACCGTGTCAACCAGTGCTGTTGCACCACTGACAATACATTTTTCCTTATCGCGGTTTTGGGTTATCGTGACTCTCATTCCTTTATAGATTGGCATTGGTGAAAGTTCGCAATCCATTTGTATAACAGCCAGTGGCTCGACGTTTTTAAATAGGATTTCGCTTAAAAGTTCATTTATCCTATTCGCAGCTTTGTTCGTAAACGTTAGAAACATTATGTCATGGTGCATTTCCATGATGTTGGTAACGTTTGAGGCTGTGACTTGGCCATCTTCACAGATTACTCGACCTTGTTGGATGTCGTCCAAGTGAGTCTGTGTTGGCTTCCAGTTCCGGATATGATCTAGAAACTCTATATAGTCCCGATCACCTACCCTATGCTGACCCGTCAGATTGTAGCGGTAGCAGCTACTCACAAACTGCGGAATGTTTAACGGACTAGGTACTGTAACAATCCCTGTTTGTGTAGAAGAGAATGGCTGTTGCTGCCGTGCGTCACCACATACAACCAACACAGGTCGGAAAATGAGCTTGTTCACTGTCGCCATTACATGATTGAAAAGGGTGTTAGGGATCATAGAAACTTCATCGATGATGATAAGGTCAAACCTGGAAAGCGTCCAGTTCACCGTGGCGTGATCTTCGACATTGACAGGGTAGTGAAACGCTGAGTGCACCGTCTCGCACGTTGTATGGTCACCAAGCTGCGCTTTAAAAACGCTAGACAAAAATCCCGCTGGACTGGCAAGAAGAACATTTACGTCTAGCGGCAGAACGGCTTCGATAGTGGCACGTAGTGCTTGAGATTTACCCGATCCCGGTTTCCCGTTATCAAAATTGTTTTCTGCCATACGACGATATCGGTAGAGATTCCTGTCGTGTTACGGCTGGCTGCGCACAATCTTGTGTTGCGTTGTCGTCATTGGACGAATCTTCCTCACTGACATCATCTCCGAGAGACTCATTTTCGTAATAACACACGCGTTGCCGTAAAGCTTGCTCAATGTGGTTCTTGACTGCCATCTGCTGACCGTCAAGGACCACATCTTCACTATTGGCTATAGTAACATGATGGAGCTGTGCGGTAGAGATGATGTTAGTAGTATAGTAAATGGGGGTACGAGCACACTTTTTATTTTGATCGCCGCTATCACTTTTTAAATATGTAGAAAATATTTCAGTTTTGGGATTATTGGAATTTGATCACCCAACAGAGGTGTGAGACGGCATAAAGCATAATTTTATTGCATCCCTTATAAATTTCCATTATTAGATCCTAAGACAGTTTTAAAACTGAAATATTTTCTACATATTTAAAAACTGATAGTAGCAACCAAGATAGAAAGATTTGCTCGTACCCCCATTTACTATACTACACAACAACAGAAGTAAATATATTTTTTCTACTATTTTATGAGGTAAATTATTTTATGTTAATGTGCTTACTATCAGATGATGTAGTATTTACAGCATTTGCAAGTCATTTAAACAAAAGAGAAGCGCATTAGAACGATTGGTATGTCAATAACACGCTAAGAACGACATTAGCGCTATTCGAACATCAATTGTGCTAGTAAGTAGGTTCAATAACAACACCTTATTATATATTCCGTAAAGTGAAAATCAATGTGAGCGAAACAAATATCAAATCCATGCACTTATTAGTCATTAACATTTTGACAACAACAATAGCGATAAATCAAAAGACATTTAACTGCAACAAATATTCATTAATATAAAGACAGAAAATGAGGTCCCGTCGGACGCAGCTGCGTTCTGATATGTATACATAATTAACCATGAAAACATATAAAAGTACAGTTGAAAACACGTTATCAAAGTTGAACAGACGACAACAGCAGCAATGGCGGAGCGAGTGAGAAATCGAATTGCACATGACGACAGGGAAAGATTGGTACGTGCTTGTGAGGCACCGGACCAAGACTACCTCGCGATAGCAGATAATTTGGGTATAAAGCGTTCAACAGCACGAGGAATCATTGCCCGATATTTGCGAGAAAATAGGGTTGATGAGAGACCACGTGGAGGGCGAAACAACGTCAAAGTGGACGAAGAAATGAAGAGGTGTTTGGAAGCAATTCTCAACGAAAACTGCTTGCTAACATTGAGAGCTATCAATGCAGAGTTACATCGACGTCTACCACAAAAGCCAGTTGTCAGCGACCGCACCATAGCGAATCATTTAGAAGGCATGTTGTTTACATTGAAGTTAACCCATCGAGTGCCAGCAGAACGCAACAGACAGAATGTTATAGAACGCCGTCACGAGTATGCACATTGGTATCTAGAAGAAGCTAATTTGCACCACACACTATTTATAGATGAGTGTGGATATAACATTTGGACAGCGAGAAGTCACGGTCGCTCGCGTAGAGGGGATAGAGCCTACCGTCAAGTATGCGGTCAAAAAGGGATAAATATAACCATATGCTTGGCCATTTCACCAGTTTTTGGTGTCGTACACCATGTTATTCAAATGGGTGGAATGACACGTGAATTATTTACGGAATTCCTCGACCATACTGCCCAACAGTTGAATGATGACGAAACGCATTACCTAATATTTGATGGCGCACCAGCTCATAGAGCAGCAGCCGACCCAACTGAGGATATCCGTGTCAAGATGCTCCCTCCTTATAGCCCATTCCTGAATCCTGTAGAGCAAGCCATCAGCTGCCTTAAGGCCAACATTAAGGCAGATATTTTGCGTCCTGAGATTCAACTTCGTATGAATGACAGGCCAGCTGCAAGAAATGCACAGCTACCATCGGGTGAATTTCGGAAACAAATATTGGTAGCAGCTGCCGAAAGAAATCTGCACTACATAACCGTTGCGAAATGTACTGCATGGGGCAGACTTATGCAGATATACTTGCCACGATGTCTTGCAAGAGAACACATCCAGGCCTAAAAACTATAGCATTTTTGCTGTTGTGTGGACTCTAAGCATTCAATCTATATTTGTTAGAACGTGACTTCTGACTTTGCACACCTTTATATTAATGAATATTTGTTGTGGTTAAATGTCTTTTGATTTATCGCTATTGTTGTTGTCAAAATGTTAATGACTAATAAGTGCATGGATTTGATGTTTGTTTCGCTCCATTGATTTTCACTTTACGGAATATATAATAAGGTGTTGTTATTGAACCTACTTACTAGCACAATTGATGTTCGAATAGCGCTATTGTCGTTCTTAGCGTATTATTGATATACCAATCGTTCTAATGCGCTTCTCTTTTGTTTAAATGACTTGAAAATGCTGTATTAAGAATTTCTATAATCTCTAATATATTTTTAATAAGAATTTTATCAGCCATATCCCTATCTAAGAAATAATAACGAGACACATTCAAAAAATTTTTCAATAAAGAACTTATTCACCATAATATATATCCTATAGATTTATTTCTTTAAGTTTTTGTTTTTTTTGTTTTCTCATAGTGACATAATTTTTCTACATATTCCTTTTCAGGTCGTCAATGATTTTTAGTATAGCTGTTTCAAAGCTTTTTTCTTCTATAATAGAGATGATAAATTTCACAGCCAATTTTAGTTCATCAACCCGCTCTGGTTCCTCTGTATTTCCGTTTTTTAATTCTTTCCTATAGCAGTCTGACAGATAATCTTCCATCATAATTTTCTCACTCTTTACATGTCCTAGCAATTCAGACACTAAAAATTTCTTAAGATTAGTTTCAAAAGTTTTACCCTCCATATTTCTGTATATTCTCATTTCTTTAAGTATAAGTAGTTTTTTCTATAGTTGAGAATATTTTTATGCTAAACTGCTTATTCCATCATCCAATAAATAGCGTTTATTTTTACAGGTGGTACAAATATATTTTAGCTAATAATCAGTGAAGTTATACATCATCTGTAAAAGTCAGTGATTTGTACAATTTTGTGTAGAAGTCAGTGAAGCTACAATTTTCTGTATATAGCGCAGGTGGAATTTATATAGATATGCCGTCTGACTGAATTTGCATATTTTCTGCAGGTGGCAAATCACTTTCATTAGCGTAGGTTTTATGTTGATAAATATGTTTTCTGGTGGTTACTAGTCCGCCAAGTACCCCAATTAGTGGAATATATGGACAAACTACTGAGATAACGTTTTCTATATCTTTTCTGAGGATGGTATTCTCCTTTAGTTCGTCAGACAGCTTTTTAGGATCTTCAATAGCATCCAACCCACCTAACACAGATGCGAAGTTACTTAGTAGCAAATCAGTTAGAAACTCGTCAGCGTCTCTTTTTCTCTTAGCTGTATATTCCTTGTAAAGTTTGTCAATCATCTTGCTTGAGCATTTTTTCAAGTACTCAGCTTCCCGATCGAAATATTCTTCCTCGCTGCTTTTTATGAGTTCGGCACGTTGTAGGTCATTTTGATTGTCAACTTTTGGGAGATTATCGTTAGTTAGATGAATTATTAAAAAATGCGGAAAACCTAACTCAATGTTGATATGGGTATCATCGACAGGAGGGTTAACTTTAGGTATTTCCTCCTTCTTAGGCATACACTTAGTCATATTTTATTTTATATGACTCATCATCATCTAATTTTATGTCTAAATATTTTCTCCTACCGCTGAGTGCCCTCAATAATTCATCCCCATTTTCAATATGTCCGAAAAATTCCTCACTAAGAACTTTTTTACTATGTTTGTTATGAGTTTTAAAAAATAATACTCTAGTTGTATTGACTCTTACACCTGTAGATATACTGTTCAACTTTTGGCTGATTATATATACGGAGAAATTATGATGCCTTCCACTATAGGCTAGATAGGTTATCATGTTGGTGTTTATATGCTGTTTCTTACTTGTTGTATCTTTATTCTCAATCAATCTAAAATCACTCCGTCATTGCCCGCGCACTCTACGTCCATCATCTCTGAGACTCTTCACACTCCCTCGGTCCCATGCCTAAACACTACATCTCCCTTTTACTTTGCAGATGATTAATATATCGTGTTAATTATCTACTGATTAAAAGATAACTGATCAAGCCTAAAAAAGTATAAATGTTCTCTACTGATTAATGGTATTATAACGTAACAAATATCAACTGTTCGCAATGTTAACTATTCTCAATTAGATCAAAGTATCTTTGAGTCAAACGTTTATGTGTATGGTATGTATATATATATATATATATATATATAGTTTATGCCTTTTTATAACTTCAGTTATCTTGGTTTTGTGCGAATTCTTTGTGGATATCTTCTTGCAGGTTCTGGATTTTCTGGATGACTGGGAATCATTGGAACTTGACTATCTATGTCTTCATCTTCACCGTCATATCCTGCTGTTTCTTTGGTTGTCATTCTCTGCTGTTGTCACGATACTTCTTGAAATGGCATACATTTCTGGTGATTGTGTAATCTCTCCTTTCTGCTGTTACCGTCGTTCCTTTGACTTTGGTCACTGTTAAAGGCTTCGGGTCAAATGTTGAAGTATACTTGTTTCTGCGCTGCTGTTTGACGATAACTTTACTACCAATGGTAATTTCCGAATTCCTTGCTCTTCGCTTTGCGTCAACATATATCTTTGCTTTCTGTTGCTTTCTTTCCGAGTTTCCCTTCGCTTCTTTATGCAGTTGCTTGTAGTCGATTTCTTCCTCTTGGGTGAAAACAGGAATGTTACTTCTGACTTCTCGGTTAAATAATAGTTGTGTTGGTGCCACACCAGTAGTGCTGTGTGGTGTAGTGCGGTAAGATAAAAGAAAACTATAGATCTCTTCTCTCCAATCCAATCCAAACCTTCAAGTTTCGCCGCTTTGATAGCTTTGCTCAGGGGTTTCATGAAAGATTCTGCCTCCCCATTGGCTTGAGGCCACAATGGTGTCACAGTTCTGTAAGTAATCCCGCGTTCTTTCATGTACTCTTGGAATTCCCCTGCAGTAAATGGCGGTCCATTGTCGGTGCGCACTTCGATTGGTAATCCATGTGCAGCGAAGATTCGATCTAACCGTTTGGTGACTGCCTTTGCTGTTGTGGTCTTCATGATTTCCACTTCTGGAAATTTGGAATATGCATCTGTGATGACTAACAAGGTTTCTCCACTTGGGTATGGTCCAAGGAAGTCCATGTGCAAGCGTTCCCATGGCTTGCTGGGCATTTTGTTTGGTTGCAATGGTGCTGGTGGATCGGGTTGTCCGAGACATTGACAAGCATGACAATTTTGTACATATTCCTTTGCATCATTATCCATACCGGGCCACCATACTTTTGTTCTAAGTGCTTGCTTGATTTTCACAATCCCTTGGTGTCCTTTGTGAGCCAGTCTTAAAGTGTCAGTTCTCAATTTGTATGGCATAACAAGCTGCGTTCCTCTCAACACTAATCCATTTTTGCAGTTACTGATAGTTCCTGTCGTGCAGAATACAGGTGGTGTGTTTTCTTCCACCTTCCGGTTTGCATGTTTTGAATAGCACTCTGTAAACTGCTATCAGCCTTTGTTTCTGCTATGATTTGTTCAATGTTCATGAAAACAGGTATAACATGTTGCTCCATAAAGTTCACATATTGGTCTGCCACATTACTCTTTCTTGTAGCTTCCAGTAAGGGTTGTCTGGACAAAACATCTGCTGGATTTCCTTCACGTGGTCTGTGCTGTATGTCAAAGTCATACTGCTGTAATCGCAATGACCATCGTATCCTTGCTGGGGGTTTAGACTGCACTGTAGATGACTTCTAAAGCTTTGTGGTCAGTAATGACTGAATTTTGCTCCCACCAAATACAAATGAAATTTCTCACATCCCCATACTACAGCTAAGGCTTCACGCTCAGTTTTCAAATATTTCTGTTCGACTGGTGAGAGTGAACGGCTGGCATATGCTACATTGGTTCTGTTTCCTTGTGTGTCTACATTTGGCAGAATTGCCCCAAGTCCAACTGGGCTTGCATCAACTGTGAGCAGAGTTTTGTGTTCTGGGTTGTAGAAATGCATGATGCAGTCTTTCTGGATGGCTTGTTTGATTGCTTCGAATGCCTTCTGGTGGACATCACTCCATAGAAAAGTTGCACTCTTTGTAATTAGCTCTGGTAATGGTGCAGTCAAAGTTGAATAATTCTGGATGAATTTTGAGCAGTAATTTGCTAAGCCAAGAAACTTCTTAGCTCTTTGGAATCTTTCGGTTGACTTGTGTTCTTGATGACATCTACCTTTCTTGGATCAGGTTTGATGCCATTTGGTGTTAACTGAAATCCATAGAACCAAAGTTCTTTCTGATTGAAAAGGCATTTGTCAGCGTTGACTGTGAGACCTGTTTCTTGTAACCTTGCGAACAGTTGCTCTACTCTCTGGTCATGCTGCTGCTGGGTATTGCCCCAGACAATAATGTCAGCAGCAATATTCTTTGCACCGTCTATTCCTCTTTTGGCCTTCTCGATTGAATTTTGAAATACCTCACTCACAGAATTAATTCCAAATGGTAATCTTTTATACCGGAACAGTCCTCTGTGTGTAATAAATGTAGTGATAGATCTTGATTCTTTCTGCAGTGGAATCTGGTGATATCCAGCCTTTAGATCAATCTTGCTATATCTTGTGGCTCCATTCATATTTCCATTAGCTCTTCCACTGTTGGAATTGGATGTCTTTCTCGCTTGATGGTATTGTTCGCTTGTCTATAGTCACCGCAGACTCTAATCTCCTTCGGGTTTCTGGGTTTAGGTGCTACAACAAGTCCACTAATCCAATCAGTACTTTCTTCGCAAACTGGTTCTATATTATGTCCTTCTCAATATATTCATCGAGCCAGGTGTCTAGTTGCTTTCGTAAATGAAAAGGTACTCTCCTGTATGTTTGGGCTACTGGTGGTATGTCCTTGTTCACATGTATTTTCTGCTCACGATCTTTGAGGTTTCCTATTCCATCGAATGCTTTTGCATAGTGACGTCTGAGAAGTGTTTCCACCTTCTTACTGTGGGCTTTATCTGTGGTAGGATTGTTTTTCTCAGTTGAGACTTTGTGTACTTCCGGTTTGTGTGACAGCTTGTTGATACGCATTGTGATCAAGTTCAATTGTAAGGCAGTGTCATAACTCAAAATAGAAGATATGCTTTTCGTCTCTTTCATCACGTACAGGGTTATCGCTGTAATTCGATGTTTAGATTCAATTTCCACGGATATCTTGCCTTGTAATTGGATTGGTTCTTGAGCTCCAAATGCGTAGATTGAGATTTTGGTTTTCTGCAACGGTATGCTTTCGGTTGTAGACGTGCAAATGCTTTCATAGTCTTTCTGTGTTAGAATATTCACCGTCGCACCGGTATCAACCAAAAATGGCACTTTTATTCTGTTGACTTTCAATTTCGCAATAGGGTTTTGTTTCATGCCTTTCTTCGGCGTCGACAACATGGTAAATAGATTTCCGCTGCTGTCACTTTCATCAGAACTTGTACTCGGGCTATGTTTGGTGTGCTTTGCGAGGTCTGATAGAGCAGGCTTTTCCTTGATATTGTTGATGCGCCGATTGTTACGGTGATCACGCCGTTTATCTTGTTGTAGATATCGTGGTTTTGCTGGGTGCTGTCCGCTTGACTTGCTTTTGCACACTTTCACAAAATGACCGATCTTGTTACATTTTCTCCATTCTTTCCCTGCGGCTGGGCAATGATTCGTGTGTGGATAATTCCCGCCGCAGTTATAACAAACTTGCGATTCTTTTTTTTTTTGGTGTCGGTTCTGGCGGATTCCTAGTGTGGTAGACTTTCTCTTCCTGGTGGAGTTGTTTTTCGATCACATCTGTATGCTGGTCAGCGAGTTCTATTGAGCGAGCGTAAGCGATTAATTCAGCAAGCTTCAGGTCCTCACGGAGCGCTTTCCTTCGTAGGCGTGAAGAATTACGTTGTTCCACAATCTGCGTTCGGATTTCATCATCCAGATCTGTAAATTCACAGGTAGCTCCAAGATGTCTTAATCTTGTATGAAATTGATCGATAGTCTCACCAACGCGTTGTGTTGCTCGACGGAACACATGTCGCTCGTATAAGATATTTTGTTTGGGCGCGAAATACTCAGTAAGCTTCTCGACGGCTTTGTCATAATCATCCTCATCTCCAGTATCAGGAATTGTTGCAAAGATCGTTTCCACATCTGGTCCCGCGAGATCCAATAATAAAGCGCGTTTTCTGGATTTGGCTTTTGTATCCAAACCAACCATACATCTGGTAAATCTCTTGAGCCAATCTTTCCAATGAACCGCTAGCGAGGTCTGGTCACTATGAGGGTTGAACTGTTGAATTTCTGAAAAATTTAGCCTTGCCATCGCCATCGCCTATTCCATATATATCCTCGTTGCCAATCTTGTATCTTTATATTCAATGTTGTTTCTTTATTCTCAATCAATCTAAAATCACTCCATCATTGCCCATGCACTCTACATTCATCATCTCTGAGACTCTGACTCTTCACACTCCCTCGGCCCCATGCCTAAACAGTACATTACTGTTACTCATATCATCTATAACCACAGCAGTTTTACTACCAGAATATATCTTAACAATAAACCTCAGTACATCATCAACTCTCTCATAAGGACAGTCTAACCCTATAACGTCTATCAGTTTCTAAATATTTCCACTGTAGGTAGGTTTTGTTTATCAATAGTGTTGGACAGATAATTATAATATAATCAAAGTGGTGCATATATTCCTTACTTAGTATCTCCAGCAGTTTATATGTCTTTCCACATCCAGATGGTCCAACTATTAGAGTAGTGTTAGGTTTATCCATATGATAGGACAGAGGAGGTACGACTCAGTATTGAATTGATTGTAACATAGCATTATTAATGTTCAACAGCCCATCACTTACCACATACATATAGCAGGTACAGACGCTGGCAGATGGGGCTAACTTAGTTATTTCCAATAGGACCCCATTTTGGCTGTCAGTCAGTTTTGCTCCCTGTCCTTGGATATCCCTCAGTCCAGTAGATGATAAATCTATTACAAATGTGAACCTATTTGTAAAGAAATTATCTTCGGAAACATTTTTATCATTAGTGTTATCACTTGGAAAGAACACAATACTAGCCTCCCCGTAGAAGTCATATTTTTTCATACTCTGACTGTATAGAAAATTAGGCTGCCCTTGGAAACTTATTTTTACACTTTCTATATTTGGATAGTAGTAACTTTCACTACCGTCTGTACTTCTCTTAAAAAGTAGGACAATACTTCTCATAGACTTCCTAGGGAGATTTATATTCTCGTGGATCTTAGTAGTTGCCGTTGCCGTCCCCACTGGAAATGTTTTCACCAGAGTCACATGTTCATAGTAAGAAGATTTCCCACTGTTGTAGTTGTCTTCCACTTCCATAGCCAGAGGTTCATTTTCTATAGTTTCATATTTCATTTTTATATTTTCCAGTTTAAAGCTGCTGGGTACAGTCTTACCACTTCCACCAGGTAAAAGTACTTTCCCAGGGCTATTAACTTTCAGAATAGTTTCATGAGTGTTGGCCAGAGCATGTGGGTAGACAGCTCCATTCTCACTGAGGAAGTCATCATCAATAGGTACTTTAAACCTGGTACCATATACAGCATTAAGAGTAGTATCATTAGCATTACTACTACTACTAGCAGAAGCATCTTTACACCTCAGTTTAGTTAAGTTAGTACTCCCGCCAAGACCCTGATCTACTTTCCCTATTCTACCACTCTTGGACCAAAGATCCTCATAGCATTTCCATACGTGGGCCTCATTAAGATCTCTGTAGATTTCCCCATTGACTTTGAGTAATCTGCTTAAACAGTGTACTTTTCAGATTAGGCTGGTGGTATGATTCTGTATTACCGTTTTTAAAATCAAATGTCACATATCTACTGCCAGGTATTAACACATGATTCATAGGGAGTGTAGCCAACTTCACATAAAGATCCTGTCCTGATTGGATTTCTTTCGGATTGAAAGTTACATCCACAACCCGCCATGTTCCTCTTTTCCTACTAATGGAATCTGATGGTTTTCTTTCTGAATGATGCTTTTATCCTGTCGTCCTGCTTCATATACTACTGGTAATATAATATTATTATTATTATTTCTTCCCCCGTCTGTTTTTATAGGCATCAAAAGTCCTACGTCCAATAAACCATGTAAGTGTGTAAGGAACATATCCATAGATTCTGAGCCAACCATGCTAATCCCTTAGCCCCATACTTCAGTATAGTAGCTAGAATACTACCAATAGCACTAAACACTGGACCAAGTATAGGACCCAGTTTCTTAGCGATATCTCTGAAGGCTTTATAAACAGCTTTAGCAAATTTACTAGTTGTTTGTGCCCCCTTTGTTATAACACTTCTAGCACTTACTATAACAGTGGTGATTATACCAGCTATACTGATTGCTATAGCCGCCAGTCCAGCTATGTTTTCCTTTGCCCACTCTTTGAACTTCTGTAGTCTAGAGATGTCCTCCTCTTGCTGTTCTCTTAGGACGTAGGACTTATCCTCAATCTCTAGTTGCTCTAGTGTCCTGTCCCTAGCGTCTTCAAGACCAATTACACGGTCATCCAACTTGAAATCTTCCATAGAGGTGGTTTCTTCATTTTCAATCGTTTTTTTGGTCTCATTAATAGTTTCCTGAAAATGGTCGGCTTGTGCTTTTAGAAACTGACTCCTAGTCCTGGGGTCGATTGACTTATTTGGAGTGAGGACACCCCGTAATCCACTATTTTCTTTTGGTGTTAAACCATGGATGTTTATATCCATATATTGTTTGGGGGCTGTCTCAGTAAGGCCATATTCCTGTTCTATTTTTTCTAACTGTACATACTCTTTAGTCGCTTCTAGTTCAGCATTCTCAAACTCTTTCAAGGTGTTCCGATTTCTTTTATCAGTTGTTTTTCTATAACTTTTTCCACCATCGTCAGATACGTAGACCGACACCCCCTTATATTTAAGACCGATGATTTTGCCTCTTTTACTGTTAAAAGCTATTGTGGTGTCCTTTATCAGTTCCTCAGAGTTTTTACCATCCTTCACCCTGAATTGGTAGTCCAGTCCCAGAACATGACTTATTTTAGCTTTCTTGTCATTGGTAATATTTCTTTTATAGTTTGATAATACAGTACCCTGTGGGGCTTCTATAGGGTCACCTATTCCCTTCTTAATAGTCACTGTTTTCCCATCATCGCTATCTATGAATGAGGTCTCAGTTTGTTCATGATTATAATGTCGATCTCTTTCCTCCTCAATTGCGTTAAGTGCAGTATCAAAGTTTTCGTACTTCGCTCTCACTTCTTCAGGTGTATCGTCATTGTCTCCATGGATTTTGTATAATCTGTTTCTTTCCTCAGAGATTTCATTAAAATAGTCATTGAGTTGATCGTTACTGTAGTTTTCTAATTTGTCAACATCAAAGTCCTTCATTTCATATTCGTCAAAGCCTCCTTCAGCCATTCCTCTTGTTATTATACATTAACCTATATTTTGTATATCACTCTCACGTATCCAGCTGTTATGCTTACTATCATAGCCAAGCCATTTAACAAGTGCCAAGTTGTCATTCTTACCTTTCACTTTTTTCTTCTTCAGTATTTTCTCCACCTTGAACAAATGATCATCTTTCTTATCAACAGCACTTAACTGCTCTTCATAAAACTTCCAATGATTGGCTCTCCATCCACTATACCATCCTCCTCTATCTCATATACATTAGGGTCACCGCGGATTACCTTACTCACCTTGAACAGTTCCTCTGTGAAGTTAGCCCCATACCCTTTCGTAAATGTGGATTTATACTTTGAGATTCTAACAGTGTCACCAACTTTAAATTTAGGTAGTGGAAGGTCTCCAAAGTGATGTCCATATAAGGTGGTCCATACTTCACCCTCATTCTTCTCACTCACACTGGCTGGCTCATTAGAGTAGTATGATGCTTAGTGTTATTGTAATTATCTACAAGCTGGTCCAATAGCGTGTGGTTATTATCAATCCACTTATATGTTCCTTTACTGCAAAAGTATTTCCACATCATGCTTTTCAGGGTTCTGTTAAACCTCTCCACAATAGCGGCTTTCTTATCTGACGAAGAAGATGAGAAATATCTGATACAGTGTCTTTCCTATAGACTTCCACAGCAAAGGCGTATCTACTTAGTATCTCAACAGCTGTTAGTATCCAATAGTATCCTTTATTCTGGTTCTTATACTTACCCATATCAACAAGGTCCATTTGAATCTGCTCACCAAGGTAGTCAACCATTGTTTGTCTAAATTTATGCTTTCTAAGAATTGGCTTATAGGTGTACGTGTCATGTGATTTCAACCAATCCTTAACCTTTTTTCTACTGACATTCCTAAGACTATCTGCTAATGCCCTCTGGTAGAGTCTCTCAGCTGACTGATAACCAGTTGATGGGTTGTAGTATATATATCCCTCAACCCCTGTTCTAATTCTACGTTAGCATCTATATCATTATCAGCAGCGTTGTCCATTATAACATAATATATATTACATAATGTAAAGTTCCAATAGGATGCTACCGTAATTGTCCAAAGGTTTTCCATCCTGGTTTGTAACATGGAATTCCAATTGGTTTATAAGTCCCTTGTTTATGCTAACCTTTGATTCAATGTTGAGTTGAGCCAAAAAGAGGTTGACTGCTTGTCACCGGTAGATTCACCAGAACATCACTCTTTTTCCCCCTTTCGTCTATATTAAGTGACTGGTCTATAATATTACATGTGACCCTCAGATACTTCAACCCATTATTCACATTTATACAACGCTCGCTTTTAGTACTACTGTCAGGTAGAAATATACGGGTGTTTAATCCCAGAAGCCCAGCCAGGTTAGCGTGTAGGACTAGCGTTGTACTAGAGTCAGTAGTCATTGTGCATTTAGCTTCTGGCTTATGTAAAATCAGTTTAACACCATTGTTAGAATTGTTTTCAAGAATCCTTTTTAAGTCCTGGAAGTTATAATAGCCATCACCAAGGAATTTGTTAAACTGTTTGTTGAGAACATAGTAATTGCCTTTGTCAGCGGTCACGTTATACATCTCACACATTACATAAGCCTTCTTAAGTAGGAGAGATGGAGATTGGTCACATTCGCGTTAGTCAGTATGCTTTCCTGTAAGTTGATCACCTTTCTTGGACCATCCAATAACACACTCAGCTTTACCATTATGATATAACCAATATTATAATATGGACAAACTATACCACAACTACTATGGTAAGAATTATGAAAAAGCCATGAACAACCTCAGAAAAGGTAACAGCCAGTCCAAGGCAGACCTACTTAAGGAATACCCCAATGCCACCCTCAGTAAATTCAGCTTCACGACAACAGTAGGTAAAGATGGTGAAATAAAATCAACTAACATATGGTTCAGAAATAATGAGGATGACCTCATATCAACAGACATTACTTCATCTACTTTTAAGAACAGTAAGAAAATGTGGATATGGCTACACAACAACCCCACCCCTCCTCCTCAGAGCCAAACACGTCAGCCCAACAAAACATCCACAGAACATTAGAGTGGTTTTCCAAAAATATGGTCAATCATCAGTACAGTACAGTGTCCTATGCCACTACCACGTGGAAAAAAGCACAACTCAGGTTATGGTGACTATTACGATGAATTCCCAACTGATTATGTTCTAGATTACCCTATAAACAATTTTAGAATATATGTCAACAACAGAGACTATTTCCAGTCTGCCCTACCACCTCTGCCTATAACAACCAAAGAAACTGCCTTATGGAACACAGAAGAATCCTACTACAGAAGCCTAATTGGTACCTACCTAGCCACTTATGCATGTGGAATATCCAAACAGCATCTTACCCCATCTGATAACATCCCTAAGCGAATAACTTCCCTAATAAGGTTCCATCTGTATTTTACCGTCAGAAGAATAATGAAACTTTCATCAGAGGATCTCGCAAACATCCTCAATAAATTTCCTATCACCAAAACACTAAAACACCATACTCCGAAATAGACATGGCAGGAAGTAGAACACACAGAAGACCCAAAACACTCTGATAAAAATTGGACAGGTGCAGTCAGAATACGTGACATAAAAAATGACTACAAAAAGTTCATACCAGTCACATCCCATGGTTTCCTGCGTCAGGGTGGTGAATTAATCAACAACTCTATAGAAGCATATATATATATCTACACTATTCTAGGTGCCCAAGCTAAAACTAGACAGAGTATATATGGTATAAGAGCATTAGCACTTGAGAGTCAAAAAGTTTTCCGTAGACTAGTAGAAGACAGTATTATAAACTATGACACAGCAACATGGATCAACAATATGAACAAAGCAGTAAAGGATACAAATGTCATTCTGAATATGGCTATATCACCCAGTCTGTCGTTACTTTCATCTGACATGATAATTCTTAAGAATCCTATAGCAGGATACAATAATTTAATGAAAACTGCTGAGTCTATGAACTTTGGTATCAACAGTAAAGTTACATTTTCAAAAAGCACAACCAACCAGTCCTGATCATAAAAAAGTATATAGTAAAGCAATTGCTCATCATCTTAATAATTCAGAATCCAATAGCAGTCATAATGAAGTGAAGCACTTACCGCAATAAGAAAATTTTCCGTGAACTTACACCCAAATTACTTGAGAAGTCATGCAGACTCTGTACGAATGCTAGTAAACCCTCTAACAATGGAGTTCTTTTAGTAGCATGTATAATCAGTGGTCTTCTAATAAGTAAATATTACATTGCTTAGTATATGAGTCTTTTCTATGGATTTTTAACCACAGACCAACAAGATGAAAATGCACTGTTATAGGATGTTGGCTAAGAAGTACAGACTGATGCATCTCTCCATAACAATGTCGTCAATCGCATTGACTACTTCAGATGTGATAGTTGGTACTGTTACAGCTAATCCGATTCCAATTGCTGTGTTATCTGGTCTAGGTGTATTCCTACAGACCTTCCTACAGAAAAGCAGTCTAGCCACTAAGAAACAGACATGTGCAGAAGCATACAGACTATACAGAGGAATCACCAACAGGGTAATGCAGACCATACAGGGATTTGAGCCATATAATCATGATGTGCTGTGTTCTGATATCAGTCTAGTTGATGAAATAGTTGTTGGGTCAGGGACTGTTCCAATCAATGGTGTGTCAGAAAGATATTACAAGAAATACTATGGGAAGAGATAATATACACAGGAGTATGGAAGAATATGAATTGAAACCTCCGTCAGAAGAAACACCATCCCCCCTGAAGAAGAGGAGACAGGAGGAATGGAAGAAACTGATTTTGGTGGTAGAGGGAAAACTGACAGTGAGGGATGGGGGGGAAATTGAAAAAATGGTTCAGTACAGGAAAATTCGTGATAGATTAATCCTCCGACAGCTCCACCATCAGCAGCAGACTGTAGATGTACCAGAGGATAACAACGACGGTAGTGATGAAACAGACTTTGGTGGTGCTGGTGGAGAAAACCTTGATGATGACGATGAATGGGAAATAAATATCCATCCAGTACAGAAAGCACCCATCAGCAGCAGCGGTTTCCCACCAGCAGACGGTTCTGTTGTTTACTCAGAGAAAATGGAAGGTAGCTTAGGGAGAATTCTCGCTCAAAAAAACTGTGGGGAATTTTTTACAAATATTCTAAGTCTGGAACCCCAATGCTCTGACGTAATGTTTATTGACTATTTGACTGACAATAATATGCTACGTATCAGAAGAGATTTTTCTGTCAGTGAAAATGGTTCTGGTTTTATAGCGAATTATTCTGTAAAGTATCTGGGAGGTGGTTTTAAAACAGTTGGGCAGAAAGTCGTAGACTCCACTGGTGGAGACACTAATATGAAAATACTCAGAGATGGTATCAGAAAACACTATGACCAGTGGACAGAAGCCAGATTAAACAGGACTCTGAAGAAAGCTGGTATTGCAACTTCTGTTGGCCTGGGTATAATTGCTTTGGTTACTGGTCTGTCAGTAGGTATAACCAGAAAGGGGTCGGATATTTTCCACCAAGCCAAGATACATGAGAAGTGGGAAAAGCTACATCCTTCGTTTAAAAAGACTATTCCATGGACAACTATAGAAAAGGCTGGTGGGAAAGCAGTTATTTTTACTGGGGAATATCTAGTAGTAATCACGGTTGCTGGTTCTGTTTATTACTTAATACTAAGGAAACAGTCATCTACATAGATTATTTACAGGACGTAGCACTCTATAAGCGTTGTCTACATAGACTACCTACAGTCATCTACATAGATTAGATATATATAGGGCGTAGGACTCTATAAGCGTTGTTTACATAGACGGAGGGTATTCTGTTATAATATATATTATAGTATGGAAGAAAAAATAACCACTGAAGTTAAAGAAAAATATAAAGACCCAAAGAGGGTTGAATCAGGGAAAAAACTAGCGCTCCTAGCAAAAGCAGCTAGAGAAAGAAAAAAGGCACAATAGGTATCAGACCAGAAGTGAGGAAATGCACTACTGTTATTGGTGTATTAGGTTTAGCAGTGGCTGTAGGGTCATTATGGTTCACAGTGTATCCTAAAGCATCACAACAGCAGCAGCAGCAGACAAAGGAGGAGGACAGTTCTCCGTCTATCACCAACACTCTTCATCCAACAGTCAGTAAAAATTCTTTAGAAAATTTGTAATATAATAATATTATATAACCTACAGTATATTATATATGGAGAAGAAAGTTGCAAATAGTGTTTAGGAATCTTTACTGATCACCTCTTAGGAGCAGTTGGTATTTATGTGGTAAGTAAGAAAATACTATAGGAACCACTGAGTACACCTGAGTCATTAAAGGGTACAGCCAAACTGGTAGTAGCAGTTGCATTAAGTAGCTACATAGTAGATTACGCACAGATGAAGAAGATTATCCCAACAGATCCATTTAAATCCACTTAGGAGTATGGCCAGTACATTAGTAGGTGGAGTAATTCAGACAACTTTCGCTGCTATAAGTTTTGCAGGTGCAGGGTTCTTATTCAGTAAAATAAATCATAATGGATATGAAGCACAAATCAAGAGACATAATCATGCATTAGAACAATTAGCAGCAAGTAAGGAAAAATTATATGAAGATGAAATAAAGAGGAAGGATAAAATACAGGAATTAAGGATGGAACTGTCTGACGCTAGTAATGACATCAATCAGACTAATAAGACACTAGATGATGTGGGACTGATATTAAGAAGAATAAACAGAATCTCCTCTTTAGCAGCAGCACCACCACCAGTGTTAAGTGACTTCTAGTTTAGTTTAATAACTTCATCATCAAAACATTTACATCAGATGATAGGTGAGCAGACAGAGCATAGCCCCAATTGAATCTGCCTACCATAAATTTTACAGACGAATAACATGCAATTATGGTACAACAAATATAGTTTAGTTAAATACTATGAAAATACAAGAATTAAAAATAAAGAAAATTACGAAGGTGTATAAACATTAAAAATAAAAAAAAATTACGAAGGTGTATAAACATTCAAAGTTTCATAGAAGTGGGTTCTCAGATTCCTCTTAAACACTCCAATCTTCGCAACGGTCTTCAAATCATCTGACAGTAGATTCCAAGCTTTAATTACTCTTGGAAAATACGAGTGTCTATAAAATTCAGTGTTACATCTAATCTCATCAAAATTATTGATGTTAAAAGATCTAATATTATATTTAGCAATCCGTTTTTTGGCAATATTTGAAATATCTAGATCATATAGGCCGTTTTGGCATTTGAAAAAGAAAACCAGATCGTTATACATTCTTCTATGTTCTAAGGGAAGCAAATTCAAACTGACAAGTCTCTCCGTGTAATTGGAGTATAGGGGGTAATCGAGAATGAATTTAGTCGCTCTACGTTGAATATTTTCCAACATACGCTTGTATGTGACTTGTTCTGGGGACCACAGTTCAGTTGCATATTCCAGTTGAGGTCTTATCAACGAACAGTACAGAATTTTCCTGATGTGGACATCCTTTATATCTCTGCATACCCTTTTGACTAAACCCAAAGTTCTATTCGCTTTCAAAGTTATTTCTGATATGTGTTGAACCCAGCGCAGGTCATCTGTCACCGAAATTCCTAGATCCTTCACTGACTTAACTCGATCCAGCAACACACCATTCATATCATAATGGATATCCTTGGAAGACTTTTTATGCGAAAAACGCATAAAATTACATTTTTTAGTATTGAACTGGATCCGCCATCTCCTACTCCAGTCATGAACATTTGATAGGTCACTCTGAAATTGTTCTACATCGGCTGCGTTTTTTATAACTCTAAACATTTTGCTGTCATCGGCATATAGGCCCATTCGAGAGGGATGCTATCTGGTTTGGCAAGTCATTTATGAATAGTGTAAACAATAAAGGTCCCAAAATAGAGCCTTGTGGGACTCCCGAGGAAACAGTCTGCCAATCCGATTGTTGTCCCTCCAAAACAACCCTTTGCTTTCTACCAGACAAATAGCTCCTGAGCCACAGCAGTAATCGCCCATGAAATCCAAACTCTTCCAGCTTATGAAACAACAAGGGATGGGATACCTTGTCGAAGGCTTTAGTAAAGTCAAGATAGATAGTGTCTATCTCATTTCGTTTATCCAAAGCTTCCAAAATATTATGGTAAACCTGAATCAGTTGCGTAGAACAATTTTTCTGTCGTTGGAAGCCATGTTGCATATCATTAATTCTAGATTGTATGAAATCATAAATGTGGTTATGAACACACCTTTCCAGTACTTTCGAGAGAATACATAATGAAATCGGTCTGTAGTTTTCTACACAAGCAGCATTTCCATTTTTAAAAACAGGTGTCACACTCGCTTCCTTCCATGTAGTTGGCATAATTCCTAGATTTAAGGACAAGTTAAAAAGACGACATAAAGATGGAGCAATTTGGTCGGCAGTTAATTTCAAAATTCTTGCAGGAATATTGTCCGGACCAGATGCTTTGTCAGGATCTAACATAGATAGACAAGCATGAACTTCACTTTCTGTCAAAACAAGCTCACTCAAGGAAAACTCAGCTTCAGGATAATTTTGGGAATCATGTTCATTGCACACATCAACATCATCTTGTAAAAACACAGACTGAAAGAAATTGTTAAACATGTTCGATTTATCTACACTGCATGACGAAAAATCTTTACCATACTTTAGAAATTGGGGATACGATGACGATTTGGTGGTAGCCTTAACAAAACTCCAAAACTTCTTAGGATTATCCTTGAATGACAATTTTATATCGTTTAAGTAATCGTTATACTTGTTATTCAAAATTAATTTGGCCTGTTTCCGCTTAGAGTTATAATTCTGAAGGTGCTTTTGTTGGCCTGACTCTTTTGCAATTTTTCTTAACTTATTCTTTTGTCGAAAGATGTGAATAACATCTTTATCAATCCAAGGCCGAGTATTGTTATCTTTAATGGTAATTTGGGGTATGTGTTCATCGAAAATGCTGAAATATAAATCCATCCAATTTGACAAGCTTTTGTCAATACAGCTATCATCCATTACGATGTCCCATGGGGTGTGCTCAATTGTTGATCTAAGGGCATCCCAATTAACTTTTTTAAAGTTATAAACTTTCCTCTTGGTAGGTAGTTTCTTGTTGATATTAAAATTGAGCACAAACTCAAACAACCGATGGTCCGTGTTTATTATGTCATCAAATATTTCCAAATGCATCACTTTATCGGGAAAGTTTGTAAGCAATAAATCTAAAATGTTGTCTCCTCTTGTCGGTTGATCAATAAGTTGCCACAAGAAATTATCACGAACAAGTTTTACAAGTTCTGTGTGTAGACAATCATTACGCTCGGGAGCCATAGTTAGCCAGTTAACATCGGGTAAATTAAAATCACCCATAACGAAGAATTGTGTAAAATGTGCTCTGTTTGCCTTCCTTAGACACTGTTTAAGGGCTTTTAAGGTGGTTATACCCGACGAAGGAGGTCTGTAAAAGACCAGACACAAAAACTTTTTTCTGTTATCTGGTTTGATTTCACATGCAAGTAATTCAGCGTCAGTTTCTAGGTCAGATCTCCTGATTGACTTGAGATGATGTCTAACCGCTAGCATTACCCCCCCCCCCCCCCTCCTCGTTCACCAGATTCACGGTCTCTGCGATGTATATTAAAGGATGTATTTATGAGCAATTCAGTCTCTTACTGTGGGGGTTATCCATGTTTCTGTGACTGCTATTAGATCGTGTTCATTTGAAGACTCCATTGCTTCGAGATATTTTGCTATATTCACCAAACTTCTCGAGTTTAAATAAAGACATTTTAACTTACGTTGGCTGGTTGAAGATTGATCCGGTCCAGGGTTAACTTCAATGTCAAATAACAGCAATAATCTTGTCCGATAGGTTGCGGTAGAATTACTGTAATACGAAATCCTTGTCCCTTCGAAACAACCAAATGCAATACGCTTTCTTCTGAAGCCTGGCCATCTTGTATAATAATGATGATGAGTTTGTAATTTTTTGATGCCAATACTGGTAGGATCATCACAATGAAACATCAGAATACTTGTAGAAGCAGACCTCATTTACAGGAACGTAACTAAGATTATATTTCGAATAAAATAACGAGATTGAGAATAGTATACACAGCAAATACATGACCGCCATGTTGGCACCTTCAGGTATAGGTTTAGCTGGTTTAGCTATACACCTTCAGGTATAGGTTTAGCTGGTGGGTTTCTGTTGGAAAAAACGTTGTATGGTATATAGTGTTAAAGATATAACTATAATTATAATAATACAGTATGAACAATAATACATCTCATCACTCCTGGAAAGATGGATTAGATTGTGATGGTTATATGGCACTTGACTGGAGAGGAGGACACACCTGTATGAAATGCGGTGAAATGCAGGAAATAGCCTACTATACACCTGACGTAGCCTATGACTCTGAAGCATATAAGTAGAAAAAGTCACAACACAGAAGAAATAAATGGTTTGCCAGTAAGTTATTCTGTGTAGTCCGCTATGAACATATAAAACCCCTGGTGTATGATTTTATTAAAGTTGTTAATCTGTTGTCTGAGAAAGGACACATAAAGAGAAATGTCAGTAAATATGGTTACTATATGATACGTCTCTGTAGTAGAAGAGGAATTCCACTGTTAGACAACGGTTCTACAGTAAATGATATAAAAAAAGGAAAAACAAAGGCAGTCTTTCACGATAGGTTCTTTGGTCTGTATAATGAGTTAGGATGGTCTAAAAAATGTACGTGTCCCTTTTACCTGGAGTGGAGGACGTAGGACTCTATGAAAATATCTATAGTGCTTATCTAATGTTTCTCTGTCGTCCACTATTGCAGTATTTACAGTTTATTCTTACTCCAGTCATATATTTGTCTATAGCTCTATGTATTTCATCATAATCATCTGATACAAGGGTTTTATAGTTATTATCTTCCAGATTTTCTAGATATGTTTTCTGTTTGTCAGATACCTTACCATTTCCTTTTGGCGTTTTAAGTTCAATAGCTAATCCATTATAGTATTTATGGAGGTTAGCTATTATAATGTCAGGTTGACCAGATGTATAGCCCTTTTTCCAACTGTTGATACGCTTACTCTTTGTGTTCTGGTTTTCCCCTAATCCAGGAATAATTATTGCACGTGGATAAAACTTTTTTATATACCCTACGACCTGATAGTGAAGATCATTTTTATTTACCAACATTAATTGCTTACCTTTTGATAACTGCTGCTGTTGTACTGGAATATTTATATATCCACCAGTTTCTCTTATTGATGGTAACATTTCTGTAAAAACCCATGTCTTAAATTTTTCTGCAGTCGGTAATTTACTAGAAAATATTAATCTCCATAATCCAGGTTCATTTATTAGATAAATTAGACTCTTGACCACCATTCCATTTTCGACCGTGTTGTTTGTTGCACTTTTTTCTTCTCATTATCTTTAACATGATCCCTAATTGCCTTTCTTGGTAGCTGATATCCAATGCTGACATCCTTACTTTAAACCAAATCTCTTCCCCCTTTTTTACAATCGTAATTTCTTTATTATCAAAAAAGCGTTGTGTCTTAACTACATTATTATTAATAATACTGTCCTTCTGATACTCCATAGTTTTCCTATAAGAATATTTCTTTAAGCAAAAATAAGTGTTGTATACGTTGTCTTTACTTAAAGAAATAGCTGATAATAGTAATATGAAGGAAAAAAACTATTCTACACTTAAAGAAAAAACTAGTAGTAGTAGTAGTAATATGAAAACGCAGCCCTCATATAAAGAAAATAAGACTGTATCAGATAACAAACACAGAAGATGGTAAGGGTATTAGAACTATGAAGAAGGCACTTAAGGGTTATACCAAAAGTATGGAAATAAATGTGACTGATAAAATGTCTCCTATTTCTGAATTAAACCAGTCAAGAAACAGGTGTATGAAATTCTTACAACTGAACTTAAAACTATGAAAGGTATAAAATTTACTGAAACACTGAAAATCAGTCTTATGAAAGTCGTAGACTCCACTGGTGATGGTCTGACCAGTTTTAAACAGGCTTATTTCAATAATAAAACTGATGCAGTTATTAATAATAAACAGAAACTGCAGTAAAAAATCTAGTGAACAGATAGTAAATAGAATTAGCCAGTGGATTTCTGAGGGTTCTGGTTGGACTATTGAGGCTATTCTTGATCACTACCTTAATATAACAGTCTACAAACCATTACAAGGTAGTAGTTACATAGAATTACCTATAGAATTACAGAATTCTGCTAAGGGTCTGATAAATATTAAAAACCTATATGATAATGAATGTTTCAGATGGTGTCACATCAGGTGTATAAATCCACAGAGCAGAAATCCACTGATAGAGAAAAAATAGCAGATGGAAGTCTAGACTACAGTGGAATTAAATTCCCAGTTGAAAGTAATCAGTATAAAAAAATAGAAAAACAGAATAATATAAATATAAATGTGTTTGGGTATGAAAATAAACAAGCTTATCCAATTTATGTTTCATCTTCCGAAGGAAAATATGAATGTTGCCTGAATCTGCTGTTGATAACTAGTCCTAATAGTGATTCCACTGTCGCTGGGATGCATTACGTTCTGATTAATGACTTTAACAAATTTATGTACAATAAGACTAAACAAAAAGAAAGAAAGCACTTTTGCATGTATTGTCTCCAGTGTTTCAACTCCCAGCAGTCACTTAATGATCATACTGAAAACTGTATTATAGTAAATGGTAAACAGGCTATAAAAATGCCTCTACCAGGGAAAAATATATTAAAATTTACTAACTATGAAAAACTTTGTAATATATGCAGATTTTGAAGCGATAGTAAAAAAAGCAACCTCGTCCCCAGGGCATTTTGCCTCCACGTTGGGAGGTCGGCGAAAATGGCCCTGGCATCGGCTGGTCGATTCTATAATCGGATTGGCCGGTTTAAAAACTTGATTAATTCAGATACAGTGTAATTTATTCATCAAAATATGAATTGCAATAAATCCACTCTGCGAAGTTCATCCAAAGAATTGTAACGATAGCTTTGGTTAAAGTCAAGAACAACATTAGATATATGTTTCTTCCAGACATTTAAATGTATCCTGGATAATCGTGGGGAGTATCATGATGAATAATGCTAGCCAGTTGCATTTATGATAAAGGTTCACATGAGTGATTCGGCAGAGCGTTAAATATTTATTATTTATTATTCATGTATACGTATTATACAAAAACGAAACACAAAGACCGCATAAATTTTCTTGCCAAAACACCCCAAAATTCTGGGTGTCATGTGACCAGCCGATGCCAGGGCCATTTTCGCCGACTACCAACGTGGAGGCAAAATGCCCTGGGGACGAGGTTGTAAAAAAAGTTGATGGTTGTCAATATAATAATAATGATAAGGGATCATATACACAAGCATATCAGAAACACACTGACTGTGGATTTGGCTATAAGGTTGTCTGTTGTGTAGATAGTAATTTTAACAAGCCCATAGAAATTTATAGAAGTAAAAATGCTGTTTATAAATTTATGGAAAAAATGTTGGAAGAAGTTATCTACTGCCAGAGTATTAAGGAAAAGTTTTTTAATAAAAATATAACAATGACCGATGAAGATACAGATAATTTCGAAAAATCGACTAAGTGTTATATATGTAATAAAGCCTATAGAGACGGTAGGGACATCAAAGTCAGAGACCACTGTCACATCACAGGGAAATACAGAGGATCAGCCCATAACCTTTGCAATCTAGACCACAGAATTAGTGACAAAATACCAGTAATCTTTCATAATTTAAAAGGTTATGATAGTCACTTTATAATGCAGGAGATAGGCAAATTTAAAATGAATATAAACGTCATTCCAAATAACATGGAAAAATATATGTCATTTATGTTAGGTAAGCATCTAGTGTTTTTAGACAGCTTCCAATTCATGAGTAGTGCATTAGGTAAACTAGTTGACAATCTGCCTGACGATGCTTTTAAACTTCTAGCGTCTGAAGACTTTAAAGGGAAACAGATTTAATGAAACAGAAAGGAATATATCCATATGACTACATGGACAGTTTTGAAAAATTTGATGACACCTGCCTTCCACTAAAAGATGAATTCTACAGTGTTCTAAATGATGAGTCTATTTCTGATGAGGACTATAGTAGTATAGAATATGAGGCTATGGGCGCACTTTTTATTTTTTCGCCAAAAACAGCCTCAAAATGCTCGAATTTAGCGAGAAGGGTTGTTTGAGAGGGTAAGCTTTTTTTTAAAATTTTTTAAGTATAAGCAAAAGGGACGAAAAGGGACCCCAACCAAAAAAAAAAAATGTTGGAATTCATCAAGAAAGGATGTTTGAAAGGGTGGGTTGTTTTCTCACTTTTCAAAGTATAAGCAGACGGGAAAATAGGTTTTTGGTGGCCCCAACCCCAGAGTGGTTTTGACACACCTTACTTACTCCCCGATTTCTGTTCAGATACTTTTGTTTTGTGTTGATACACATGTTTCCCCACAGTTATACCTCCGGATAACAGTCCGAGACATGGTATGTACGGTGTGATCATGGCTACAACCTTACCAACGTCACTCTTTAACAGTTTGTCTTTTTGTAATCATGGCAATTTTAATATGGAGGAAATTGAATTTAAACCATTAGACCTTAATCATGACTTAGACCCAAACCCTAAAAATGGTCAGGAGGAAACAGATTTTGGGGGTATTGATGCTTTGGGAAACTTTTTAGAGCGTAATAGTGTTGAATTTGGTCACTCTATTGATGGTCCCACTGTAAATAATGTGTCAGAAGACAGAACTGAGAGGATAAGAAGAAGGGCTGCATATAGAGACTGTGAGGATTTTTTCATAAATATACTAGAGTTGGAACCACAATGCACTGACCCACTGTTTGTTGACTATCTGATTGATAATAACATATTAAGTATATCCAGGGAGTTTAGTGAGTCTGGTTTAGTTATCAATTATTCTGTGAAACATTTGGGAGATGACTTCCGAACAATTGGACGGGCTTTAACTGGGGAGGATGATGATCTACTAAGGGATGGTATCAGAACACACTATGATGAGTGGACTAAGGCTAACCTAAGTAGGAAACTGAGGAAGGCTGGAATTGTAACTGCCATTGGTTTAGGAGCGGTTGCATTAGTAACTGGTCTGTCTGTAGGTCTAACCAGGAAAGGATCTGATATAGTTCATCAGGCTAAGAAATGGGAAAAGTTACATCCATCGGAGAGAAGAGACACGGTACCGTGGACAGAAATACAAACAGCTGGTGGTAGGGTAATTGTTTTCACTGGGGAGTATTTAATAGTGTTTATCATGGCGGCTGGATTATTTTCCTATCGTTACACTAAGAGAGAGTAATCTACAAACATAAGTGGGTAAAAATATATACCTTACCGGCTACAACTGGCTTTTGTTAGTTGTAATCGGTTTCTGTTGGATACGATCAGCTTTTGTCAGCTACAATCAGCTTTTGCCAGCTGTAATCGGTTTCTGTTGGATACGATCAGCTTTTGTCAGCTACAATCAGCTTTTGCCAGCTGTAATCGGTTTCTGTTGACTACAATCAGCTTTTGCCAGCTGTAATCGGTTTCTGTTGACTACAATCAGCTTTTGGCAGCTGTAATCGGTTTCTGTTGACTACAATCATCTTTTGCCAGCTGTAATCGGCTTTTGTCGGCTACAATCGGCTTTTGTTGACTACAATCGGCTTTTGCCGGCTACAATCGGTTCCCGACTGCTACAATCGGTTCCCGATGGGTACAATCGGTTCCCGATGGGTACAATCGGTTCCCGACTGCTACAATCGGTTCCCGATGGGTACAATCGGTTCCCGATGGCTACAATCGGTTCCCGATGGCTACAATCGGTTCCCGACTGCTACAATCGGTTCCCGATGGGTACAATCGGTTCCCGACTGCTACAATCGGTTCCCGATGGTGAATATTTAAGGTTTTAACGCGACACGCTTTCTTATCGTTTGATGGAAGTCGACAAACAACCAACTACAACTACCATCCAACCAGACGTCCGCCAAAACTTTGGCCCGGACATTCTGAGACTGTACCAAAAGAAGAAGGATGAGGAGGCAAAGGTGTTGAGACAGCTTAGTGATGTGAGGGAGAAGAAGGCTGTTTTGGAGAGAAAGGAACGCTGTCTGGAGGCCAACCTCAATCAGATAAGAATGAACATGAAGGAGATGGCTCCCCATGTTCGGACAGAATTGGGACTATAGTTTTGACTGTGATCTGAGATGGTCCTTCTCCACGAGAGGAAGCGCGTTCGTGACTTTCGTGGAGTCGTAAACACCCACTATTTAGTTAGGTGTTCTGATGAGGCTTGATATCAGCCGAAACGACTCTACGAAATGATGCTTTTATGTCCGTACGCGTAGGAGCTAATCCCGTCTTCCAGCAGGTATCTCTTATCATCGAAGCATGAGAGTGACACCTTATTTATCTCATAACTACCTAACTCATGATTTACACTTTGGATTGTTTTCATTTTCTGAAACAGTTGCTTTTTACCAAATAATGTGTCTTTGTAGTTCTCGTGTCTTATTTGTTTCTCCGTAACACTTTTTTTAATTCCATTTGCGGTTTTGCCACCTGTTCCGTTGTCTTTTAAATACGAATACATCTTACTTCTAAGACCAACGAATTCGGTTATGGGAACACCAGCCGCTTCATCCTTCATCTTTCCAATGACTTTTTTGTTTGACTTATTGTGATACTTCGAGCTCTCTGGATAGTCCGAATTGTCAAAGATACCTTTATCAGCCCAGAAGTCTTTGTAAACGTCTTCTGTTTCAATCTCATATGTCAAACTGTCCGTATCCGTGAACAGTAGCTTAGCCTTGCTTCCGTATTTCTCTAACACATAGTTGTAATGGAAATCATACATTAGTGTTTTTGACAGATCGAGAATACACATACCAACGTAAGACGGTCGGTTTAGCGTAAGAACTTCTTTAATTTTGTGAACGGCAACAAGGTTTTCGTTAAATATTTTAGCGGATACGAAGGTTGGTTTGGAAGCCAGCCTCAACAGCTTTTCTTCACACGTGACCAACCGGACATCCACACGCTTTCTCAAATTCTCCATTGTTTTACCGAAGACGCTGTTGTTCATCAGCTTGAAGAAGTCCTTTTCAAAGGCGTTCCTGGCGGCGGTTCTCTTCACCGTGTTGAAGTCGATGTACTGCTTCAGCCAAGGGGATTGATTGAACAACAAAACCCGGTGAACTTTCTTCACCCTCATCCCAAGTCTGACGTACAGCTGTAGGTTTCTGTAGTGGACGACATACCTTTCCTTCCCCATCAGGTTGGTTACCAACTTACTGACACCATCAACGCTGACTCCGAACTTTTCCTTAATCTTAAAACAATACTCCGACAACATATCTTCCCGTATTCCCATCTTCTCAGGGGCTAACGGATAGTCGTTGTGTAGGTCGTGAAATTCATCAGGGTACTCAAGATCAACCTCAAGTATCATTCCAGTCCGACTGTCATTCTCCGGAAGTTCCCAGGCTAGGTTTTTCAGCTTAGATTCACTCATCCACCTGAATTTACCAGTCGGAAGGCACTGACTCGTGGCCCAACCATACAGATTATTGGCGTCCAGATACATTATATACTTCACAGCCTCGTCCTCACTATACCCCTTCATATATGGGTTGTTGGCTTTCCCATATCTGTTGGCTATGTAACTGACACCACCTCTCAGTCCTTTCTCAATGAACTGGAACATGTCGATGTCAGTCATCAGCTCCAGCTCAATCCCAGTCATTTTTAGCATAGCGTCCCATGCCAACCCAGGTGAAGTGAAGTAGTGACAGGGGTCCAGCTTATAGTACTGAACACAGGTCTTCCTAAAGTTCTCAAAGACGTCAGCTAACAGCAACACATCTGATTTTAGATACACGTCATGGTAGTTTCCCATTGTCCTCATTCCAAGCGACTCCCAAACCTTCAAAGCGTGTTGGTAATCGGTGTCTGATGTCTCCTCATCGTTTAGCACGCTATAAAACTCACTCTTTGGTGGTAACCCCGTTTCCTCAAACCGACTGAAGTTGTCCATGTAGTCATAGGGGTAAACACCCTTTGTCCTCATCAGATCCAATCTTTCACCAAATTCTTCAGCTGTGTATCTAAAGGCGTCCCCCGGGAGATTTCCCACCAATTTTTCCAATGAACTACTCATGAACTGAAAACTGTCCAGAAACACAAGGTTCTTACCTAACATGAAGGCCATGTACTTCTCCATATTATTCGGAATGACGTTAATCTCCTGTCCGAACTTTCCGATCTCCCCCATGATGAGATGACTATCATAACCCCTCAGGTTGTGTAAGATGACTGGTATCTTATCAGTTAATCTATGATTTCTGTTACAAAGCTGGTGGGCAGATCCCCGATATCTTCCCGTCACATGACAGTGGTCCCGGACCCTAACATCCCTTTCCCCATACTCCAGACCACAGATGTGACACTTTATAGCGTCTCTGAAGTCCGCCCTGTCGGAATCAGTCAGAATCATATCCTGGTTGAAGTGCTCTTTCCGAATACCATTACAATACTCCACTTCTTCCAACATCTTTCCAATGAACTTGTTGACAGCACCAGGGCCTCTATACACCTGAACAGGTTTGCTGTATCTATCGTCATAACAACAGACAACCTTATACCCATAACCACAATCAGTATGTTTTTGGTACCTCTCCATGTATGGTTTTTTCTCTTTCTCCTCTCGGTCTGACTCCGACACCTCCGGTCTGTTGACCTTTTCCGTGATCGCCTCGAAGTCAGCGTACACAACAAACGGAACGTTTAACTGTTTGTGGAAATTATTGTACTTCAGCACGTTCTTACCCTTTTCAGGCATCCTAACAGCTTGTTTACCATTCACACTGACGCACACAACCTTATGCCTATCCAGAACCTCCGTTGAGCTGAAACATTGTAGACAGTAAACACAGAAGTGTTTTTTTCTCTTATGTTTTGTTTTGTTGTACATAAACCTATCAAAGTCCTTGATGAGGACGTAATGTTTGTTGTTCCCGTTGGTTATAATCAGGAGGTTCATAAGGTCGGTGAACCTTTCCTCTGATACGTAAACCGGAAAGGTTAACCCGTCCTCATAACCGAAAACGTTGATACGTATCTCATTCTGTTTCTCCACCCGGTTATACTGTTTTTGGGTCACAGGGAAGCTGACTCCACTGTAATCCAAGTCGTCAACATGGTTCAGGTACTTTGTGGCCCTTTGTGAGTCTTGTGAGACGGGAAACTTATGAGCCAGATGACACCACATAAAGCACCTGTCATCATTATTCTTAACGTTGATCAGCCCCTTCCGACTGTCTCAACTCCTCCGGGAGGTCTACGTATGATGAGCCTTCCAGTGGACTGTACACAGTCAGATTAATGTAGTGACCGTCGACTGAGTTTACTGTCCAGCCAGATCCCTCGCTTATCCACCGGGCTATCCTAGCCACCACCTCCTCATTCGCGACGTCAACGTCCTGACCAATCTCATTGCCGTTGATTACAGTCCTGATGTGGCTGTTGAAGTGGGCCGTCTTATAAGTTGTTCCGCCGGACACCTCCTTCTCAAGCGTCACGACCAGCGTTTCAGCGAACTTCAGCCCCCTCATCTCAGCCAGCTCCCGACGTAGTAACCGTACCACATCATTCCTGAGGGCGTTTACCTGTTCCAGTGGGTCCTGACTTACTACAGCACAACTGAATGACTTGGTCTTACCCCTCAGGGCTCTGTCTAACTGATTTATGTCGTAACCGATTAACCTTTCGTAGAAACGGAGGTCTTCGCCGGAATAGTCGTCGTCTTGGTGGATCATAACACCTGAGCTCATCGTTATAACAGGGGTGGTCACATTCCGTTAGGTGTCGTCTCAACCACCTGGTGTAGAACCTGTCCGGGGTACGGTCCCAACCAAGTTCTTTATACACAATCCCAAACAGATTGTTATCAAACAGATCCTTCGTTTTCCCCCTTTTAAGATCCTTCAAACCACTCAGTAACCCAATTCCTCTTCTTGAGCACAATCTGATGATGTAATAATTGTATCTGGACAGGTTACGACCTCTTATCAGACCCTTACTTCTCATCACTTGGAGAACCTTGGAAAAGTCGGATAAGACAGCGTCAACGGCTGTGTCCCTGACAACTCTGGTGAGTCTCTTCCTCATCCAATGATTTCTCGAATGCTCACTTCTACGACCAACAGCCGCCCGATATCTCCCAACAACATATCCATATTCTGTGTCACCACATCCTGGACAGGAATACATCTCAGTTCTCACCTTCACACGGAATCTGGAACAATCCTCACACCACAACTTCGTACTACGTCTGGGTGGATCCCAAGCTGGGACTACTAACTCAATCCCCATCTGCTTACAGACCCACCCAACGCTTGAGGACGGTAAATCCCTAAGCCCTCTCGGTAAGTCCGACCAGGAAACAGACATTATAACAAGTCTTCAGAACCTCCTAAGCCCTACGAAACAAACCTAGACATCAGATACCCACTAACCAGACCAACAGACCCGATAAACAGGGTCTGATACTCTTTCATTTCACCCGATGGTTTGTAATAGTCAGACAACTCAGGCTTTGGCTGGGACGACCCAGCGACCTCAACCTGCCTCAATCTATCCTTCAGCAGATCCAGAGCGTGATTCGTTGTGTTGATGTCAGCGTTGGCGTCAGACAGTTCCTGCCTCAGCCTCTGTATCCTATCCTTCCTATCCACTTCACTCTCGTACCATTTCTCCTTTGCTCTAGCCAACTGCTCGAGGGCGTGGTTGTGTCTCTTAATCTCAGCTTCATATCCGGTGTGATTTAACTTTGAGAACAGGAATCCAGCGCCCGCGAAGGCCAAGGCGTTAAACAGTCCACCAGCAACCACACTAGCCATATATATATAACTAGAGATAATACACTCCGTCACAAAGATCCGATAATAGAACGGATGTTACGCCTTTCCCAATACGGAATTCTGACTATCTGATAACCGTTGTTCTCGGCGTACTCGTCTTTCATCCGATCGTGTATCTTCTGTACCCTAAAGCGTCTTTCTGCCTCCTCCTGGGTTAACGTACCAGACCAGGTGGAAGGGCTGAAATGTTGTTCACCATCATACTCAATCAGTAAGAAAGTACCACCGCTAAGAGGCACCGCGAAGTCATACCTCAAAAGGCCACCACCCAACCCCACTAACCCATCAAAGGTTTTCTCCCTAACCGCCTCAATTCTGTTAACGCGTAAAGCATCCCACACATTCCTCTCTCCCCTAGACATAGGGGGCAGCCAACGTGTCTCAACCTCCATAATAGCCACTGAGTACGGAACCCCCTTAGGCTACTTAGGCTTCGAAAAAGGGTCAACCGGTAGGTACCCCTTCGACTGGGCATATTTAATCCCAACTGTGCTGATTCCAACGGCTAGAGCCAGCTTGGCGGTACCCTTTACAGACTCAGGGGTACCCAAAGGTTCCCTCAGGACCTTCTTTGAAGCCATGGAGACTGCCACAGCTCCGCTTGTGATCAGGAGGGCGTCGTAGAGCTCGTTCATCAGTTCTTTCCGGTCGGTTGACATTATACTAACACATATTTCATTCGTCGAAGGTGTCTAAAACCGGGGAAGTCCGAACGGGCTTCTGTGGTTCGACAGTTCCTTCCATTACCTTCTCCTCATCAACGGTTTTCAGTCTCTGAACCTCCCTTCTCTCCTGCCTTATAGTGTAATAAAGTGAAGCCCCACCGATAATTATTTACACTTTATTTAACGATGCTAGCCCCGACAACTACAAAAGTTGATTTCCACGGGGGGCGTCCATATAAAATATATTACAAAGAATATAAAAAGGAAGGAAACTAAGTCTACTACAATATGTACATCACTACTATAATTTACGATGGTGTGACCCAGATAAAGATATGATTTAAAAAAAAAAAAATCCAGACTCGATTTTTAACATCGAATATTTTGTTTGATACAACTTTTCAATGAGTAAATTGATTGAGCTTGCTTAGCTTCAAGCGGAAGGTTATTCCAAAGATAAGCACCGCTATATTTAAAACTTCTTTTGAGAAATTCTCTATTTGGCTTTGGAAGGGACAGATCAGTTTGAGAATTTCTAAGATTATAATTATTCAGTAAAATATTCCTACTGATGAATGAATCTTTCAGAGTCGGTGCAGCACTATTACTCAAGACTTTATATAAGAATGTCGCCTTGGTTAAGTACCATCTTGTTTCCAAATTTTCCCAATCAAGAGATCGAAGAACGTCAGCAGATCTGATCTCGTAACTGGCGCCAGCTATTATTCTGGCAGCCCGATTTTGAAACCTTTGTAAATTATCTCTCAGTGTTTTGTTACAGACTCCCCAAAGGGGAGAGCAGTAATCGAAGTAAGGCTGTATCAGAGCATTATAAATTGATATCAAAGTGTTTGCAGGAACATAGGGCTTGATACGCCTTAAAATTCCTATGCCCGCACCAACTTTTTTGCAAACCATTTCTATATGTTCATCCCAATTCAATGGTTCATCAAGTTTAACTCCCAAACACGAAATTGAGTGCACTCTGGAAATCAGTTGATCATTAATCATTACGGGGAACTCATTGTCAATTTTAGCAAGGTTATGATTTGATCCGACATACATTAATTTGATTTTTGTTGAATGATGCTGCAGTTTGTTTTCCCAAATTGTTCTTTCATTTTGCGTAAAAGAATATCATGATTAATAGAGTCAAAAGCTTTTCGAATATCAATAAAAACTACACCATTCAATTCACCATTATCCATATTCTCATACCATGCATCGCACATCTGAATGAGTGCTGCCAGAGTAGAATTTTTTGGGCGAAACCCAAATTGATGTTTAGAAAGTAGAGAATTAGCGTTCAGAAATTCGTACAATTGATTGAAAACGGATCTCTCGAAAATTTTACTGATAATCGGTAAGATTGATATTGGGCGATAATTTTCACATTTTTTCCTATCATCTGATTTATAGATAGGAACAACCCAAGCCTTCTTCCAATCATCTATATAGACTCCGGTTTATATACAGAGATTAAAGATCCAAGTTAAAGAAGGGCTAATTATTTCAGCTGAGATTTTAAGTACCCTTGCGGGGATAGAATCAATGCCTGTCGATTTTGATGTTTTAAGATTACTTAACAAAAGAAATACTTCGTATTCACTTATTTCAGACAGAGTAAATAGAGTCACTGGACTAGTAACGAACCCAACCCAACGGTCCCGATTAGATATCCGTAATAGGCTGACCGGCCCCCACCAACCCCAGGACCAATCTCAGCCGCCAACCGCTCCCTGGCTTTCCTCTCCTTGGCTGTCTTTGATATCTGAGCCAGTCGTTTACCAGCCTCCACCCGTTTCGGATCCTTGACTCTCTCCGTCTTGACCACTGATGTCACCTTAGGGACTTCCGGGTTTTTTTCAGATGTTTCGTCAGCCATCTATACACTAATCTATGTTTCATCTGTGAGGTCATCTGTAGGAATCTCTGAGGCCGTCTCTGAGGAATCTGTGAGACCATCTGTAGGAATCTCTGAGGTTGTTTGTGGGAAGTCTGTGAGGTCATCTGTAGGAATCTCTGAGGCTGTTTGTGGGAAGTCTGTGAGGTCATCTGTAGGAATCTCTGAGACCGTCAGCCAGACAACAACAGACTCAGTCACGTAGTACTCTCCCCTACGGTTCCTCCTAACACAATGTCTCATCACCCCGATAGCTCTTCTAAGGGCGTGGGAGATAATCAGTATGGGTCGTCTAAGTCTCTTTGGAATCTTCATATAAAATACAGGAGCTTTAGGGCCGTACCGTATACCTGGGGTATAATGACCAACCCAAAGCTCGGTGCTCGACTGATCGCCCTCGACGGAAACATTGGTGTGGGGAAGACAACATTCGTGAAACCGTTCGCTAGGAGGAACCACTACCGTCTCATAGAAGAGCCAGTTGAGAGCAACCCATACCTGGAAAGGTTTTACGCTGACCCCGGGAGGTGGGCGTATGAGATGGAGATCTGGTTTCTTGGTGAGAGAATCGACGCTTACCTGAAAGCTCTGGAGTTAATCAACGAGGGGGAGAATGTGATTGAAGAGCGAACACATCACAGCTGTATGACTTTCACTAAGAACTGTTGGCGTAATGGGTGGATAACCGACAAACAGTTTTCTGATTATTCCAAGATCTTCCACTCACTAAACAATCTACTCCCAACCCCTGATGCCCTACTACTCCTAAGCGCTTCAGTTGACACCTGCCACGACCGAATGCTCAGGAGGGGTCGGGAATGTGAAGCCGGTATAACTAAGGATTACCTAGTGTGGATACAAAGGTATATGAGAGAAACGGTTGTAATGGTTTGGAACAAGGGGACCAAGGTAATTGGTCTCGACTGGGAAGACTTCGGTCCGGATGAATCGGAGGTAGTCAATACCCTCCATGGGATCCCTAGTGGATTTCACGGTTGGATGGCCCGTGTGGGTGACCGGGACGTCTACATACCAGAGATAGTCAGAACCGTTAGCCAGGCCCGGCAGGCTCAGCTGAGTCATAAGTCCTGTGATACCGTGTGATCATACTGCCGAAATGTGGACAGACCTCAGTCACAATGTCGTCGAGTACACGGACGTCGGATAGGAAGACAGTCTCGTCGTAGGAAGCCCCACGTAGGAAGCTTCTGATTTGTGTCAGAACCTTGTGATAGTTGATATGAGCGAATTCACAGTTCTCCAGTCTGCCAGACATCCCCGACTTGGTCATATACCCTTGGATCAGGACGCCAGGACTGGCTATAGTTCCGAGGATCAGTGGGTTAGCTGTAACACCACCGGCTATTCCCCCGACCACGGTCAACCCAATAGAGACCGTCTCGAGGATCATCTTCAGTCTCCTCAGTCGGGTGTGTTTCCACCTGTAACAGGTCGCTAACCTGTGGTAATACGAATAGAGTCGGGTTAGTTTGTCCACTTCAGCCGATTGGAGGTTTTTACCAATGTGGTTGAAGCTGATAACGCTTTTTCTCTTTCTCTTCATTCTAATTACAGGTCATATTCAACCATAACCCCCTTACAGATCCTCCCGATCTCGGGTTCCCCCAGACGACCCTCTACGATCTTCATACCGTAGAAGTTGATGTCTGAATAAAAACTTTTTAAGCTGTTTACCCCAAGGATATTCAGGTAGGGTGTCCCTATCTGACCGATGTCACACATAGAGTATGAGTCCCTCAGTATCTCACCATTTATCCTGACGTGTGACACTCTAAACCCAGATAGCCAGTGGGCAGATACCAGAACCTTTTTTCCGATGAACTTCGCTGGAATTGTACACTCACGAAACCTAGACGGTGTCATCCCACCGAAAACCGGTTTGTTATTCACCCCAGCTTTAAACCCAAGGCTTCTACCATCGTTAACATTAACATTGGAAACAATTGTTTCCCAGGTACCCGACGCCGATCTCACACTATTCCTCTTTACCACGACGAAAACTGAAACATCGGTGAACATGAATCTGGGCACGTTAGCGTGAAAGGCTGTTCTTACCGTCGTCTCAGGGTAAAGGAAGTGGTGATCACCGGCGGTGTTTAGCTGTGGGTTGATACTAGGGGGTCTCCAAAACATGGTTGAGTGGATCTCACCATCCCTATCCTCTATGTAATCAACAAAAGGAGGGAGTTTGGAGACGGCGTTCTTACTGGATCTGGTTACGTTTAGGTCAAAAATGACCTTATAGTCGGGGACGGGCTTCGTATGAAGGACCTCTTTTAGTTTATCGTTGAGTTGTTTATTAGTGCTCGGTCTGTTGTAACCATAGAACAGACTCATATACTATAGAATGTATTTACTGAACAGATACCCAGACACAGCTGTTAGGACCAATAGGATTCCCAACTCATTGTCTGGCTTTGGTTGTCTGTCAGGTGTGTGGACGGTTGGTTTGTTAGGTGTGTGGACGGTTGGTCTGTCAGGTGTATGGACAGCTGGTTTGTCGGCTTGTCCGTCACTGTCTAGTGTTTCCAGATGTGGACCGCTTTCTTGGTGTGTCTTTGGTGGCTGTTTGTGAACACCCTTGGTAGTTGACTTCAGAATTAATACCAAACCTCATACCCTCCGACGCACGTCTGAGTAAGTTGTTGTATCCTAGGATTTTCTCCTTCAGTATCGTCAGTGATCCTGGTACTAACCACGTGTCAGGACTTATGGCTAGGTTCTGGATGACGTTAGTATCTGATATTGCCCTGTTCATATTCAGAATCCAGGTGCTGACAGAATAGTTAACGACGGCATCCTCTACAAGGACTCTAAACTCTTGCTGTGTTTCGAGACTTCCAGCACCTTTGTTAACAATGCTGATCCTTGTTTTAGCCTGTGAACCGAGAACAGCGTAAACATAAGACTCGATGGACTCATTCAGATACTGCAGACCTACCCTGGTGAAACCATCTGTCCGTAAAGGGATGAACCTTCTGTAGTGTGTCTTATAGTCACTATTGAGACGCCACATCCACTCATGGAACGAACGGTTGTGTTTGTAACCAGAGTGAGGATTAATCAGGAACTTTTTTTCTCTGGGTATGTTCGCCATGTTGTCAATCACACCGCCGTCTCCGACGCCAAACTCTCTCATTAGGTCACTCCTCTTTTCCGTTATCAGACGTCTTAGTATACGCCGCGTGGTGAAATAGAGGTGGAAACGCATGATAGAGGAGACTACTGGATATACGTCTTCTGAGAATTTTAGGTGTTCTACCCCAACGCCACAGCAGTATGAACTGGGGTAAACAGCGGTTATAAGTTGGTAATAAGGTTCATTATCATTCCACCATTTCGCGATGTCCGTCCGGTTCCCTGGATTCAGGACTGGTAACTTTGCCATAAAAAAGTCTTGGCCGTTAACGTAGACCCTGAAATTGTTAAGGTCGTAGTCTATGGCGTTGTCTGATAGATACGTGAACTTTGAAAAGTCATATTTCCCCTCAATGTCCCTCCTCCAGTGTCGCTTACCCTGAACTTTCTGTACCGTACCACCACCGAGCCATATCTTCGGAAATCTGGGCGGTGGTTTATTTATTGTTAAATACTTGGTGTAGTCTCTATTGTTCTTAAAATCTCTGTCGTCAGTGTAGATGTACGAATCGTTGATAGGTCCGAAGAATACACCAGGTTCTGACTGACCGAAGACTGAATCAGTTATAAACTTGGTTCTATCGGCGTATGGGTATTTGGTGAAAAACTCTCTCAGGGTCTTATCCATATATCATAGGTTAGGTTATATGGACACTGGGTTGGGCTGGAACAGGAACTGAGAGATATTTACTACAATCCAAAAACAGGGTATCAGTCAGCTGAACGGTTATACCGGAAGGCGGTGGGAGAAGGTCTTGATGTGAGTAGGAAGGTGGTAAGGGATTGGCTGAAAACACAGGACACGTATACGAGGTATAGGCCGGTTGTGAGAAAGCATAAGTTCAGAGAGACGTTCGTTAGCCACCTCGGTGAACAGATACAGATGGACTTGGTTGATATGGGGAAGTATAGGAACCAGAACAAAGGGTATTACTGGATTTTGACAGCTGTTGAGATTCTGAGTAGGTACGCTTTCGCCATTCCCGTTTACAGGAAGGACATGAAAAACATGACTAAGGCTGTGGATAAGCTGTTGGAACAGTTCAAAGACCGATTTGGCACTTACCCTGACCTGGCTCAGTTCGACGACGGAAAGGAGTTTTATAACGTCGGTGTGAAAGGCCTGCTGAAGGAACGTGGTGTTGAGTACTTCAGTACGTTTTCAGACAAGAAAGCAGCGATCGTCGAACGGTTCAACAGAACACTTAAGACTGCTATGTGGAAGTATTTCTACACCAGACTGCTATGTGGAAGTATTTCTACACCAAGGGGACTTATAGGTGGATTGATGTCCTGGACGATCTCGTTGAGGGTTATAACAACACAAAACACAGTGTCGTTATGTTGAAGCCAAAGGATATCGATAAGTCAAACGAAAATCAGGTTTGGAATACGTTGTTCGGTCACCATTTTGGATCATCCCTTACCCAAGTTCCGGGTTGGAGACACTGTAAGGGTGTCAAAGTACAAGAGTATATTTACGAAGGGTTATGAGGCTAACTTCACTGAGGAAATCTTCAGGATAGTGAAGGTCATCCGTGGTGATCCAAACGTTTACGAGATTGGGGACGCTGAGGGTGAGCCGATTATCGGAAAGTTCTATGAGGAGGAGTTGTCGCCGGTGGATAAGAAGGATGACGTTTATAGGGTGGAGAAGGTGTTGAGGAGGAAGAGAGTCGCGGGAAAGAAGATGGTGTTGGTCAAGTGGTTGGGTTATGGTGATAGACACAACTCATGGATACCCGAGAGTGACGTACAAAACCTGGGTTAGTATATACCCGGGTAATGAGGTTAACATTATTCATTGAAAACGGTGAGAAGACTGTCTACTTCGAACAACCTATCATGGTGACAGGTCCAAGACCACAGGTGATGCTGAAGAAAGCGACGGTATACTGGAACTATAACAATGTGGTGTCAGGTCTGAACGATTCGGTGTCGTTCGATGGTAAGGAGGCATCCGCTCCTGAAGGTTATTTCGGCTTTGACGCGTTGGAAACGTTCGTTAAGGGTTTGGCCGGGACCCACAGTGGGGTGGTTGAGTTCGGAAAGAATGTTTACAACGGAACTTCTAAAGTGAAAACGTCGAAAAAGCTGAAACTTGGGAAGATGGGTCTTCTTTTGGGTTTTGGTGAGAACGATGTGATAACTGTTGGTGGTGGTGGGTGGACAAATAGTCCAAACCAGGTGGACATCAACAGAGGGTTGAGGTATGTTGGGATTTCGTGTGACGCTGTTGAGAGTGAGAAAAGTCTGGACAATGGGAGGAGGAGTAATCTGATTGGCACCCTTCCGATAACCTCTGAGCAGAGTTTGAAAGGAAGCGTACAGCACTACACAGACATTGAGTCGAAAGCTGAGATCCGAAAGGGTGTTTATGGTAAGATGACCTTTAGGGTTCGTGGGAATAATGATCAGTCAGTAGGTCGGCCAGTTGGGATTGGGGCTGTTCTGTTTGAGTTGTACATAGGTTAGTATATAATGGCTGAGGGAGGAGTTGATATCGAAATGGAAGGACATGGTAAAGAAGAGGAAAAGGAAGATAGTATCAACGAGACGAGTTTCATAGATGATGACAATGAGGACTCCGAATCGGACTATTCCATATTCGGACCTTCTGACCGTGTAACCCGTATTGAAGATGGAGTGCCCGACACTGGTAGTAAGTAACGTCGGGTCAATGAAAAGGTCTGTCACATATGATAAAAAGAAGGTCTTCCGCGAGGCATTAGGGGTTGTAATAAATAAAAAAGATGGTGATGCATCTAATGAGTTGATAGAATGGACCAAATTCAGATTTAACAAAAAAAGTGGTCTCGTCAACGGATTGTGGTTTCATGATGTACTGGTCAAAGTGTCTGATGGTGACGGGACTAGGTACAGTGATAACAAATCAGAAAAGGTACAAGGGTATGTTGATCGTTTCAAAGAACTGTTAGAGGGAGCCAAAATTGAACATTCCAATACGGCTGAGGGAGCGGTTGAGGAAATCAGTGGCAACCCAGTACTTTCTGAGAAAGTGGTGGCTAATATACTCTCACGATCCAGCTCAGTGATCAACGGTTGGGTTGAAGAAATGGAGGAAGAAGTGCAAAAACAGGTGAGAAAAATATTTATATCCGAACAGGAAGTAAGAGACATCTCTGGGGTAGTCAACATACATGGTGAAGATACGGACATAATTGATTATCTTAAAATAGAAGCCAACCACTACAGAACGAAAGCGGATAAGGAAGCCGACCCTCTTAAAAAACAGTTCTACGATAACGTCATAAGAATGGTGGAGTTAAAGGCAGACAGTATAAGAATCAGGATTAATGAAAGACCTGAACACACAGAAGCCATGTCTATCTTAAGCGATGAGGTGGAAAACAATGACCTGAATAGGTTGGAACGTTTTAAGAGGTGGGCTAAGGAAAATATGGTTGGTCTGTCTGCTATAGCCATCACCATAGCTGGGATCATAACCACAATAGTTGTTGCCGCTAGGGGGGCTGTCTCGGGGGGAGCAAGAGCAGTCGGTGGTTTCGCTAAGGCACTCGCTAACCTGGGTAAGAGTTTGGGACCTTTGTTAGCACCACTGTTCAGTGTGATAGCACAGGTTCTGACTTGGGGAGCAAAAGGGATAGCATGGTTAGCCAACAATCTGTGGGTTCTTGCCATAGCTATGACGTGGTTATTGTATGACTACTGGAAAAACAGCAAAAACCGAAAATAAAACCTGTTATGTAGTATATGACCAACAAAAGTCAGACAGAGCTGTTACCTGGATTCAGACGGGCGAAAATGTCAGAGATTAAGGGAAGTAGGACAAGACACACAATCACCATGAACCCCAACAAAGTCAACTCCGGTGAGGACCTCTACATCGACATACCAAAGCTAAAACCTGATAGCTGTTTGGTCCCGGGTAGCTTTCACTTACTGTTCGACTTCAAGAACATGAACACCAAGTCGTGGTTCCTAAACAATCTCTCCAGACTTCTAGTTGAAAGGTTGGTTGTTAAGCTAGCCGGCGAGACTGTTTACGACAATACAGGTGAAAGTGTCCTCGGTGTGTACAGGGATCTCTGGCTGCCGAAGAGTGTGAGGGATCAGATGGTTGGGTATGGGATTGGTCCAGAGAACCTGAGAAAGCTGATGTCTAAGGACGACAGTGGGGCCTCCTCTGGGGACGTTGAGAAGGTAGCTGACGCTCTGATGCTCACAATCCATGGGGTGAGGATGAAGGTGAGATTGGATAAGATCCTCGGGGACCATGGACTATATGCTCCCTTTGAGATGTATAACAACTTCCGCTACGTCATTAGCCTACCAAAGGCGAGTGATGTTATGGTGGCCCAGTCAAGTGAGACCGTTGACGGGTACACACTGGAAAACCTCGGACTGGAGTATGAGACGATTGATAACACCGACATCGCCAGTGAAATAACGTCGCTGTACACAGCTGGTCGATCGCTGTCCTACGAACACGTCACGTTGATGAAGTCAACTGAATGGTTGGCTGGATCAACCCTAATCAACGAACACATTAACCTTCCACGGAAGTCTATGAAAGGTATTGTGATGATGTTCACAAATAAAACCCGGACTGATAGTGAGAAATACGTCTATCCAAACATCGAAAGTGTTAAGCTAACAATCGAGGGTGTACCCAACGCCGTCTTCAGTCAGGGGATTCCAAAAAGCCGGTTCTATGATGAGGCTAAAAGACTATTTGGTGGAAAGGAAAACACAGATCAGTTTATGACAATCCAGAAGTTCTACAAGGACGCTTTCGCTCTAGCGATTGATCTGAGAAGTATTGAGGACCGTGACAGTGTCGGAACTGGGAAAAGAATTGTTAACACACAGTCTGGGGTCCTGGTCGAGATTACTAAGAAGGTGACTGTGGCTAATGTAGTCTGTCGGATCTTTGTGCTGAGTGATGGTTTGGTAAACATGATAAACAAAAATCTAAAATCAATCCAATATTAAATGGACCACCCATTCAATATGTTGATCGTTGGTATGACGGCTTGTGGAAAAACCTGGTATCTCCTGAAGATGTTAGAAGATGAATACTTCGGGTTCTTCGACTACATCGTTCTGCTCTGTCCAACGTTCAGCTGGAATAAAACCTACACCACCTGGAAATACACCTCCGACCCAGACTTCATCGCTGTGGATTGTAGTCAGGACGACGTTGAAATTGTATTAGAATATATTGTTCGGATATTCAAGGGATCCGAAACATTGATAGTCCTCGACGACTGTGCCAGTGGACAACCCGTAAAGAACAGAACAAGTGAGTTGGTTAAATTAGCCTTCAGCGCCCGACACTACAATCTATCAACTATCGTAATCACACAACAGCTAACAGCTATCACAAAACCCTATAGGGAGAATATCAGTAAGTTGGTAACGTTCTACAACCCCAACAAAACCGACATGAGGGTTATTACTGATGACTACCTGGGTGGTTTAGACCGTGATGAGGTTACGGGGATAACTGAAAAGTTAAAAAAGAACAAATACGCTAGGCTTGAAATTATGTTAAGGCATCCGTACACGTATAAGGTGGTCATCCCAAAATCTGATCTATAGTAAGATGGCCGAAAAGAAAAGTAAAACGGTGAGAGTTGGAAAAAAAATCAAGACACCCGCTGCAGAACCAGCTGAGGCATCTTTGTGGACAAGCTATACGCTGAATATGAGGCCAAAAGGATGGAAAGAGCTAACGAATTTCTGACTGATATGTTAATAAGTAGATTCTCCAATGTTCTCGGTGGTTTGGACGCCGTAGAAAGCTCTGAGGAGCTAGACAATGAATTACAAAAAGACAAACTGTTAAAGAGTGACGTTGGTAAGGTTGTAGCCATGATCACACCGTACATACCATGTCTCGGACTGTTATCCGGAGGTATAACTGTGGGAAAACATGTGTATCAACACAAAACAAAAGTATCTGAACAGAAATCGGGGAGTAAGTAAGGTGTGTCAAAACCACTCTGGGGTTGGGGCCACCAAAACCTATTTTCCCATCTGCTTATACTTTGAAAAGTGAGAAAACAACCCACCCTTTCAAACATCCTTTCTTGATGAATTCCAACATTTTTTTTTTTGGTTGGGGTCCCTTTTCGTCCCTTTTGCTTATACTTAAAAATTTTTTAAAAAAAGCTTACCGCCTCAAACAACCCTTCTCGCTAAATTCGAGCATTTTTGAGGCTGTTTTTGGCGAAAAAATAAAAAGTGCGCCCATAGCCTCATATTCTATACTACTGACTATGCACATGCCCATAACATATGGAGAACTTTTAAACTTAGAAATATGGGTGACTATCATGATCTCTATATGCAGTCTGATGTACTACTGTTGGCTGATGTTTTTGAAAATTTTAGAAAAACGTGTCTACAGTATTATAAACTTGATCGATGTCATTATTTCTCCAGTCCTGGCCTCTCTTGGGATGCTATGTTAAAAATGACTGAAGTTAACCTTGAACTACTGACTGATATAGATATGTTTCAGTTTATTGCAAAAGGTCTCAGAGGTGGTGTATTATATATTGCTAACAGACATGGAAAAACCAATAATAAATATATGAAAAACTATGATGATGGATTACCAAGTAAGTATCTCATGTATCTAGATGTCAATAACCTCTACGGATTGGCTATGAGTCAGTATCTACCGGTGGAGCCCTTACAAAAATAAACTATAGTTTTCATGCCAGAAACTATAGTTTTCCATCCAAAACTATAGTTTTCAATAAAAAACTAAAGTTTTTCAGCAAAATACTATAGTTTTCGTTCAAACTATAGTTCTGGAAATTAAACTATAGTTATAACTAAAGTTTACTTTTGCAATGAACTATAGTTTCCCTTCCAGAAACTTTAGTTATTACCTGATTACTATAGTTTTCATAAAAACTATAGTTTTTAAGATCAAATTATAGTTACTATGCAATAACTATAGTTGTTTACAGCTGAACTATAGTTTTCCAACTGGAAAATATTAAACAAACTTTAGTTTGTTTTGACAACTGTAGTTTCTAAAGAAACTATAGTTTTTAAAATTCAAATAGTATGTATCTGTGAATTATGGCGAAACTATGAAAAGTATAACAGTAAGCTAGGTATCAATTGGTATAAACTCACAAATCTATTCATTTTATACCTGCTGGTTAGGCAATTGTTAATTGAACTATGGTGACTTCTATCAACTAAGACAGAAACTGAAAAGTGTAAAAAAACGTTTTTATTATAATATACATAATTACAGTAATTAGAATAACAAACGAACAAAAAGTTCCTTTTAATTAATACTATTTAGATATACGGTATTTAATTTACATATATAGTATTACATATTAAACTCATACACTGTAAAAACTGACTGGTTAAAATAACCTCTTTTTTTTTGGCTGCGACCAATATGGAATGGTCTTATAAAAAACACACCTTTCATAATAACACCTTTTGAGTTACACATCTTTATGAGGAATACACCTTTCGAAAAACATAGCACATCGTTTGAAATAATTCACTGTTCAAATAGAGTACTTTCGGTAGTAATAACAAACGCTTTGGTAGTAATAATAAAACACATCTTTTAAATATAATACAACATTACAACATTTGTTTAGCTTAAATATCCCAACGTTTAAAACTTTATATCTATACCTAAATGTGCATGAAGTAATTCCGAATCAACACGTGTGTAATTTCGAAACAGAATAGCATATCAGAATTCAGAAAGAAAGGCTACAGGTAATAAAAATTTTGGCTAAATAGCGCCATCACCAGTGCAGAGGCTCCCTCTAGCCAGTGTCGTACCCAGCCCCCAGGCGCATGTAGCCACGATACCGCGCATGCTGCGCGCAGCGAGCGCGCATTGATACTTGGGATAGCGTCATCCCATCTCAGTGCGCCACGTTTGAAATTCACTTGTGATGGACTGATGGTGTTTTGAGATTCAAGCTACATAAACCCTTGTAAATAAGACTTTTTGTTTGCGAAGAGATCAGGAAGACAGTCTTCGCCGAAATAACATGTTCTTCTACGGAAAGATTTAACTAAAAGCCATGGAAATCGAGTTGAACCAACAAAGTCCTAGAAGCTTCGCTCGCACGAGGCTACCAGCAAGGTAAAGAGATTCAGTAATCGTTTGTTTTATATTGTCCTACTTATTGTAATGTGAAATTTTCTCTGGCTCTCGTTGTCAATTTCCTGTTTGATTGTCCATTACAAACCATTTTATACTGATCGAAGTTAGTGTAGTTGAAGACTTGAAGTCAATGTTTATTATTAAAGTCATCATCTTTTGTTATCAACAATGTTGGCTTAATCTCTTCTTGTCTTCACAATTTTACAGTAATAGTCAATTGTGGTTCCTAACAAACTCTCAAATCATTCTTTCTTTTTTTTACCATTCTTTAGCCACCGTTTCATTCATGATAAGGATTATCTTATGTAAAACTAAAGCATTCAGATTTTGAGGTAAAAGTTATTTGTGATTATATGAAATATTAAATTGTTGGTATTAAACAGACTAACAGTAAAGTATGTTTTGTGTGCGTTTGTTTGTCTGCTTATTCATTCATATATTATTTTCTCTTGTTTTCTAGTCCATAGGGTAGAGTTACCATGTTCAGTTGTGTTCAACCATTCAACTTGCTGTCTATATTGGTAAGTAAAATCCTTAAATAATACTGGTAGTTTATTTATTGATCAATGACATAATGATCTATTCCAATAGGCATGTTTATATCTCAAAATACTATTAGCAGGTTATATATTGGTCTAACTGTATGTCTTTTTTAAAGTGACACTGATGCTGTATACTGAGATTTTTAATACACACACACACATACACACACACACATATATATATATATATATATATATATATATATATATATATATAGTGTAATAAAAGCTTCTAGGACAGCGTCGGCCATGGTTGAAATCCAAATATTACCAAGGTTAAGTCACGTTGGCCTGAAAAACAGAGAAAAACCTTCTCGATGTTTCGAGCGAAGGCCCACTAATTTCTCCTGACGAAGGGCCTTCGCTCGAAACGTCGAGAAGATTTTTCTCTGTTTTTCAGGCCAACGTGACTTAACCCTGGTAATATTTAGTGTAATAAAAGTAGTGTGCTGCGTAGGCAGTGTTGAAACAACAATCGAAACGTTCTGTTTCGGCAGTATTAACCTACTATACCATATTTCATATATATATATATATATATATATATATATATATATATATATATTTATGTGTATATTTATGTATATATTTATGTATATATATATACAGGGTGTATAAAAAAAAAGGCTACCCTTAGAAAATATAATTAACATTCTTTTCAAATAACCTATTGTATATTGACAGCCCTGGACACCTCTGAAGTAACGGATGCGTAAAAAACAAATGGTCGTATACACCTGGGAAATTACGATAACTTCTAAACGTATGAAGGAGCATAACTGAAATAAAAATGTTAATTATATTCATATCAGTTCGATTAAAAATGGTTCAACTGACCACAGAGCAACGCGTATTTATTGTAGTAACTTATACCCAGACACAAATTCATCAGCACATCAGTTAAACAAGAAGGAAAGCTGTTACTGAATAGTTAATACTTTCACCATGCATACACTTCAAGTTATCTTAATTTCCCAGGTGTATAAAACCATTTGTTTTTACGCATCCGTGACTTCAGAGGTGTCCAGGGCTGTCAATATACAATAGGTTATTTGAAAAGAATGTTAATTATATTTTCTAAGGGTAGCCTTTTTTTTGATACACCCTGTATATATACTGTATATATAGATATATATATATATATATATATATATATATATATATATATATATATATATATATATATATATATATATATATATATATATATATATATATATATATATTTATATATTGTATTTATATATATTAATATAAATAAATATATATATATATAAATAAATATATATATATATATATATATATATATATATATATATATATATTATATATATATATATTCATATATATTTATATATATATATTTATATATATATATTATATATATATATATATTTATATATATATATATATTTATATATATATTTATATATTGTATTTATATATATATATTTATATATATTTATTTATGCTAGGAACACATATCACACATCTGGATATTTTAGAAAGTTGATCGGTTTGATAAAATATAAGACTCAAACTGGTATAATGTCATACTAATAATATTGGTATAATTTTAGTAAGTGACTGTATACATATACTTTAATGTCATCCTGATGTAAACACTCACAGTTCATGTGTTAAAATATATTAATTATGTTGACAATGTTAAACAGGGCATGTTGCGTAGCACACCTTTGTATTAACACACCTACAGTATACAGTAACACATCTTAACATGTGTTAATATATAACATACCAATGTGTGTTAAATAACCAACTCTTAAGGTGTGTTAGAAAACCTAACTTAAGGTGTGTTAAAATTTGGACAAAAAAGTTGTGTTAATTATTTAACACACCTTTTCTTAGAGTGAGTTATTCTAATTCATGGGTCCAACAAGATGGTGTGATCTCTGAGTTAGCATTTTTTGGATAAAAGAAAGTTTCACTTGTACCAATTAGCTTTGACTTTGTCACAACCTTAATTATTCAACTCTAGTTGAAGATGTGGCATCAAAAGAGAACACTGCCCCTCAAAATGAAAACATTCAACTTGATTTAAAATTATTTTATATTTATTATTATTTCCATTAAAAAAATGTTGCATGTTAACTTTGTACTTAGTAGGTTAACTTTATTGCATGTTTTTATCAAGTTAATAAACCTTTAAATATATGAAATTAAAATGCTGTTATTTATTACTTTGAATCCAACTTGCAAAATAGTGTTTCCCTGTTTGATTACACAGTTGGCAAAGCATATCTTAGCCAATTATGTTATCAACCAGGGAAAGACTATGTGCTTGTGTAAACCAATTATTAAGGTGCCTGAAAATGCCAAAGGTGAAGCCTAGAGGCTTGTTTATTCCCCACAAAAATATTTCATTCTCGCAAAAAACACTGGTTGGAAAATAATAAACGTAAAGAAAACTATGATTCTGGCATTCTGCAAACTATAATTTTCTTCAGTATAGTTTTCTTTAAAACTATAGTTTGTTAAACGAAAGTTTGTTTTGAAAACTATAGTTTTATAAATAAGTTTTGTGGAAACACCACGTAAAATATTTCTTTGAAAAGAAATATTAGCAAAGAAATATTTTACGTGGTGTTTCCACAAAACTTATTTATATTACTTTATCGCCATGAAAACGTTCAAAGAATTAACTATAGTTTTGTTCCAAAATACTTTCATGGTTTTAAAACTATAGTTAAAAAAAACTATAGTTTAAAGCATTAACTATAGTTTATGAAACTATAGTTTTGGTTTAAAAACTATAGTCTTTACAACTATAGTTTGTTCCAAAATACTTTAGTTTTGAAAACTATAGTTTTGTTCCATAAAAACTATAGTTTATTTTTGTAAGGGAGAAAGGATATAGACGGAGAGGCACTAAGTAACTATAAGAACGACCCTAATAAGGGTCTAATTCTAGAAGTAGATCTAGAGTACCCAGAAAAACTACACAACAGACATGACTATCCATTAGCTCCTGAGAAAATGAAAGTGAAAGAAGAAGTGCTTTCTCACTACTGTGAACAGATCAGAAATAAATTTAATATAACTGTAGGCGGAGTTGGAAAATTAGTACCCAGTCTTATGAACAAAAGTAAATATGTCCTACACTACAGAAATCTGAGACTTCATACAGAGTTAGGAATGAAGTTAACAAAAATCCATAGGGCATTAGAATTCAATCAATCTCCGTGGTTAAAGCAATATATAGACTACAATACAGGAAAAAGAACACTGGCAAAAAACGCTTTTCAAAAAGACTTCTTTAAACTGATGAACAATAGTGTATTTGGTAAAACTATGGAAAATCTAAGAAAAAGGGTTGACGTTAGACTTGTGACTGATGAGAAAAAAGTACTGAAACTAGCATCTAAACCTACTTTTTTCATTAGTAAAATATTTAACGATGACCTTGTGGCTGTTCATAAGATAAAAGAATGTCTGACACTGAATAGACCTGCATTTGTTGGTATGTGTATTCTAGATCTGTCTAAAACACTTATGTATGATTTTCACTATAACTATATTAGAAAAATGTATGGTAGAAAAGCAAATTTGTTATTCACTGACACAGACAGTCTACTTTATGAAATTACTGCTGAAGACACTTACGCTGATTTCTTGAAAAAGGTAAATCACTATTTGATAACAGCGACTATCCAGAAGATTCGCAATACTTCTTCAGGGAGAATAAAAAAGTAATTGGCAAAATGAAGGACGAGGCTGCAGGAGTTCCCATTGTAGAATTTGTTGGACTCAGAAGTAAAATGTACTCATATATGAAAGACAACGACAAAGGTGACAAAAAGGCAAAAGGTATTAAAAAGGTTGTCATAAAGAAAAATATGAAACATGAAAACTATAAAGAAGTTCTGATGGGTAAAAAGCAGCTTTTACATAAGATGAAAACTATTAGAAGTGTGAATCACCAGATAAGTAGTTATGAAATTAATAGTGTCTCTGAGTTGTTTTGACGATAAGAGATACCTACTGGAAGACGGCATTAATAGTTATGCATACGGACATAAGAAAATAAAAATTACTGAAATCAGAGAAACATTTAGAAAATATGCATTTATTAATTAGATGCAGTAGAAAAAAAGGCCTACACCAACAGCAGCAATAGTAGAAAAAATATATTTACTTCTGTTGTTGTGTAGTATAGTAAATGGGGGTACGAGCAAATCTTTTTATTTTTTAGCCACTACTATTAATTTTTTAAAAATATGTGAAGTATTTCAGCTTAGAATCCTCTGATAGATCTGTCTTAGAGTGTATAACGGAAATTTGTAAGGGAGCAGTAAAATATTCCCACACCTCCATGTACCTCTAAAGTGGTGATAAAACTTTTACAGATCTACCAGGGGATTTCTAAACTGAAATACTTCATATATTTTTTAAAAAGTAACAGGAGCGGTAAAAAATAAAAAGTGTGCTCGTACCCCCCATTTACTATACTACTGATGTTCGTCTGCCACAGATGCAAAAGGTCTCGCATACTCTGCACGTACGATTGTGCGGTCGTTATGTAACAATGTAAAACTCATTAATAATTCATGAGATAATCAGCCAATTACAATAGTCCACTCAATCACCTGATTGACGTTGGATACGCCAGGAAAACACGCTAAAATCGTATACCACTCCAGATATTAGATGAAAACCGGTTTTCATCTAATTTTTGACATCTTAATTAGTAAGTCGAGTAAATGCAAAATAGTCAAACGATTTATGCCACACAAAATTTTATTTTCACACGAACTCAACTTTTTTTAACAAAGAACGTAACATGACAGTTGTTAAATACCGGCTTCTCTAATAAACTTACCTCGCGTTTAACATCATCTATTTCACACGAATAACTTTCATTAATCTCATTGGTATCGCTCACCTTTTCCGAACTTACAGGACCTAAGATACTTGAAACACATTTGCTCTGCTTAACACTACTTCTCTGATATTTAAGTAAAGCGTTTGACTTATGACCTGTTCTCTCCCTAATAAGTTTCTCCTCCACGCCTTGTTGAAATAAAGCAGTAGCGCACGTTACTCTTAGACTATGTGAAGTTTTCTCTTTCAAGCCAGCAGCTTTACACATATTAGGCAAAATCTTCGAAAGCGTATTCACTCCTACTGCACTTTTGTGGAAACCCAATTCTTTTCTGTCCGGTCGGTAGTAAAATGCATTACTATTCTTATTCTTATTGCTAACTTTTGCTAACCCAATATACAGCTTGTAAATATCAACTAAACAACGCATTTCATGTCTCTCGCCCTCTTGGTGACAAATATGACGGACGACTCTTGGCTCATATTTTAAATTTAATCATCCAAGCCTCCGTGAAAGGTCTTCGAAACATTCTCCTCAAATTTGATGAAATTTTCTCCGATTTCAAAATTACTCAATGTTATCTGTCTATGTTCTGCACTTCTGAGACCAAACAGTTTCCCGTTATAAAAATACACAGTATTCAATAAAGATTGTGACGAGGAAGCGCCGAGCAGCTCCTTCTCCCAAAATAATTGCTCTTCTTCTTCGGTTATAGCTTCTCTCTCAATCTTCTTCGAGGCCAGAGCAACGCCTTCTCGTGTACACATTTTCATTTCACAATCGAGTAACTGTCTAAACCTATGAAAACTACAAACAAAATAAAAATATAGGACCTTCGTTTTAGATATTTATACAAATAGCACCTACATTTTAGAATACAAGTAGCACAATTGTCTTTAGGTAAATACACACCGGTCGTCTGCCTTGTCTAACGGATTGAACATAACATTTCTATCAGAAAGGAATCGTTTGATGCCTGTTATCAAACTGTATAGTGTACGAGCTGGATATTTCCCGCCTTCTTTATTAACAACCTCTTGAACAAATTTTCCCAACCAATACGCCAAGCTTTCGGCTTCCAAACACTCCAGCGGCGTACTAACGTCTTGTAAGCCCACTCCCTCTTCGCTACTTTCTCCTCTCGAAGTTTGCCACTCGTGATACACTGAAACTGCCCACTTTGTTTTGTAACGAGTGGACGAAGGAATAGGCTTTTCGATTGCTTTATCTTCTTCCTTTTCGCTTCTTGGCGAACGAAACGCCCTATCTCCTTCGCTCATCCTCACAAACAGAGAATTGTTCATTTTACGAATAAATTTTACACACCCTAGAATAGAATCCCATGAGAGTGTATTTCTAATTGCACTTGAATCAAACATCCAATCAAAATTGTCTTCGATTGAGATGCCATATCAACAACTCGTTTATCAACAACAACAACAACAACAACAACAATTTATTGTACCCTTTGAAAAATATCATGAATAGAATTACATAAATTATTTTGATAAGTTAGGGTACTGACTTCCAGAAATAACCTTAATGGGCTAAAAATGCCAGGAAGCCAGTTCATAAAGTTGAAATTAAATTACATGGTCGGAATATTTACAAAGGATACAAACACGTTGCAGCTATATTTAACTTATTCATTTTTACATACATAATCAGAAAAGCCAAATATCACTGCACACATAACACAGAAAACAAACTTACACAGACAGATCTACACTATTATAGTTAAGAATATTTTTTAGTAGTATGGTGCAATGTTAATCAACATTGTAATAACAATGCAAATTAACACCGCATACTTAAAAAGAAAAAGGATGAAAAACGATCAGAACAGCCTCTAACTCTCAAAGCAAGATAAGCAAGGAAGGAAAGAAGGAAAATAACTTCATTATACATTTTTAATAATCTTCTAATAAATCATTTTTCATCTTTTTTTTTAATTTTGAAAGGGAAAACAATTTCATGTTATCATCTATAGAATTCCATAATTTTGATCCTTGAAATTTTATGCTAAATAGGCCATAGTTAGTTCTTGCTTTAGGAAGGTAATAAGACCGTTTTGATGCCAGTCTTGTATTATAATTATGAACTCTATCTATTGAAGTAAAGAATTTATCAAAAGCTGCAGGTAATAGTTGATGGTGGAATTTGTACATAAATAATGCATTGTGAAGAGTTACCAGATCCATTATCTTAATTATATTTAATGACTTAAACAAAGGACTTGAGTGTTCATCGTACTTAGAAAAAGTTATTATACGCGTGGCCTTTTTTTGTAAGACAAAAAGAGGTTGTAGAGTAGTGGGATACGTATTACCCCAAGTAATTATTCCATATATTAAAAAAGGATAAATCAAAGCATAATAAAGGTTAATTAAAATATTAATATGGACATAGTACCGTAATTTAGATAAAATTCCAATACTTCTCTTGATTTTTTTAGAAATACTTTCAATTTGGGATTTCCATGTCAGGTTAGAGTCAATCAGGATCCCAAGATATTTAACCGAATAACATTGTTTTAAAATTTTATCATTTATTGTTAATTCAAAGTTTATCCCTATTTTCCGTTGAGGTGGATGGAAGAGGACGAAATTTGATTTTTCAATATTAAGTGACAACTTATTTGCGCATAGCCAAACATTAATGTTATTTAATTCAGCATTAATATTTGATTGCAAGATATTAATATTTTTATGTCTATAGAACAGATTTGCATCATCAGCAAATAAATGAAAATCAAAAAGAGTAGAACTCTGATGGAAATCATTGACATACAGCAGGAATAGTATAGGGCCAAGAACTGATCCCTGAGGTACACCACAAGAAATATTTTTAGGCAAAGATGTGGTATTATTTACTGTCACAGTTTGTTGACGGTCACGAAGATAAGAAGTGAACCAGGATTTGGCCACACCCCTTATTCCATAATGCTCTAATTTTTTTATTAAGATTTCATGATTGACCGTATCAAATGCTTTACTAAAATCTAAGAATATTCCACATGACCAGTCTCGTTCATCGATTGCTTTTTGAATTTATCAATTATACTAAGAACTGCATGATCTGTGGAATGTTTAGGACGAAAACCAAACTGATTGTCAAACAAGATTGCTTTATTTTGAACAAAATCAAGCAGTCTTCTAGACATTAGTTTTTCCAATAGCTTATTAAATACTGAAAGGAGGGAAATTGGACGATAATTGCAAAGACTTGTTTGAGGACCTTTTTTATAAATTGGTAAAACGTTAGCTAATTTAAAGTTGCTTGGCACAATGCCAACTGAAAAAGAAACATTGAATAAAGTCTCCAGTGGCTTTGAAATTACAAATCTAAGAATTTTAAGAACTGAGATTGGTATACTGAATGGGCCAGTGGCCTTTCCAAGTTTCAGGTTATAAATTTCATTTTCAATTTCCTCAGAGGTAACAGGTGAAATATAAAAACTGCTACATGGAGAATCAGTTAAAATAATCAAAGGGTGACATTTGTACATTTGGTATTGAATTGGATAAACTATTTCCAATATTAGCAAAATAATTATTAAAAGCATTTGCAATTGTCATCGAATCAGTTATTGCATTATTTCCCTCCATGATTTTCGTAATTTTATGATTTGTTTTAGACTTAAAATGAATTATTTGTTTGATACCTTTCCATACTCTCTTGGTATCTTTAATGTTCTGTATAAAATAGTGATTATAATTTTTTTTTTTACTAATTTTCAAGATGTGATTTAATTTATTTCTATAAAATTTAAATTTTGAATGATAATAAGAAGACTTTGTTTTTAGAAATTTCTTATATAATCTATTTTTAACATAAATTGATTTTTGAATTGCACGTGTAATCCAGGGTTTAGATTTCAATTTTATTTCTTTTCTAGATAATTGTTTAACAGGAATATGTTTATCAATTACTTCAAGTGTTTTAGCATAAAAAAGATCAAACATAAGAGATGGATCTTCGTTCGATGCATAAATTGTTTGCCAATTGACACATTGAAATTCAGTAATAAAATCTTCTTCATTAAACGTAGAATAATCTCTCTTATACATCTTAACATTTGCAGGGAGGGAAGAAAATTTGTTAATTATGATAAAATTTGGCAAATGATCTGTCAGATCATAGGCCAAATTACCACTAATAACAAAGTGTTCAATTGAATTTAAAAAAATGTTATCAATCAATGTTGAAGAGTGGTTAGTTATACTAGTTGGTTGTAAAATTTGTGGTTGAAAAAAAAAGGAACCAAGTAGATTTATAAAATTGTCAGAACTGTGTGTGAATTTATTTTCAAAAGGTCAATATTAAAATCCCCCATTAATAAACAAAGTTTATTTTCTCTATGGAGTATGTCAACTGTAGAGTCAAGATATTCCATAAACTTATCCAAATTACCATTTGGATGTCTATAAACTACCCCGCATATTAAATTTGGTTGGCCATCAGTTTCAATTTCAATCCAAAGAGACTCAAAGTCTAGGTCAGTAACTGATATTTCATTTCTAATTTTGAAGTTTAAGTTATTTCTGATATAAAAAGCTACACCTCCTGCATTTGAGAGGCTATGCTTAAAAACAAACTCATATCCAGTTATTTGTGTATTAATCAAGGAATCCTGATTCTCTCTAAACTTAATTTCAGAAAGCCCAATTAATGAAAAGGGGAAATACAATGCAGATAACATATCTACAAGACTATCGTGATTGGCTGACAAACTCCTAATATTGCAATGCAGAGAATGATCTACGGTCAGATAAACACTCATTAATATCAGAATTATTATGATAATCATGTGTAGTATAATAAGAAAAATTTTGATCTGAAGGCATATTCAGATCTATATCAAGGTCAGTTAAATGAGGAATATTAGTTATAGGCGAAGTAATACTTAAACAAGGTAAGCTGTTCAGTTCTAATAGACTATAATCAAGGTGAGATGTAGATGTTGATATAGATGTTGAACATCTAAGGCAATTCACACTTGAATCACACATATTAAGATTATTATAATTAAAGAATATAATATATGATATATTTGTATATGTACTTAGCTCGATAGCTTAGTTAGTTCATCTTTATTCTTGATATAGATAACTTGACTCTCCTCATTCTTCCTTAAATAAATTCTGCCATTGGATGTCCAAATGAACTTATAGTTAAGATCTTTCTTGGATTTCAGACAGCACTTGAATAAATCTTTATTCTTCTCAGTAAGGCTTTCATTGATATAGATCCTATTAGAGATATTGTATCCAAGATCTTTCGCTGTTTTGAACCTTAACCTGTTTCTGGCTCGATAGAAAGCTTCTTTATTGTCACGACGGACAAACTTGACAATGATTGCCGGTTCTAGGCGCTTCCCTTTATATCGTTTGTTAACAGGCAAGCGGTGACTCACAGATATATCTTCCTCGACGATTTCAACATCCACAAGTTCGGCAATTTTCACTACAATATCGTTGGTAGATTTCATGAATGAATTTTCGACGACTGGTATACCTTGGATTTCTACACAATCCCTTCGCGAATACTGCTCAAGATCATTATAAGAATCTTTTAGTTGAAGAAGCTGACTCTCTGTTTGATGGAGGGCAGACTTTAGGATTTTATTTTCAGCCTGGATCTCGATTCTCTCCATTTCATGAGAGTTAAGCTTCAAAATCACTTCTTCATACTTTTCATTTGCCATGTCTATAAAACGCATTGCTTCTTCAAGTTTAGTATTTACATCAGAGACTTTCGAGTTCAATGGTGATAATTTCTGGTCCAGTGTTTCATCTAATATTAGCTTCAATTGCTCTGCTGTTAAGTATTTAGTCATTGTAGATCAGACAAACAACACATAAACATAAAAATACAGACAAAATTTATCAAAAAGCAGTAATATTTATCAAAAATATTACTATTTGTCTGGAGCGATGAAATACACCTCCGCCATCTTTCCGACCCATGCTCTCCCTTTCCATGTTTCATCAGGGGAATCCTAACACTCGAAAACAACAAAAACACTCGGCCTTCGGCCTCGTGTTTTCATCATGTTTTCTCGTGTTTGGATCCCCTGATGAAACACTCAAACTCGTTGTTGATATATTACGTCTCGATGACCTTGCAGTTCCATATGCTCCCTAATGTTCGCAGCATTCTTGCACAAAACCGGATGGTGAAACACGCATGCAGCAAACCATTTCAATCTTTCCAGTATAGTTTCGTGAAGTGGATGTGCAATATCGCGAACAGTTCTGTGAGGAAGATTGAGCAACGTGTACTGGAAGAAATGCTGGCAATTAAAAATTGAAAGAGTTTTCAACCCCAGTAATGTTGTTGTGCCCGATTTATATCCTTTTAGTTGTTTGTCGTCGGCGTTTACCGCTCGAAGATGGCATCCTGGGACTACTTTGTGACATACGATGTCACATAGCGCAGAAGCCTAGCCTTGCCATCAGTTGTTTGAACGTCCATTGAACATTTCAACATCGGCATTAAAGTCTAAATGTATGTGCGCAGATTTAAGCCAAACTCATGCGCGGGATGTTTCAGGTGAAGGGTCCGTTTTACCTTCTGCTGACGAAAAATAAGAGTCGGATTCTTGAAGACCTAACGAGTGAAAAAAGTGAAACGAGAAAGCCAGCTCCTCGTTGGAAGTTGGTATGTCCGCTCGTATTAATTGGTGTGTTGTATTTTTGTCGTGTCTCGAAGCCAAACAAGTAAGTGAAGATGAACAGTTCCTCTCTGTTGGAACTCAAAACGATAAAAGTCTTAACGTTTGAGGTAGAGGCAATGCGGTTGTAACTGAAAACGTGCTTCATCCAACGCTTGCTGTTACTTCCACAAAGATATCCTTTAACTATTTGTTCGAGAACATGAGCAATGTGCCTCGTTTCAAAGGCAGCGAGTTCAGTCGATCCTTTACCAGTATTTTCCCGAACTTTGTTCAACCACTTCGGGAAAGGAAAGGACCATTCAAATGGACTTAGTGTTACAAAGACATCCGGCCAACCGAATTGTGCTACAGCATCGAGTAGGAAACGGTGTTGCCATTGCCAGTAAGTGGCCGAGAACGTTTTCGTGTCTAGTGCACGAGCTGGCGAACAGTTCAAAAGACGTGCACTGTTTATAGCACCACTTACGACTTTGTACAACCACCTATCGTACTGATACTGCAGCAAGTCAAAGTGGAGGGAGTAATCTACCAACTCGGACATGACCTTTGCCATGAATGCCACTTTGACACTGAGGCGAGATGTCGTGCCACATAACATGCTTTCGCACCAGTCCGTAAACGGATAGAGGTTGGGCCAAAGTGCACACTCGATACCTTTTGTCTTTTCCAGATCGAAAGTATTTAATGCTACCTCATCTCGAACGAGCTGTTCACGAAGTTCAACGAAATGAGCATAAGCCGAAGAGTCTTTCGATTGCATTAAATAGTGGAATGCACTTTGGCACTTCTGTTGATCAGCTTTGCAGGTTAGACGAGCGATTTTTTCCTCAACTGATATTTCCGAGGGTATGATTTTTGTCATGCCTGTCTTAACCCGGTACCCGTGCGCTTCACGCTGGTGCACACCATAATCAATATTAAAGGGCCGAAGTGTTAAAATGTTGTCTTTGGACAAATCCCGAAGGGGTAACGGAATGCTTTCCATGCGTGGGATTACATACCGACCGTTGCAACATATGTACATGGCACACTGCGTCTTGGTGCATTCTTGTTACTGAAAGTTGGCATCAGCTTTACAGTGAACAGTGAATTGCACTTTTCGCAGTAACACCAGGAACAGTTCTCAGCCCAAAATGTTAGGTCATCTGAAATGGAGGTCACATTATTTCGAATAGATCGTTCACGGCCGGTTGCACGTCCCACTGTTGCATGAAAGCCGCGCGTTCCCCTTCTTGCCTTGTCACTTCTTGCACCTTATCTCTTCCATATCGTTGTTTTTTCTGTTCCCTCCCCTCGTCTCGATAGACGAAATGCACTGGTCTGTCTTCCCAATATATCCATGCATCTTCCTGACTCCAGGTAATGTTAGGCATTTTCAGGAAGTGCTACCACTACTAGGAATGTAAATATATAACAATGGAAAAGGAAGCTTACTACTATATATAATATAAGATGAGATGAAATGGAGGTCACATTATTTCGAATAGATCGTTCACGGCCGGTTGCACGTCCCACTGTTGCATGAAAGCCGCGCGTTCCCCTTCTTGCCTTGTCACTTCTTGCACCTTATCTCTTCCATATCGTTGTTTTTTCTGTTCCCTCCCCTCGTCTCGATAGACGAAATGCACTGGTCTGTCTTCCCAATATATCCATGCATCTTCCTGACTCCAGGTAATGTTAGGCATTTTTAGGAAGTGCTACCACTACTAGGAATGTAAATATATAACAATGGAAAAGGAAAGCTTACTACTATATATAATATAAGATGAGATTGAGATTGAGATGAGATGAGATTGAGATGAGATTGAGATGAGATTGAGATGAGACTGCGATGAGATTGAGATGAGATGGAGATGAGATGGAGATGGAGATGGAGATGGAGATGAGATGGAGATGGAGATGGAGATGAGATGGAGATGAGATGGAGATGGTTGAGATGAGGTTGAGATGAGAACGAGATTGAGATGAGAGATTGAGATGAGAGATTGAGATGAGAGATTGAGATGAGAGATTGAGATGAGAGATTGAGATGAGAGATTGAGATGAGAGATTGAGATGAGAGATTGAGATGAGAGATTGAGATGAGAGATTGAGATGAGAGATTGAGATGAGAGATTGAGATGAGATGGAGATGAGATGGGGATGGGGATGAGATGGCGATGAGATGGGCATGAGATGGGCATGAGATGGGCATGAGATGGGGATGAGATGGGTGTAGTGTTTATGTGTAAGCAGTCATGCTGACCAGCGGTGTACACGTGAGTACACGTCCGCAGTAAATGGGGTCAGCGGGAATAGGTATACGTTCTTTGGACGTTCCTTTTGGAGCGGCCATACTGTTGATTAATAAATATCTTATCATTGTATTATGCGTGTTTTTCGAGTACATAACCGACTTTATATTGGCGACGAGGATTTATAATCGCATGTAAAGCAACACAATGGATCAACAAGATGGTATAGAGCCAGGACCATCGGGTGTAGCGGCTCAAAATATCCAAAATGAAGCTTCGACTCATGGGCCTCGAGATATTAAAATGCATGCCTTTGCTCCCGACGTCGATCCCGATGAGACAGGTCAACGATGGAAGAAATGGGAGAAGGAATTGACAACGAGGTTCAGGTACTTTCGCATTACTAATACACAGGATCGTGTAGATGCAATTAATATTTATGGAGGTGAACGAATACGGGAACTGATCAACACATTGCCAGATGTTCCTACACCAAGTATTGCTGAACCAAACGAATATGAGAAGATTATGGCAAAGCTCAACAATCATTTTACACTGATGGTAAACAAGGACAGTGCTCGCAGTAAGCTCGACAAGATGCATCAAAACGAAGGTGAGTTGGTAGCTCAATATTATGTACGATTGAAAAAGCAAGCTCTAAAATGCCAATTTGCCGACACAGACGATGCAATACGAAGCAACTCTTACAAACTATGAGAGATAATAAATTGCGCCGCGAAGCGATGGTAAAGAAATACACTCTTACAGATTTACTTAAGCATGCTTCGAGCAAAGAGGATGTGGACCGACAAGCATGATCGATTGAGGAATCTCTAAATGTAAAAGAGACCAATCGGGTGTATGAAAAGAAACCACAGTACCGTGTAAATAAGGGTAGGGGTTTCAACAAAAAGCCAAACGGGGACGACAGCACAGCTTCCCGTACAAAAGGCCAAGTTTGTTCGTACTGTGGCAAAACTCACAAAGGGCCCCGAACATCCTGTCCAGCATATGGGAAAGTGTGTCGCTCTTGTGAAAAGGTTGGTCATTTCGAACGCGTTTGTAGAAAGAAGGCGAAAGAGAGTCTCCATTCAAAAGCTAACCGCACCGAGAAGCAAAACGAGACACCCAGTTCCAGCGACTCAGAATTCGTATTCCAAGTAAGCTCGAAGGATAATGAGCCACCTACAGTGGAAGTCAAAATCAACGGCGTCAAAGGAAAGATGGAAGCCGACTCGTGCTCGTCAGCAAACGTCATCGATGAAAGCAGGCTTAACAAGTTGCAAACCGGTTAGTGGACAAAATAACTTTAAAACCGACAGAAACAAAGTTGTTTACATATGCGCAGGCGAAACCCGTACCACTTATCGGTTGTTTTAATGCCAAGATCGAAAGCCTCAGCACAGGAAAAGAAACCACTGCAGTTTTCCTGGTGGTGAAAGGAGCTACAAAATCCCGACCACTCTTAAGTTGGGAAACATGCAGTAAGTTGGGTATATTGCACATCAAAAATATGACCCAAACCAAACCAATCCTGCCTGAAAAGCAACCTGTAAGCAAAGCACCACGCTTAGGACAAACTAATGGAGGAGTATCCTGATGTGTTTACCGGCCTAGGAAAACACACAAAGATAAAAGCCAAGCTGATAGTGGATGAAAGTGTAACTCCTGTAATCCACAAGCAGCGCAAAATACTATACAACTTAGACAAGAAAGCGAAGGAAGAGGAGCAACGATTGGAAGAGCTCGGGGTGATCGAAGAGGGTCCCGGACAGTCAACCTACTACCTGGTGCACAAACCCGGTGATCGCACCAAAACCCCATAACCCCGAAGCAATACGCTACTGCTCGGACATGAGAATGCCAAATACCGCTATTAAATGACCAATTACTGAAGCAATGACGGTGGAAGATATCAAATTCAAGCTCGAAGGGGCTACTGTGTTTAGCGTCCTAGATATGAATGAAGGCTATCATCAGTTGGAGCTAGATGAGGACAGTAGACATCTTACAACATTTTACGGCACGTCGACCGAGTTGAGATATACAAGGCTTAATTACGGAACAATATCGGCACAGGGGATATATTCGACAAAGCCATATCAGATACATCGAAGGTTTGGACGGTGTACTACACATCAGGGATGACTTCATCGTGTATGGCAAAGATAACAAGTCACGTGATGAGGCTTTGGGACATCTACTGCAAAGATTTAGAGAATGTGGTCTTACATTCAACCCGAGGAAATGCAAGTTTTGCAAGCGGGAGATCGAATACTTTGGTTTTGTGTTCACCAAAGACGGGAGCAAACCATCTCCAAGCAAAGTTCACGTGCTGAAGGAAATGGATCCACCGAAGAATGTCACTGAAGTCAGATCCCTACTTGGGATGGCCCAGTATTCATCTCGTTTCATCCCCAATTTCTCGGAGTTAAGCATGCCACTCCGTAGTCTCACCCACCATGGGGCACGAACAATTATCATTAGAGCCAGCGGTTGTTCTGTTAAGCAACAATGGCGCCGAAATTATAACGGAGTTGGCGAATGAAAGAAGAAATTGAACATTTAGGCGAAGCAATACGTTCTATAGAAAACAAAAACGGCTACAAAATGGTTAGAATGGAAATTATTAATGGTAAGAGCGTTAAATTGTTTATCTGTGTTCGTTTAAAACGAAATAACTGCAAACAAAACACATTTCAAAATTACGCTTGTGTTGACAGATTTCGTGATGTAAACTATATGCTAAATTGAATGTTTCTTTCAACTTTTTGTCACTTTTACAAATCAAATGAGTGGATATATATTGTTTCAATATTGTACGTGAAAATCCATACTAAATTATGCAAGAAAACTTTACTTTTCCATCAGTTATTGTATGAGCCAAGGAGATGTCCGAAATGACTGTTGAACGTTTGTTGTTGGCAGTTAAAAAATGTATTAAACGAGCCTCAAAGAATATGTTATGGTCGAGAATTTATTTAACTTTTGCTGGTAAATTTATACTAATTCCCGATACTAATTAATTGCAAATATATTAATTCCCGACAACGAGGGCGAGTTGTCACTCGCCCTCGTTGTCGGGAATCAATATATTTGCAAACTTCGCAAAATATTTCAACAGTACTAATAAAAAAAAGTTCGTAAGATATTTGCATCTGTATATAAATTTTTGTTACTAATAAAAAAAAGTTCGCAAAATACGAAACTTTCGCATTTTGCGACTTTTTCCATCCGTATATAATTCCTTACTACTAATAAAAAAAAGTTCGCAAAATACGAAACTTTCGCATATTGCGACTTTTTCCATCCGTATATAATTCCTTACTACTAATAAAAAAAAGTTCGCAAAATACGAAACTTTCGCATTTTTCGACTTTTTCCATCCGTATATAATTTCTTACTACTAATAAAAAAAAGTTCGCAAAATACGAAACTGTCGCATCTTGCGACTTTTTCCATCCGTATATAATTTCTTACTACTAATAAAAAAAAGTTCGCAAAATACGAAACTGTCGCATCTTGCGACTTTTTCCATCCGTATATAATTCCTTACTACTAATAAAAAAAAGTTCGCAAAATACGAAACTTTCGCATTTTGCAACTTTTTGCATCCCCCCTTGTGAGATGCTTTGAATTAGCCGCGTCGCGTATATATGAACTGATAAACTGCCGGAAAGCGAACTTTGTTAATAAATCCGTGTTCTTCAAAGGTATTCATGGGGGGTTTTCGAGACTGAGGGTTGAAATAGGAAGAACAATTATCGGACTTTACAGGGTTTTCGTGCTACAAAACCGATTTATCGTTAAAATTTTATATTTGAAACCATAATTGTATTTTGAAATCGCCGTTGAAATACCGCGCCCGCAGGGCATGCTGCATGCATACAACTTGAAATTGGGCTGCCTGTGATTATATCTTTTACGTCATGAACTTTAACTTTTTGCATCGGTATTAACGAAATTGAACTTTATTATTTTTTCTCGAAAAGTTTAAAACGTATATAGACAAATTTGATGTGATTGAACAGGTGGGCAATTTGTCTGCACATACGCGAAATCAAGATCAATGCGTGGATTTCGCGTGGGTTCGTGAAACGCTCGCGAAAATTGAAAGGTAAATAAACAAAATGTCATTTTCAATGTCAAATTAATCCACTTGGCGCATTTTTTACCGAATGAATTACAGACTTAGCAGTTCAATTGCCAACGAGAGATTAATAAAATCACGGTCTGAAGGTAATGCGAACGTCTAGTTTTCGATGTATTTTTGCATTTCTCAGTTTATTTGTCCTTCGAATTTCCCTACAATCAACGGCTGAACATGACGTTCCCCCAGAACTACACAATATTGAAGCTTGATTTGTAATAAAATCACATAGTTGGGAAAAGATACGTAGCGATAACAGTCAAAGCGTCTTCAAAAATTACCGTTGTCAAAACAGATATGGTTTTTTGCTCAGTATTCAAACCTACTATATTGACCTATATTCTGCTTGCATCGACCATGGATCATCGTGAGCGATTTTTGAACGTATGTCGCATTTTCCCCGAAGATAATTATGGTTCAACAAAACAGATGAATAAACATAAACTGCCTTAAAGCTATCTGAAAGTGTTGCGAACGACTAGATTTTTTGCTATCCTTCGTCAAAGAGGAAGGTTAATTGCTGTTTTCGTTGAAAATAGAGTATTAGATTCGATAAATAATGATGATGATGATGATGATAATCAGTAATAATAATAATAATAATACTACTACTACTACTACTACTAATAATAATAATAATAATAATAATAATCTTTATTTGTCGGGGGTAAATTTATACACTTTTACTTAAACAGTATTCTTCCAAGTGGCCCTTGTACAGTCTTATAAAAGATAAAAAGTCAATACGAAAAGAAGAGATACATAGAAAAAATAAAAATTATCTAAACAGGGAACATAAAAGTATGAGCTAAATATCTGAACTTATCTTGAGGTAAAAGAAAACGTTTAGTTGATACTGTGAGGTCGAACAGAAAGGACGCGAGGAGTTGAAATCAATTTTCTTTAAGATCATCTTCATAAAAGAAAGAAAAAAGCAAGTCAGCTGACGTGATCTGACGTGTCCATGTGGGTGTCCTCTAATAGTCTTCTTGCTGGCGTAAAATACCGTACTTCCGCTGCTCCGATTACGCACCTTTGCAGCTTCAACGAAAACCCCCCATTCGAACAGCAAACCGCTGGATCGACCAGCTTGGAAGCCATATTAAAACGAAGCAAAGCTCAGATAACTCACTATTAAAATCGTATTTTGACTTTTGCATAAAGATAATTTAATAGTATTAAAAAGAAAATGGCAATAAAGAACAAATGTGTCAAATACGCCCGCGGTTTGTTTTTTTTGTTTTTGGTCAGCGCAGACAAATTACCCACAATTGCAACTGCCAGGTTTTTTCATTTTGGGCTACCTGTGGTTAGTGCCACGTGAAGTGATCTCGATTTTCCCTGTAAGTTTTTGCATATGTTTTGTCAATGTCTCAAGGCGTGTTAAAAGGTAAGAAAATTTATAAACTATTTATTGTTCAAGAATATATTTTTGCTGGAATGGCAATTCAATTGTAAATTATTGAAATTGAATTAGAATTGCTGATTATAAATATTCATTTGTGATAACGGGATAAAACTTGTGCCGAATTTTAATACAGCCCGTTTGGACAAAATACCCTGACTTGCTACAGTTAGAAATCGTGAAAAGAGAGCATAACACTTTACTGACAATACGCACTGACATTCGTATTGCCTTAGTTTATTTTTTTTTCTTACTTCATCTCAAGAAATCTGACTGTTTTGCCTCCCAAAGTATTCCCAAAGTTATAGAAAATATATTGCTGATGTATGTTGAATATGTAGAATCGGCTAGGGAAGGTTACAGTGTAACAGTGGGGACCGGGAGCTGTTAACAGGGGGGACTCAAGTCCAAAATTTTCTGACAGGTACATATATACTTTTAAGGAATCAAAGCATATTTAACTGACAACCACAAAATGTCCAAGAAATTGGACAAATATCAAATTGTAGGTGGGGGGGGGGGGACTATAGCCTGCCTGCCCCTAGCTACAACAAGGTTTATTCTGTATGGGGGGGGGACTGGTGGAAAAATAGGGGGCAAGTAATTTTTTCAGATTACTGTATAAAGGGGGTTCAAACTTTTTTAGCATTGCTCATAGGGGGATAAATTTCAACAAAAGATCTAAGTGAAATTTGTCAATGGAGGGAGAATTACACAATAGAGGAAAAATTGTATCAAAGCACTCAAAAGTGGTTTGAAATATGGTTATATTGTTATACATTTAACTTGAGATGTTATACTACATAATGCAATATTTGGCTTTACTTTCATTTTAACCATGGCCACTGGTCATCACAATGAACTATCTTTCCAGTATAATGGTAAAATTCCATAAATTAAAATACTATTCTTTTTATCACATTATATATACTTATTCACTAGCCCAAAGAAGCTGATTTAATACTTTCTCAGCTAGAAATTAAAGTGCAAAACACAACAAATAAAATATTCTTCAAATCAACAACTGGTTTATACTTATAGTGAATATTATATTGATATACTAGTCTAATGTAGCTGTAAAAGTTCTGTACTATAAGGAACTTTTATTTAAATATGAATATTATTTATGCCATTGATCAGTTGATGAAATATAATAAACTAGTAAAACTAATCTTTAGATCAGATGATTAATCTCTGCATCTTTCACATAAAGGATTTTGGGAAGGGGGCACCTATCAATGTTTAAAGCCTGAGGGGGGGAGGGGAGCAACAATAGGGGATTTGACATGAGATGCTATCCTTTTGGTCAAGCTTTTGCTCATTGATGACAACCTGAGGTTGGAGACATTTGGCAACATTTATAGGCGTACGAGGTGGGGGGGGGGGGGGGGGAGGCAAGGAATAGAGTGGAATGGAAAAAGTCGGGCAAATTTTCAAGCTAAGTCAAGCAAAAATATAGGGGGAAAATAGGATGAAAATAAGGAAAAGTAATCAAACAATTTAATATCTGTGTATTGTAAGAGAAAAAGTATATTGAACAACAGGCACTTAATAGTGGGGTTTTTATATCAAAAGTCGGGCAATTTCCATTTCAGTCAGGCAAAATGTTCTCTGCACCCTTATAAATTTGTGCTTGTACGCCTATGGGCAACATGCTTTTTAACACAAGCTACATGTACCTGGGGACATTGGACCATTTGACCAAAAATATTAAATGCTCGCCAATTAACAGTGCTCCGAAGTTGGTCAAATCAGCCAAAATCACACCATTTTGAAAGTTAGACCGTTTTCTTGGGCCTGGGCTCTAATTGATAGATCTACGTCACATTTGTGTCACAGTCAGAACACCAAAATTTCTTCCTCCAAGTCTGAGTCAGTCGTACCATCTTGGAACATATTGATGAATAGATCTAAAGTTTTCATTGCTTAAATAAAGGTTTAAGAGACGCAATACCAAAAACACACTAAATAGTCAGAAGTTCGGTTCCAACCGTGACGTCACACAGTAAACTCGCACCATGTCCCTAATGCACGGTCACAGTTATAGAGGTACCAACTTTGAAGTGCTGTTAATGGGTGGCGATTTAATATTTTTGAGAAAAAATTTCGGGAAACATTTTCTTTTAACCTATTAAGTTATTTAAATATGTAAAGATCCCACAGGCCATAGAGGCACTTTCAGTTTAAGCCTAATTTAGGGTGACGTTCCTAGTCAGTGGCTTTGTGTAAACTGCCAAGAAATTTGGTAAATTTTCATAAACTAAATTTGTTTTTCAGTTAGTTAATTTTTTTTAGATCAGTTTGAGAACTGTACATAGAGAAATTAAAGTGTGCTTAAAATTATTATAATAAATAATTGTATAAATAGTTTTGTGTTATCTTTAAAAAAGATTCTCTGTGAGGCACTATTTATATTAATTAAAAACATATTTTTTTCAAAAAGGGATATATCTATAGGCGGGACAAGCACCCTTTTTGTTGATTCGTCGTCAAGCTTCAAAATGTTAAAGAGATATAAATGCATAAAACCAGCAATTCTACTAAAAACCAATTAATACAGTACTCCAGGGGCGGATCTAGCGTTAGTCAAATAAGTTAGTCAAATAAGTCAGACGACTAAGGTAAAAAAATAACGATTGTAAAAAAAAGCCCGGTTAAAAACGATGTAATAGCAGCGAGAACAATCGCAGAAAATCTAATTCGTCACCAGGACCATTCGCGGAAGGTGCGCGGACGTTTTATACCTCCTGGTGGTACTGATTAGGTTTGCCGAATTTGGCAGCCATTTTGACTTATTTACCCCGTTTTAGCCACTCTGATTGGTCAAAACAAGGTAAATTCTGAGCACTGATTGGTTTGCCGTATCTGGCAACCATTTTTCCGTATTTGACCCGATTTAGCCATTCTCATTGGCTGAATACGGCTTGCTCCAAATCTTGCCTGATTTACCTCAAATTGAGCAATCTGATTGGCTATGCAGAACCTTGATTGCCTGCCTAACTTGCCAGCCACCAAGTGTGCGATCTGTTTGCCTCGATCATGGCTTCTACTAGGCTCGGTTTCCAGCCTTATTTCGGGTAAAGTCCCGCGAGTCGAGATCAGGCTGGAAATCGAGCCCAGGCTTCTATAAGCATATTTGACCGCGCACGATCAGCTTTGGAAAGCAACAACAAGGTGTTATTGCGACAAATATATACATCGATTGCATCTGAAAGCGTCATGGTTTATCGAGTTCTCGGTAAAGAAGAATATTTTCTCAAGACTGCTTTACCTAATATAAATATCTCAACACGTGAATCAGTGAAGGGCATTCTATCGCTCAAAAAGTCCAAGGCAAGTTTAATTTAAAATGTTTTCATATATTCATTATGATAGATACGTGAAATATCTGACTACACGATTCATTATTCCCGTGTTTATGGTCGTTCAACGATATAAACGACTGCTAGAATTATTAAATTTATTCAGGGTTTTGGTTTCAATTTCAATTTCAAAATACGTCTGGCTGCGGGCATGCAAGTTGGGGTTTTCCCTGTATTTGCGTAAAATCTGTGTGCTCGTTTGAAGTCGGTAAACAATCCTAATTTATAAGTTTTAGAGTAGGTAATGAGAAACTCAGTGGCGTTAAAGTAGCGTGATAGCAGATATAAGGGAGTAAATCGTCGACGGAGATATTTGATTTTATACTAACAAAGCGCAAAATGAATTAGCTGATTTCCGGTTTACAAAATGGCGGAAGGTTGTGACCTTTTGAGCTCCTCAAGTGAAGCCACTTTGTTACCGCAAAGTGAAACATCCTCAAGGAAAAACACATTTACGATATGTGGAACCGACAGCCAACCTGAGAAGCCTTCAATTGAAGTCAATGAGAGCTACGGAGACGTAGATTTAGCGAAGAAAGAGGGAAGAAATGAGCTGCCCAAAGACGACCACGTGGAGTCTATAATCAAACCAAATTCTGATCTGTTTCCCCTTCTTGTAAAGGACCTGTCTTCGTTCAAGTCCCAAGAACTAAAAGTAGAGCTGGGGAAAAGAGGTCTAAAGATATCTGGAAACAAATCGACCCTGGTTGAACGACTTAAAACCGCCATTGCCAAACCCAAAGCCGGAGTCAATCTGAATCTCGAAGGCGAAGTCGAACTTGATGACTTGTATCCACCGAAAATAGATGACGACGCAAGCATTTCGTGTAGTGGAATTGAGGTCGGGCCATCGAACACAGGTATGAACAACAAAAATGTCCATGACATTTATTCGTTTATCGAAAACAAAATGAAAGAAATATGCCACAGCGAAATGGAAAATATTAAAAATGAAATCTGCCATAGCCTTCACAAGCCACAAGCTCCAACACGTGATGATGAAGAGTTAATATTGTCACTACAAACTGAAAACAAACACCTAAAATCAAGACTTGAACAATTAGAAACATGCTATTGCGACCTCAAACAAGAGGCAAGAATAATTACAGAAGAAAAAAATAGTCTTATCACTGCACTACGATTGTTGAACAATGAACACCCAAAACCTAAAGAAAACCAAGATCCTCGAAAAGAAAAGAAAACCAAAGAAGCCAAGACAACCAAAGAATCCAAGACAACGGTCAACAGGGAGGAAGAAAATCAAAATCGTCAAAATGTTCCAAGCTCGAAGACTGGAGCACGACAACACATGAGGGAAAACAACAAGCCAGGTGATACTGATAAGATGAAATCTCAGACAAAGGAAAATCAGCACAAGCATCCATCTACCCAATCCAAGCCAGTACCAACAACAGTGATCATTGGGGATTCCATGATCAAAAAGGTCCAAGGATGGAACATTGGCAAGCGAGTAAAACGCAAGGTAGTTGTGAAATCTTTTTCAGGTGCCAGTACATCCGACACGAGGCACTACCTCAAACCAACCATTGAGAGAAAACCTGAACAAGTTGTTCTTCATATTGGAACCAACGATCTTCGTCATTCTGAACCAGCAAAGGTTGTTGAGAACATAGTAGACCTTGCAAATCAGATTGAGAACAAGAGCAACACAAGTGTCATTATCTCTGAGCTAGTTACGAGAAGTGACAAAGACCAGCTGAATGAGGCAGTGAAAGATGTCAACAAGAGACTGAAGAAGTCATGTAAAGAAAATGGTTGGCAATTGATTGAACACAAAAACATTAGAGGTAACAATCTAAACAATAGTGGTGTACACCTTAATGAAACAAGTAACAATATTATGTGTAATAATTTTGTTAATTGTTTAGGTATGTTTGCTTGATCTCATGCCAACCTCAACAGGGTGGAAAATAATACTAACCTAGATCATCCAGTGATTCCGGAAACTCCCACCCATAATACATATGAATCCCATTATATGTCATTACCATCCTTTGGTATTCCTAATACCAGGGGTTTCAAGATAGCCTCCATTAACCTGGTTAGTCTGTATAAGCATATTGATCAACTTAGAATTTATATGCTTAACAAAGCTATTGACATTCTAGCTGTAAACGAGACACGTCTTGACCATACTATTTCAAATGTGAAATTAATATTCCGGGTTATGATTTTGAGAGAAAAGATCGGAACAGATTTGGGGGTGGTGTAGGACTTTACATTAGAAGCTCCATTAACTACAAATGTCTGACAAATCTCAAAGAAAACGACCTTGAGATGCTTTTTATTCAGGTAACAAAACCTAAAACCAAACCCTTCATTGTAGGAACCTGGTATAGACCACCAGGAACAACAATTGAAACTATAAATAATTTTGAAATGGTTCTTGAAAATTTAGAAGTTTATAATATGGAAGTAAATATTATAGGTGATCTAAATTGTAATGTTGGAGCCTCACCACCAGATCATAAAACTATAAAATTATTGGATATTTGCAATATGTATCAGTATAGCCAATTAATTGAGCAGCCTACACGTATTACTAAGGACACATCTTCCATAATTGACTTATTTTTAACAAATGATCCCCTCAAATACTCTCATATTGGAGTGTCAAATATTGGATTGAGTGATCATAGTCTTATATATGCAATAAGAAATATTTGTATTTCAAAATCAAGTCCTAAATTAGTAAAATGTAGATGCTTTAGAAAATTTGATCCTTTGAAATTCAGAAATGATCTCGCTATAGCCCCCTGGCATCTTATAGAGATTGAAAACAATCCAGATAGAGCATGGAACATATGGCAGCAGATGTTTTTGGACACTGCTGATAAACATGCACCATGTAAGACAAAGAGAATTCGGGGAAAACCCTCACCATGGATCACGCATGAACTAAAAAAACAAATGTTTGAAAGAGACAAATCCAAAAAAGTAGCTTTGAAATTTTCTTCTGATGAAAATTGGGCAAACTACAAATTTCTAAAAAACAAAGTTAACTATGATATTAAAACAGCAAAAACTGACTATTTTAATAATTATTTTAAAGTAAATTATGGAGATATCAGGAAAACCTGGAAAGGAATAAACAAAGTAATAGGAAATGAACCCAAAACCACCAAAATAAATAAACTTGACATAGGGAATATTACATATAATACCCCTAGTGATATTAGTGCAAGTTTAAACAAACATTTCTCTGAAATTGGACCTTCTCTAGCTTCAAAGATACCTGATACTCCTTCTAATTTTAAAGATTATATCACTCCTTCAAATCATACATTTACTTTAGAACAAACTTCTTGTGAAGTGATATTACATTTAATCAACAAACTGCCCAACAATAAAGCTACTGGGCTTGATAACATATCTAGTCGCCTATTAAAGGAAGCTGCTCCTGTAGTTATACAATCCTTAACATATATAATTAATCTATCAATCACCACTGGAATTTTCCCCAATGCATGGAAGCTCGCAAAGGTCTTGCCAATTTTCAAAGAAGATAACCAGGCTGATCCCAATAACTATAGACCAATCTCTGTCCTACCTATTATAAGTAAACTGATTGAAAAGATTGTATTCAATCAGCTTTATACTTATTTAAATGAAAATAATCTTTTAACTGAATCTCAATCAGGTTTCAGGCCTATGTTTTCCACTGAAACAACATTACTTGAAAGTACCAATGAATGGTACAATAATATTGATGACAACCTTTTAAATGGTGTGATATTTCTGGATCTAAAAAAAGCTTTCGACACCATGGACCACTCAATTATGATAAAAAAGCTAGAACTTTATGGAGTAAGGTTTGAATCTCTTGATTGGTTTAAATCTTACCTAACTGAAAGAAGACAGCAAACCTTGGTTAATGGAGTGCTGTCAGATGTTTGTTCATTAAATTGTGGAATACCACAAGGGTCCATTCTAGGACCACTACTATTTATTCTATATATAAATGATCTCCCTTCATGTAAATTGTTTTCAAAACCTAGAATGTATGCAGATGATACCACCATGACTTCAGCAAATGCAGATGCAAATATCCTTAATGCTCAAATGACTCATGATATCAATGTGATTCATGAATGGTTAAAAGCAAACAAATTAACCTTAAATGTTGGGAAAACAAAGTACATGATAATAGGGAGTCAGTTTATGCTATCTCAAATACCAAAAGATTTTAAGATACAGATTAACAATGTATCCCTTATAAGAGAAACAAAGTATAAATCTCTTGGGATCCATATAGATGAAAGTCTAACGTGGAAAACACATCGACATAGTTTCCAAGAACATTTCTGCAGGTCTTGCAGTTTTGAAACGTGTAAGCCCAATGATACCATTTGAGACAAGATTAAATATGTACAAGGCACTGATCTTGCCATATTTTGATTATTGCAGCCCAGTATGGGGCAACATTGGGAAAGGTCTATCTGAAAGACTCCAAAAATTGCAAAATAGGGCTGCAAGGATAGTGACACTCTCAAGTTATGATAAATAGTCACTCTAATGAAATACTGGATGATCTGGGTTGGGAAAAACTAGAACACAGAAGAAGTATGCAACTTGCTGTGCTAATGTACAAAATCTACAACAACCTTTCTCCATTGTACTTGAGGAAGATTTTTGCAAAAACGTCAAATGTACATTCTTACAATGTGAGAAATTCTGAAAAAAATCTACACATTCCTAGATATAAATCCGAAAAAGGAAAATGTAGCCTTCAATATAGGGGCTCTGTCCTTTGGAATAAAATCCCTGTTGAGGTTAGAGATAAAACTAACCTACGCTCATTTAAACTGGGTTTGACAAAAATTGAAAATAATCTGTAAATATTCTTCACTTTAAATTTATTGTTAGTTTAATAATAGTTTAGTTAAGTTTTTATATACTTTATATATATATATTTATATATATATTTCTTATTTATATACTTTATATATATATATTTATATATATATATTTATATATATATTTTCCAATTTCTCCGTTATGTGAAACTTGTTAAAATGTCAAAAATGTGCGAACCGTTGTTTGAAATAATATTACAAATAGACAGGAAATTGACTTCTCACAAGTATTATATTCCCACGAGGTATATATCAAACAGAAGCTATTGAAAAATGCTATTTGGGGTAGAAATTTCTAGTTTTTAGCTAAATGGAAAATATTTTTTAAATGGGGAAACGTCTGTCATTTGATTCATTGCGTGAATGTATTGTTGAGTTCGAATTATTAGTGTAAACTTTCTGAACGCTAAAGTCCACTTTTATTCTGTATTTTAGTATTTCACTCTGGCTATATTATTAACGGCAAACTATTCTAGAAGTTAGGCCACTAAGGTTAAAGAGTTACGGTTTATATACCAAAACCTACTCTGACGGCTGAGGCTTTAATATTTTTTTTTATACTCTGGCCGCCTACACCAGGCGATTTTACGCGTCCCTGCCTGGGAGGCGATGGGGTTAAATTAAAGCTATAAATTCAAACGCGAAGTTCCTGGAAATTTTTCTGTTTTGGCTAGAAAGCCGCAAACGTTTCAAAAGCTTCATAATGGCAAGATCATAGTATTTTTCAATAGCTTTTGTTTTATATATATATGTCGATGTTGCGCGTTAAGTATTTAAAAAAATATCTAAAATTCTGTATTAACACTTGTGAGAAGTCAATTTCCTGTCTATTTGTATAATATTATTTCAAAGAACGGTTCGCACATTTGAACGGTTTGACATTTTAACAAGTTTCACATAACGGAGAAACTTGAATTATATATACATCGAATGAAAGCTTATTCAACATCTGATAACATACGTACACAATATATTTTAACAATGAGTAGTTCTGAAATTACTAGCCATCCTGTTCCACAACTGACAATATGCCGCGCGAAATATGCCATGCCACTTGATATACTCACCGCTTCTCCCCTCGGAACCATTCAAAAGTCGTCAATATGAAAGTCCATGGGCATCGGGGACCAAAATATCACAGCCCTGCATTAAATAGCTACCAAGTTGAGAGTATTCTTAGTATGAAAACCAGCCGCCGTATATTTGACAAGATGGAAGGAATTCAGATTGTTTATTACATTCTATAATTCCATAATTATCCCAAGGTTTCTTGGTAGTGACGTCACTGGATGCCATTACCGCCTATTCATCACAGACGCCTCTCTCAGCCAGTGAGAACGGGATGAGATCGGTGGCTGGCTTTCAGTCTAATATTTTGTCTGATTCAAATATAGTTTCTTGTGGAATTCCTCAGGGTTCAGTTCTCGATCCTCTATTGTTCTTATTATACATAAATGATTTTAATAAGTGTTCAGAGCTCTTGGATTTTCATCTCTTTGCAGATGATTCTAACTTATTTTATCAACATAAAAATATTTTGATTCTCCAGGATATTCACGTTTTGTTGTGTGCTAATAAGCTGTCTTTAAATGTAGAGAAGTAACACTTTGTTATATTTCATCCTCCACAAAAGAAAATAATAAATGATATAAAATTAGAAATTAATGGCAAAGGCCAAAGAATTAAAAAGACATCACTGTATTAAGTACCTTGGTATCTTAATTGGATTCACATCTAAACTGGAAAGATCTGGAAAAGCCAAGTTGATTACATTGCGGAAAAAAATTAAGAGAACTATTAGTATCCTTTCCAAACTTCGTTTCTATTGTAAATTTAAATACTCATATCAACCTTTATTATGCTTTAATATACCCCTTTTTAATTTATGGTACACTTGCTTGGGATAATACTTATTCAACTACTCTGAGTCCATTACATAATTTACAGAAAAAACTCAAAAAGCAACACGTATAATGACTTTTTCTAAATTTGATGCGCACTCAAGTCCTCTATTTAAATGTCTTAAGATAATCAAGTTTCAGGACATTGTTACCTTACATACTTACAATATTTATGCATAAATACCATAATTATACATTGCCAACTGTATTCAAAATTTTTTTTACTCCTGTCAGTAAAATACATAATTATAATACTAGACTTGCATCTAAACAAACTTATTCTATTCCTAAAACTAGAACTAATTATGGAATTTTTAATATGAGATATCAAGGAGCCAAAATTTGGAACTCCCTTGATGAAAGTAAAAAAAAATTCTCCATTTCTCAATTGAAAAAGAATTTAAAAACTAGCTTAATTAATAACTATTAAATTCCTTCCAATAATATTTGCTAAATAATTTTCCTTTTCAAATATTTGATAAAAATTTATATCATAGTTTTTTGTTTTGTTCTTAATATTTATTTTTTTTAATATTTTTATTTTTTATATAAACCAAAGTAAATAAAGCTCCTGGTGGTGTGTAGTAGTTATTTTCTCTCTCTGTATTTGTGTTTTGTAAATGTGTGAATACCCGCCACCATCTCAGTGAAATTTCTAAAATTAACAGTGTTGTGACTATTTGACTGCCTGATATTTTTGAATAATTGCACATCTGAAAGTTTTTAGGAAACGAGTTCGGAACTTTGCTTTGTTAATTTCTAAACATTAAATTTGGCAGTTTGACTATGTTGTCGACAAAGTTTAGTCGTTCTTAATAAAGATAATTTTTCAATTTTCGACGTTTGGACGACTTTCCTTCTAGAACAATGTAGTATTTGTACACTAAATATACATTTCCAGATCGATGAAGGTATATTTTGAAGTATATGATGCAGTATATGTTACATTTGTTCTTTTTTGGTAAAAAGAGTGTGGGAATGAACCAGTATAGCTATCAAAGTTATTTCACTAGTAATGACTATCAATATTTAAAAACCCTCTAATGTTTACACAGTCATTTGCTGTAAAGTGCTTCACATATATTACTAAATGCTGAGATGGCTTCAATTTGCTTTATGAAGCTGTAAATATATAGAAAATTGCAGCTTGTCGCTTAATCTCATATGTCAGGTTTCATATATCCGACGGCCAACGTTTTGTTGTAGATAAAGTCGAAACTGATGATGGGTTAAGAACATTTCTTTTGTTGGCAGATTATCCAGAGATTCCTTGGGGTTCTTTGGCCTTGGAACAGATAATTGGCAGAGGTCATAGTGCCAACGTACATTCTGCCAAATATGGAAATCAAACTGTCGCAGTCAAATGCTATCCCATTTCTATCAACAAACAAAAATTTAAAAAAATTATCGAGGAGCTGAAAATGATTCGCATGCTTAATCACCCTAACGTGCTTAAGTATTTAGGAGTATCCAAAGAGCAAACGCAAGTAGCTCTTGTCTCTGAGTTGTCAAGTTTTAGCATTACAGATAGGGACGGTGATCTATTAAATGGCAACAATCTTAGAGAACTTATAAACCATCTTAGTGATGATTTACCGTGGAGGTCAAGATCATCTATTATTCGCCAATGTGTCAGTGGTATAAAATATTTGCATGATCAAAATATCATACACAGAAACATTAAATCTGCTAATATCTTGATTAATGGTCAGAATTGTGATGAATTTCAAGTAAAGGTAAGGAAGTTGACAATAATTCTAATATATAAACGTGGAAAACTAGGAAAATCCATGTATATTCCATACTGGAATCCCCAAATGCAGTTTAGTTATAATTTTTTGTTTTTAGTTTACCAAAAGTATATAAGAAATTGTATATAGGAGATTTCCAAAAAAAATCACAAAAATATTAGGAAGTTAATGTAACAGTAATATATTTCATAAATTTTATATACTTTTGATAATGCACGTACATATATAATTAAAAGGCTCAAAATTATATATACAAATTATTTTATCCCCGAGCCGGGTGTAGGGCCGAAGGCCCGGAGCCGGTGAGGGTGCTAATCTCGACATGCGTGGAGTCCACTTTACACGCGTGTTAAAATGCAAATCAGTTTGAGCGATCTGAATATTTGTATATATATATATGTGTGGACGGACGGACCACGCGCGGTGAAGATTGTAGGGTACGGAAGCCGAGAGGTGTAAATAAAAGTACGTTTTGAAAACTCGTTTTGAAAACTCGTTTCACAAGTACGTACTTGAAGTTCGTTGGTGAAAACCGAAAGTACGTAGTTCAAAAAGTGAAAGTACGTCCTAGCAACCATCTAGAATGTGAAAAGTAAAAGTACGTAGTTGGTAACCTAGCAACCATCTAAAATGTGAAAAGTGAAAGTACGTAGTTCGTAACCTAGCAACCATCTCAAATGTGAAAAGTGAAAATACGTAGTTCGTAACCTAGCAACCATCTAAAATGTGAAAAGTGAAAGTACGTAGTTGGTAACCTAGCAACCAGAGGAGGTTGGACAAGCCGCACAAAGCATCATGGTCAGCTGGCTTCCATTTTTGCGTGGGCGTCTCACTCTACCTCTGACCTCAGACGAAGGAATGAACTCTGCCCGGTCGGCTAGATGCGCAAAAACGTTTGAAAACTCGTCACAGTTGATCCAGAATTGATAAATCTGATGGTCAGCAAAATACGAGAACAATTCGTGGTTTTCATGGACAATTAATATGATCAGATTGTGCTTTATTTGGCGTATATTCGTGAGAATGGCGTTATGGCGGATGGGCATTCATTCGGATTCTACGCATTTTATGTTGGAACAAATCAGAAACGAATTAGATATTTACAACGAAGAAGGATTCGGTTGTGCTGTGCAACGTGTACTTCGTTACAACTGGAGAAAAGACAGAAAAGCCTTAGGTGAGAAATCAACATTGTTGTTTTTAATGGTTAATGATTTCCCTCTCAAATTCTTCCCATTCTAACCTTATGATGCATTTTCCGTGGTTTAATGTTTTGCATTCTGCAGTATTACTGTGAACTTCTAATCGTTGTGTGTAGCAATTATCTGGTCAATAATCTAGCCGATCCAGACAATTGCTGATAGATACAACTATCATCCTTGGGGGGGGGGGGGGGGGGGTGTTCAATTTTTTAACAAACACTCTTATTTCCTTTACTGTGTATTCCAAATTTAATAAAATTGTGAATAAAGCTAGCTTAAAATTTATTATTCAATAACAATCTTGTATTTTTCTTTGTATTAAGATGAATTCAAAATCAAGATAATTTATTGGATTGCCTCCTATATAATTGGTCAAATGTTCAAATATTTCTATTTTATCAAATAAAGTGTATTTCCTGTATCCTCAACGTATATGTAAATAAGGAACTTGAATAAAATTAAAACGTTTTATCTCAATATTGATCTTGGTTACTTCTAAAGTGCTACTGTATTGACACTCATATAGGTATTCAATCAGGGGCACTGTTAACATTTTGACATTGGTGATTGGTCCAACATTTTTCAGTGATGCACCCCCCTGTCTGCCAAGAAAATGTCAACTTTGGCACATTTAAAGAGGGCATCAGAAAAGTTACTGTATTAAGGTAGACATGTGAATGAACTATAAGACAGACAAAGTCCAGCCCAAGGGTGTCTGTCTTAGAGGCATAGTTCACTGTTTATCAGTATGTACATGCACTAGCACTCAAAAGCAAAGGGATGAATAAAATTTTATTAGTTATGTCCACAATTATATTTATGCATTGCCTTATGTAATTATACAACATGACAACATGCAAAACTTCAAACTACATATTATTGAATGTTATTTAGTAAAAGAGAATCCATCAATTTTTCATTGTAAAAATCCTGTTCAGATTGGTGCTCGTGCCCGGGCACTCAGTCTGAACACCACCAAAGTAAAGTTATTCCAACACTGACATCTGTACTGTATATCTTCACTTCCTGTAAAAAATAGGATGTGAGATAGAATTATTAACCCTTTCATGTCTTAAGAGTTGACTGTACAGCCAATGCCTAACTATTGTATGCACTGCATGGGTGTACAAACAAATGGGTGGAACACAATGTTATTTAATAAATGAAAAATATCTATACGTATCAGTTCTGTATACAGATATAGTAGATCTTTAAAAAAGTTCAGTACATTCTGTAATAATTACAAATGTATGCAGGTCTGATATGTATTATGTATACAATTTTTCCAGACTGATGGTGTTTTTTATACAGCGAGCTAGGACAAGCGTTTTGGACCATAAAAACAGACAAATACCAAATTTTACTCTTTAATAATAGTCCACCACTCATTATACAAGCATAAAGCTCTAAATATTAGGAAACTTCCAAAATTCTTGAGAAAAAAACAAACTTTAGTGGCGAAAGTCTCTCTCAAACTTATTGGCGCCATCTGAGCGAAATCCGAAATACCATGGTCGGTTCAACGGCGAATATCTCGAAAACAGTTGCGGGGGCGAGTGGGGCCGTCCGGGTAGAATCCAAGATTTGACATTTCTTCAACTTATTACTCAAAAATTAGAGAATTCGAACCATGGGAATTCGAGATTTTTTGCTTTGAAGATTGTTGATGAACCGGAAGTGGGGTCTTCGCTTAGCGCGACACGACCCACATAAACGATCAAAATAAAGTAGAAAAATACATTTACCTTGCAAAATCCTGCAGATATGGATAGTCCAACAATATATCAAACGATATCGCTGCTTTTTTTAAAGAAAAAAATGAATGACAAAAGCATAATATTCGGACAATCACATGATACTTGTCCGGCCTCTTCTGCCTAGCAACCATCTAAAATGTGAAAAGTGAAAGTACGTAGTTCGTAACCTAGCAACCATCTAAAATGTGAAAAGTGAAAGTACGTAGTTCGTAACCTAGCAACCATCTAAAATGTAAAATGTGAAAAGTGAAAGTACGTAGTTCGTAACCTAGCAACCATCTAAAAGGTGAAAAGTGAAAGTACGTAGTTCGTAACCTAGCAACCATCTCAAATGTGAAAAGTGAAAGTACGTAGTTCGTAACCTAGCAACCATTGCTTTGTTAAACAATACTTATCTACAGCGGTTTATACCAGGGCGCTTATACTTTTATACTGTTTAAGTCAGGGGGGTTTAAGTCGTTTAACAGGACGGGTTTAAATTGTTTTGATTCAGCCAACTATTTGATTGCAAAGAAAGTATCTTTTCCTTTCTTTTGGAGCAATGGAGGCTGATATAAACAGTAAGTATACCAATATAAATGCTATCTAAAGTTTAGTTCCGTGATGCTTTGATCAGTTTGATGCTCTGGATGCCCAATGGCGATGGTTCTGTCTGTATATTAAAAGGTCTGTTCGCCTTTTATTTAAAAGGATGTATTGTAAAGTATTGGAAGCAGTGGAAACCGTATACACTTATTCTTATTTATTTACGCAAAGAACAAGGAATCAGCCGAAGGTATTCAACTTTCTTTTTTTGCAACTGAAATGTTTAATTTTTACTTGGTAATATTAGTCTGTACAGTTTATTGGTAGCTCCAGCGAGGGGCCTAGTGGGCTGCAACCCAAAATATAGTGTGCCTACAAAAAATATTGAGTGTCCTTTTTTTTCATGTTAATTTTTCTTGTTTATTTGAGTGTACATCCCTATTTGTGTCCACTCAAAATATTGTGTCATCCCAAAATACTGTTAATTTAATTCCTGGTGGCTGGTACTGCATCTGATACAGTGTTGTTAGTTAAAACCTATTTATTGGGCATGCACTTATATCTATATAAAATACTTCATAGTCTTTCGTGGCTAAAAAAGAAGTTTAAAGCTCTTGGACTGGAGAGAAGAAGGCCAGATCCTCCTCTTGACTTAGTTCGGCAAATCTTGCTGGTAGTATAATATAAATTAAAATTAAACATTTATATAGTGCAATTTAGAAAGATATCTAAATAATATAATAATGAGGGAATGTAAGTGATGGAGGGGTTTGAGATAATTAAAATTGAAATAATAAAATAACGTAATGTTGAAGTCAGGGAGGAAGGAGTAATTAAAATTGAAATGATAAAAGAACATAATGTTGAAATCAGGGAGGAGGGAGGTGAAGTAAGAAACAGGGTAAAAAGAGTTAAGCATATATTTCTAAAGTGTTTATTTTGACTTTTAAGTTTGAACTGAATTCCTCAAACATCTTGAAAGGCTATCGTTCGGTTTGGAAGCTACTTCGAGACAAGTATGACTTAGTTGTGTGTAGGTAGGTCATAAAGTGAATCATTTAAGATGTAATTAATTTTGGTGCACCTGGTCAAATATTTTTTTGTTGAATCCCAAATTAAATATATTTTGTCTCATCTAAAGGGACACTGTTATGATGTTGTGGGCAGTACTTGCACCAGATATCCGTGACATTAAGAGAAAAAGAAGGTTTGTGCACCACCCATATCGCTCAAAGGTATGGTAATGCCATTAATATAGATGAATGAGCAATATAATGGTACCTGTTGCAAGTGTAATAAATAATTAGGATTAATTTATTTATTATGTAAAAATAATCATTATTTATTATAATTGTTATATCATATTATGTTATTAATATCATTTATTATAATATTAATTAACACATTAACAAGCAAGGGTGCACTTTATAACATTTTATTCTGGTAATGCCAGATTATTTCATTCAGCAATGAGGTGCTAGGATGTGCCCTTGCCTGTTAATGGGTTACCAGTAATAATATTTCAATCAATGGCTAATGACATCACATTTTTTACTTCAATGGGTATTTAAGAAAAAGTACAACACATCCAGACCATTCACAATTAATACTTCTTTTCATCTGCCAAACTGGGGTGATGCTATTTTATGCAATATGTTTTGATGCAAGATAAATGTCAAGTCAGTTTGGCAAATAGAAACAAACACTGACCATATAAGTCAAATTGTTACTGCTGGGCAGTGCATAAGTTAATCACAAACTGTGATTTAATTATTACGTAGTTAAGTTAAGTATGTTTAAAACAGTTCAAGAGTGAGATGGAAACATGGAAACATGTAGTTTTACATAACGTTGCTGACACTACAGATTCCATGCGGTCTTCATAATTGGGTAGTTATTATCTTTGAATGAATTTATTAATTTTTTTAAGACTTACAAAACAATGGCTGAAAATCCATGTTGGCAGTAATATCATAAATTCGTTCAATGAGTTATCCTAATGCTTGACCTCAATTTTAAGCTGCTGTTCTATTGTTCATTTATTACAGTGATGAATGATTTGCATAAGTGAAATTCAGTTTGAAATGCATTTTGGGTACTGTAAATCATCTGGGCATCTTCATCTATATATATATATATATATATGTATATAATTATTAGGATCTTGAAGATGACATAGTGCTGCCTTGTAGTTACTGTGGGATAAGAGATCATTTTAAAATTTAGTTATAGCTACAGTATATATCACCATGATAACATTTTACTTAGTTGTTATGGTTGTCTTTGCATTGGTTTTGGGTTTATGAATGTTACCTGTGACAAATCTTGCATATTTGTATAATTATGTAATAATATATTACGTTATGGTCTGTGCATGTGAGTTCATTCATGTGCATTTACCTGATATTATGTGTTTCCTCCAATCCAGGGTCCTAACTTTGCATGGCATATGGATGAATATGACAAGCTGCATAGATTTGGTCTTGATATTCATGCTTGTGTGGATGGGTATGCATGTTAGACATCCATTAATTTTTGTTAATTGTAGCTACAGAACTACAGAAGTAACTATTAACCATTTATTTGTGTCTCTCAGTTTTATTATTAAAGTCAAATACTCCCATATAGATTTTCAAGAAAGATAATTTGGATGAATGTAACTCCATCTAACAGCGATCCATATGTAATTGCTGACTTCTACATAAAGGCAGTTCAAGAGATAAATGGTGAGAATTCAGGCTTTTGTCTGTAATTTTTTGATGTTGTTTACTTGTACTATATTTATGTGTACATGTCAGGACTTTTTATTTCTGTTTCTCGTAGGAATACCAACAATGGTTGTTTCAGATTATGGCACTGAAAACTGTAATGTTGCAACATTGCATATGATGCTTCGACACAACCACAATGACCATTGGAGTGGAGAGAAAAGTTATCGTTATGTAAAATCCACAGACAATTTGGTGTGTGACGTGAACATTGTGAATTTTTGGTTCATTGAAATGTATTATTTATATACTAATTATTTCTTAAAATCCTCTTTATCAGCGTTCAGAGTCGATGTGTGGTCTCACTTAGTTCGCCAGAAGACTGGATGGTGGATAAAGGAACTTAATGTAAGGATCCTAGGATTTCTATGATGATGTTTACAGTATACCGATACAGAGGTGAACATTCACACTGATTTTCTGTAGGTGGGCAAAGCCTCGTGAATTTCCAAAATTTACAGGATAGATTCAATTTTGGCATTTTCGAGGTGAAAATTTTTGACAGAATAAGTAGTCTAGCTAGCAGACCTAAACAAATAAAACCTAACCTTTCTCTGGCAATAAGATTAAATTGGTTTGACAAATTGTGCTCTTGAACCGCACCACAATTTCAACCAGTTACCAAATGAAGTTTGTTACATGTTACTCATTTTATTTTACTTTAACTTTTAGTCTTTAGCTGAAGATGGATATTATAATGCTGAATGAACTCCACAGGTCTGTCACTAGTTGGTGACTAAGTATTTTATAGAATAATGGCAGTATTATTTTAATTTTCTGAGTATGCAATTACAAGCAGAATGATAATGACATCATTGCAATATCATTGTAGGCATGTTATGGCATATGTGTTTGTTCCACTTCTTCGCTCAGAGCTTAATGAATTTGTATATTGGTGGAATACGCATCTCATTCGACCAACTAAGTACAGCTATGGACCACATGGGGTTCCCAATGATATGTACCTTGTCCCAGAAATCTATGGTGTGTATTGTTTATCTATGGCTTTCTTATACTTCTAGAAAATCCTTACAAAATCTAACCCCACCTCAGTCTACTTGCTCATGATCTAAATTATTTAGTGTAATACACATGTAGTTAGTAACAATGTACTTGTCCTTCATCGTTCAACAAGACATACAGACATTTATAAATAATATTGGGCATTTCACTCGATTACATAGCATGTTCTAGCAGTTTGGGTGAAGGAAAATTCGAGTGTAGAATATATACATTTTAAGACCAAACCGGGACCAGTTGCGAATCGCAAGGTCGTGGGTTCAATTCCTGCCGGAAGGCCTGTGTAGTTGCATTTTTCGCAACTGGTCCCGGTTTGGTCTTAAAATGTATATATTCTACACTCGAATTTTCCTTCATAAAGACATTACATTGGTGCGCACAAAAAATTAAACGATGTATTAAATATGTCGTGCTATTTGATATTTCGGAATCTGCAGTACAGCCCACTCTTTTCAATATGAAGAACTGCAACATTGGCTTGGCATTCTGTTTGAAAATCAAACTTATCTAAAGTTTGTAACTCAATTATTCAATTGTTGTTTTAATGTTACGACATGTACAGTATGTGCATATACTGCGCACATGCTCTGCTTATGGCGGGCGTTGTGCTTGTATAGCATCATGTTGGAAATTGCATTTATTTATTAAACTTTCTTATTTGCGTTGCAGGCAGAAGAAACCAGCAAAAAATATTAAGCATCCCCATACTTCAACATGGACAAAACGAACTCAGCCGGAACGAAGTGCCATTTTATCCGGATGAATTGAAAGAATTATGTGATTATTTGTTACATTGGAAATTGGGCATTTTACAAAATTACATTGACCAATGTTCGTCCTCACTTATTTATAAAACGATAATTACCAACGTAGAACAATAACTTAAATTAAGATTTTGATTTGTGGTAGATTCAAGGAGGAGAAAGAAGTTTATAGTGCTTACCGGATCTACAGTATCTACTTTATAAGTTATATATGCAATCCCATCAACTGGCAAACTTTCATACGATAGTTTTTGGTTCGCTTACTCAGGCTTACATCGAATTATATCCAATAAAACAAAATCCCAACTAAATAACAAATTATTTTATTGGTTATTCGTTTTCTTTGTTTAATTAAGATGCATTTTAGATTTGAACGGTTTAAAAAAATATAAAAGGTTTAACTAAACTGTATAACAACGTGAACGTAAATATACTAGTATAGTAAATTTTAGTAGTTTTCCTTGTGAAGTACAAACTGTTGTATCACTGAAGTCCATGATCGCTTCCAGTGAGGTTACGTGATGGGTTTAAACCGTTGGGGAAAAGAACGCCTTGTGACGGTTGCGCATTCTGCACGTTCACATTTTCAGGAAAGATACCAGCAGTAACAGCGCCTGTAGGAGCATGAACCTGAAACGGATGGTAATACCCGAGATTTTGTACTGGTCCCGGCATTGTCACATTGGATGTAGATGTATTTCCAGTAAACCTTTGCAACATTTCCATCATTTTCATAGGCTGGGTATCTATCGGGACGTTCTCAGTCGGATTTGGCTGACCTGCATGAGCTTGAGGTAAGGCACATACGTTGTTGCTTGCCCCAACGGCATTCGGCCGCATGGGTTGAATAACGTATGAGGGCATCTTTGGACCTGATGGCCCTGGTTGCACATAACCAGTTGCGACGTTCTCGGTGAACTGCAAATGATTGTACTTAGACGGTTGTACTTCTTGATGCATAACAGGAGCCAATGATCTCTCATGTGCTTGTTGTTGCAAGTTCCTTACTTCCACCTGAAGTGCCCCAAGCTGCTCCACTAGTGCTTTGCTCGTGACATACAGAGGGGCTACTGCATTTTCTACAGCAATCAGGATGTCGGTCGGTGACATAATTTGCTGACTGTCAGTGGGTTGTGTTTTCACCTTCTTGATTATTGGTGCATCCTTTTTCTGCGGCTTTTCTGCCTCCTGCTTCGAGGCATCGCTATGAGGACGTTGTGACTTAGTTTTCGGTCTTGATTTTGGGTCGTCTTCGTAGACTTCGTTGATGGTAGGTGACCTCTTACATAGTAATTTAGCAAGGTTGTCTTCCTCCATGTTTTCTTCAGACTGATTGTGCGAGTCGTCACCAACATTAATAGGTGATAAACCTAGAACCACAGTGTGATAGGTTCTCTGCAAGCTGTCATAAACCTTAAAAAAACAATGCAATGGGCGTTAAATAAATGCAACATAAATCGAGAATAATACATGGATGTGCGGAAATATGAAATTTATTTCGAGTGTTGATCAGGATATCTCGAGTGAGCGAATGATATAAAATAGTCCTATTTCCTCACAAAAATGGAGCTGCAAACATTTTGTATTCTTGTATGACTACATCGCCACGCCGAGCTTCGCAATCTTGAAAAACCTATACATATATAGTTCTAAATACAGAAAAACGGTAACTTAAAATACGGTAACTGGAAAAATTATCGAACCCTGCATGGGAACGTTTATAGTTCCCAGGAAATACTTTGGGTATAAATTTTCACGGAAAGTTTTTGAGGTTTCAGGAAAACATTTCACTTAATTGAAATAACATTTACTTTACGTTTAATGTACAACTCTAGTACTAACTGAATATTCAATACCATTGTTTAACTACCTAAGTTACGTACTGTAACAGTGTTTCCTGACAGTACTTAAAGATTTAAAGATGTTTGAAGCGAAACCAGGATTATTCATATTAGGTTTTTAGACGTTCTCTGGTTTAAAATATTTATTTAGGCATAACTATCGGCATAGAACAACATTAGAATCATGGCACACCGCAAGCACAAACAATTCGGATAATAATTCTAAACATTTGCCCGAACAATACCGCTTCCTTATTAAAAAACTCTAAATACCATAAACATTTAAATTTAGTCGTTAACCTTATACGTAGGCGGAACTGTCACTTGCATGTCACTATACTATCTGTTTGTCTCTATATGTAATTGTAAACCACTGACATATCACTTTTTTCATTGTAATTCACCCGTCGAAGACTGCAGACTGGCAGTCGAAAGCTTGTAAACTAAATAAATATTTTAAACCAGAGAGTACTTAAAGAGTTATGTAATTAAATAGTTATGTTGGTTTATACTCAATAGCTGAGTCACATAATTAAAAATTTTACCCTCGCCAATTTTCAAATTTGTCTCATAGTATTTGATTTCATGTTTCCATAGTAACTATTACACACGTATTTTCCGCGGGTATGGAAGATGTGGTCTATATTATGCTGAACACAGCATATTTGCTCAAGGGGTATACCTATATATTGTTAACAGAACTACAAAAGGGACAGTACAGCCGCGCCCAAATCATCCTCACTCGCGATCCTACAACAGTTCTTGGGCCTGTCAGAAAACCGAAGTCAGACTGTAGAGCTTTGTTTAGTCGGTAATGCGGAGGAACTGAAGTCCAACAAGAATGATTATTTTGGAGCAAGAATCGAAGTAAAAGAGGAAAGTTAAGATACAAAGAAAACCAGTCACAAGCAGTTCGACTTGAATGCAGAAATCTCTTCCACCCAACCTCGCGCATGAGGAAGATTTCAACACAAGTTTATATGACGATACCAGACAGGAACACAGGTGGGAGAAAACAACATAACGAAATGGTATACGATTCCGAAGATGAATAATCAGTCTTAGGAAGGACGCCATAAATCCGTAACACATGCAGGCAGAAAGAAACCCAGTCGGAGCATAACGATACCAGAGCTTTCGGGGTAAGTTACTGCATATGGGATATACTTTGTGAGTTCTCATGATTGGGATCCGCAAGTGTCAGTAACCAACCATCACCTGTTGTTGTCTGTTGTTGTCTGTTGTTAATATCAGGAATTTACGTTCATTTGAACGTATTGAATTAGAACGTAAACTTGTTTTCACAATGCATAGTAAGTAAAATAGCACAAACCAAGATTTTGTTATTTACTCTTGCAAACTTTTGCAGAAATTTTTACTCTTAAACACAGGTTCCCAGGAAGAAAAAACGTTTCCATCTCTGCGACTGGATTTTAGTTATCATCAAGAATGCTCGTAACTAAGTGCATTGCTGCTGCCGCTGACTAAAATCTACTTAAAGTCAAAACATTGAATTTCTCAATAAATATGTTTCCACTATGCGCGGAGCTACCGTTCTGTACTTAAATATTCAGTCGTTTCAGTAATTACTGTGTAGTTCCATGCGGATTGGTTGATACATGAAACACTGTGCTTACCTCAGGCACTAAAACGAGGTCTAGCATCTCATCTGTAGCGTCAAATCCCGTTATCTTTCTTATTTGAAGCTTTATGCTGTCAGTCTGTACAAAAGATTATAGTATACACACGTTAGGAAACAAAATGGCAAGTGTACATGGCAAACATACACATGTGGTATGCACATATACACCGCACATGTACAGTTCAACGGAGAAAAGTGTAAAACATAATAAACACGTGCCATTTTATTTTCCGGCGGTCGGAGCATTCCGTTGCGTCGTTGCTTGACCTCGAAGTCTTGCATGCGTCTATTTGTTTTCTTCTTGCGTACGACATCAAGCAATAAATCCTATATAAAAATGTGCGAAAGAAATGTGTGAGTAAAACACGCACATATGTTATACAAGCTAGCATATACGGGAGCAACAGTCTTGCAAGACCATGTGATCCATACAAAACACACGAGACTGTCGCGGCGCCGATGTCGCTACGTAAGATAACACCCGTGATGCATGACGTTGGTATACATTACCTGCAGGTTGTAGACAAAGTCCTGGATAGTTAATTCTTGGTGATCCAACACAATTTGAGGATTTATTTCTACATCTATTGAAAGCAAACACTGACAACAATTAGGATGGAGAAAGCAATATCAAATGCCTGCATGGTAACAATAAGACAAACTAGTCATAGGTTTAATGGGCGCTTGTTGTCCTGGAACTGGAAAAGTCCAGCATTTTACCAAAGGGGCATGTTCAATTTTCAGTTATATACCGTAGCTATAACATGTATTACGAAGAGAGCATAAAGGTAAAAGAAGGAATGTATAGTAATGGTCTAGTCAAGAGAACATAAAGGTAAGAGAAGGAATGTACAGTAATGGTCTAGTCCAATGCTAATTCATCTGAAATTAATTTTACATCTTGCGATAGCCAATCATCAAAGGCTACTCATAACATATGACTCCCATCTTCATTTTTTTGTGGAGGTTACGCTTCCTTTTGCGAAAACAAAATGGTGGGAATAAAAGTCTTACCCCCTGCACACGTCTTCAGTGCTCAAAGTGGTGCCCACGCTTCTTACTCAATATTCTTTGTAATTGGGAGGCTTAAAGTGACAAAATAGCTGCAAAAGCCATGAAAAGCTTTCTGTGTGAACGCTTATCAGATCCAGGCACCGTGAATGTGAACAAGGTCCCGTGCCCATGCAAGCACCGTATACCCGAGCACCGTAGTCTGAACAGAGGGTAAGGAGTGAAGTACGTTTCGTAAAAGAACTGTGTTACGAGGTTTTGTTAAAAGTTTCATATGCTGTAAGATTTGAAGACAGTGACTCCTTTTGACTATAAATCAGTTTTATCGTTCCCAGGTCTTTAGACTGGACATTTAATCTCTTTCTGCGCCGCTCAATAGGTCGCAAATTACAGCACGAGATCTAAAAATAATTTAAGAAAAATTAGGATTGAACTAGGAGGGCATTACTACAAATTTCCTCTTACCTATATATATGCTCTCTTGGCAGTACCCATGGCGCTATCCATCATTGACGGATAGGTGTTGAACGAAAACACGATTAATTTTACTCAGAAATAATTAACATTGCCATTTCGAATAATGCCGCCCATGTTGCTGCTCCATGCAGCATGTACAAACGTGCAATACTCCTACCGGTTGGTCCTTCCAATTTCATCCTCGTGCAATATCTATTGCACACATGGCCTTTGAAGAAATTAGCGAAGGCTGCACTACCGTAGTTTCCAACGGAAAACAGTCTAAATAAATGACAGGTTAGTATTAAGAAAGCTCGTACAGGGAAATGTATTGTGTGAAAACTCATATCTGAAAATACAGCACTTGCTTTATAATCTTACCTCCTATCGCATGTCGCGATTTCAAAATTGGTTAGGTAAACATCTGTTCCTATGAGAAAGGCACAGTCGTTACAACGCACTTCATATTGTCTGTAAAATATTCTTACTGTAACCTAACTGTAACTTAAGCGATGCTATCGTTTGAAGACAGGTGAATTTGATAATAATCTGCATCAGGTATGTTTTTCGTGATGATGTGGTTAGGTTTATTCAGGTAAACGGGGAGCCGCTCTGACCCCTGACGAGTACAGGCTGATATCGTGTATATACAGATATGAGATCACAATGACCTCTGTCTCTGACACAAATTAAACTGATACAGTAGATACGCCTGCTTCAGCCTTATGATTATAAGTAATAGCATGGAATGAGCTGTAATACCTATCAAAGTTCCCGTTTGATTCGGGCGATTTAGTAAAATTCCATCGGGCCTTCGGTCCTCGGGAATTTTATTAGGAACCTTACAATTTATGACGGCAGCGCCTATTAATACTCAATGTAATTTTAGTATCCAAAAAGCAGCAATTAATTGTGACTACCGTATTCGGTATTGGAAGCTTGTTTTACGACCTCCAAAATGCATCATCAATGCTGCTAAAACGATTGAAGCGTCTGCGTTCAAGTCATAAAGACCAGCTCGTATCTTTCCGTCAGTTCACGTCGTCCTGAAGACGTAGAAATTATCTCAGTAGCGCGAAGATGGCTCTAAAATTGCTCTTTCGAATAAAATTATTCATTCTTTTTGTTTTGCATGAAGAATCATTTTGTTTCAGAGACGTCGCAGTCATAATTAAGGCCCTACTAAATGACCCTCCTCGAAATGGAGGTATAACGGTATAGGTTATTTTGAGGCCCCTCGGGGGATATGTGTTTATTCACCTCGGGCTTCGCCCTTGGTGAATAAATTACATATCCCCTCGTGGCCTCAAAATAACTTATAGATCGTTTTCATCTGACGTCACGGCGGCCATATTGGTGTACCAAAACAATGAAATGGCGGCCATATTGGTGTACGGTATGGGAATTAGCTCTTTCTTATTCAAATATTTCGTATTGTTTCACAACCCCAGTGGGGTCACCGATCACGTGAGTGAAAACGATCTATACATATTTTTCACATGCCTCGGTTTCCTTTGTTCTTTGAGGGGAATACATTCAATAGCCCCTGGCAAAACAATAGATTAATATTCCCCTCTAATATTCCCCTCTAAGGCTCTAATATTCCCCTCTACCATTCCTCGCTATAATATTCTCCTCCAATCTTCCCGTCTAATATCCGCCGCACCACTCCTTATCTCATGAAATCCTGTCAACCTTGCCATGTGAAAAATAATAGGGAATACACTTCATGCTATCATTTATAATTATTATGTCTAATACATCAATGTTACCAGGTCACTGTGGGTACAGCCTGTTCATACATCCTGTTAGACATAACAGACATGTTGTCCTCTCCTGTGCCTGTGGATAACAAGGTATGTTACGTTAGTTCAGACCAGTTACAACCAGACCTGGACAACCTGATGATGCCTGCACTTTGATTAGTTTGATACAGCTATGACATAATTTTAACAGCTCTGAAAAAACTGTACATCAGACCTGTTACATTTTTCCCGCGCGTATAATAACATAATTAATATAGCGCTAGCATAAAAAAATTGGAAATCTGCATGGGGAGTTACTTGAACACCAGAGATAAATAGACTACCATTTATCATATATTTCATACCTTGAAGGTCAGTGAGCAACAGCGCTCCTTTCGAGAAGGACAAACTCCAATGTGAAAATGCCAGGCATTTCAACCCCATCTCTTCTGTTACTCCAGTTGCAGTTGCCTTTCCAGTGTTATTCAAATACTTCTTGAACACATGCACATTTATTTTGGGCTCAAGGCAGTAGGCAGTGCGACCAGACTGGCCAACAAGGAGATAGCATGGAAGAACGCTGAAATATAGGTATTATATGCAGATACGTTAATCAATCAATATTGACTGAACATCTACAACTACTGTAAAAAGCTTCTAGGACAGTGTCGGCCACGGTTGAAATCCAAATATTACCAGGGTTAAGTCACGTTGGCCTGAAAAACAGAGAAAAATCTTCTCGACGTTTCGAGCGAAGGCCCTTCGTCAGGAGAAATTAGTAAACAACTCACATGTGGTCACGCGTATTTATAGCAGAGCTACAATGGGAATCACGTGAACACATGTAAGCCAATAAAAACAAAGTAAACAAATAAATTAATATGTAATTTTAGCCTGTGTGCAGGTGCTGACCCAATTTGTGGGTCAGGTACCTGCAAATAGGCAAAGAAACAGGTTATAAATTACTATTTAAATCATCAGAAAAAGGTTAAGGAAAAGGTGTGGAATATGGTGGTGGAGTGAGCTAAATGAAAGAGAATCGCTCATTGAGGCCGTGAGGGTGAATGGTACCAAGTTTGTAAATGAGACGCATTTCTTGTTTACGACGAGTACAACTACTGTATCTCGCCATGATTATTATCGATCGTATACCTTGGGAATTGTCCAATATATGGACCTTTGTCTTCTTTAAAATGCGTGCACAAGGTGTTGGCTATACTCTTTTGTTGCACCTCCTATTATTAAAGAAATCACAAATGAATGTCAGCGAACATGGCAAATGTAAATGGGGCGTATAAACGTTTTTAAAAAAAACCCTATTTCTTCGACGTTTCGGGCACTGCCCATATAATACGCAAGATAAAAACTATATTGTCCAAATTTAGAACGCGCTGCTTAGACAATGTTACCCCAGAGTAGATAGACATGGTTCAAAAATGTTGTTCAGTACTGATTGCCACGTTGTAACAGTATTGCATGTTATATGCCACCAATATTATACACTAAAAAACCCAAAATCTTAAACTTTAAGCGGGAAAAGCATGGTGAGAGCTTACGCGTGTAGTTATAGTATAATGCCAAGAACCCACCTTTCGACACAAGTAAACGTGATCACGCTTTAATGTATCCACAGTCTTCTTTAAGAACTTCTTAACAACAACAGGCTCTTTAAAGACCTCCTTGTGTTTCTTGTCTGGTATTGCTGTGTCCAATTTAATAATTGCATCGAAACAACCGCGAAGGCCCCCTTTCCCCAACAGGTTTCCTTTCTCCAATTTGCATTGGGCAACGTCAACCCATCGACCTGCAAGTGTGGAAGGATCCACATCAAATGTCGATATGGTGAAAATGTCTACATAAAAAAAAAAGGAATTTAACTTTTTCACACTACTATAATAACAATCCGTTACTGATTTAACAGCGAGCAAAGAAGGCCACCATTACAAAAGGTAGCAGCACTGACTAATCATCTTCAGAAATTCCTAAGCCTGCAACAAATGATGAAATTGGGGCCTGTCAGCACACTCATTTTTTATTAATGATCATGAACTCATCTCGCCAGCTTGCGCAGTCAAGACTGCATGCTCACACTTGTCGTAAGAATTTTCCCGTCTCGCCGTTAATGTATGAACTGCAAGTTGCCACAACTTGCGTTGCAAAAACAACGTTCAGGTTGCACGAGCAATTGGAGGGGCATTACACACTAAAAATGCTCGTGCAACTTGAACTTCGTTTTCTTGATGCAAGTTGCATGAAAAAAAGCTAGCCTACGTGTGACGGGGCCGATTAAGACTTTCGCACGAATAAATCAACGCTTTCCCCTAGTGTGAACATATCTGTCGCAAGAATCACAGACTGAGAATCTGGGATAAAACTGTTGCCTAAATGTAGACCGTGTTTTTTGCGTATTCAATTGCATGATATTTGTTGTCTCGTTATTTGTATGATAGATAATTATATAAAAGGCAAGGACGCACTTTAACATTCAATTCCGGCAACACCTGACAAATTTATTCAGCAAAGTGGGCGCAAGCCCGTTGGTATGTTAAAAGGTTTAATTAATTATTTACCTTCTTTGTCGTCAAAACGATAACACGTTTTCCCACTGTCCATCAGATTTTCTAGGATTGAACCATCCAATTCCTTCATAACTACAGAAATTAAAATCGCAAATGTAGTAGCGATACCTTATATAATTATCCTTTCGTGAAAAGAGTTTCACTAATTTTATTACACTTCTACCCAATGCAACATTCTTTGGGACTATAAAATCGCACCTTGTGGTCGAACGTACATGTACAGTGCAGCACAGAGCAGTGAGTACACACAATAATTTGTGGTTATACCTTTTTTATCACTCCCAGCACTGAATGACTGCCGCCCACCATGAACGTTTTTCTGAAAATGATTTTAGAGTACACCGATTACAACCAAATAGTGGGAAGGGTCCAACAAGGGTTCAAGCCATAAGCTGACTTGAAGGAAAGAATCAAAAACTATATATATATATATATATATAGTTAAAAGCTTCTAGGACAGCGTCGGCCACGGTTGAAATCCAAATATTACCAGGGTTAAGTCACGTTGGCCTGAAAAACAGAGAAAAATCTTCTCGACGTTTCGAGCGAAGGCTCTTCGTCAGGAGAAATTAGTAAACAACTCACATGTGGTCACGCGTATTTATAGCAGAGCTACAATGGGAATCACGTGAACACATGTAAGCCAATAAAAACAAAGTAAACAAATAAATTAATATGTAATTTTAGCCTGTGTGCAGGTGCTGACCCAATTTGTGGGTCAGCTACCTGCAAATAGGCAAAGAAACAGGTTATAAATTACTATTTAAATCATCAGAAAAAGGTTAAGGAAAAGGTGTGGAATATGGTGGTGGAGTGAGCTAAATGAAAGAGAATCGCTCATTGAGGCCGTGAGGGTGAATGGTACCAAGTTTGTAAATGAGACGCATTTCTTGTCTACGACGAGTATCGTTACAACCTGTAATGGGCTGAATGGCACAGATTTTCATGTTGGAAAAGGAGTGGTTGGCACTGTTGAAGTGCCTGGCAACAGGTTTGTTTTGCACATTGTTTTTGACATCACGAAGGTGTTTAACAAACCTGTCACCTAAACGTCTTCCAGTTTCTCCGATGTAAAGCATGGGACATTTACTGCAAGAGATACAGTAAATGAGGTTGGAGGAAGTGCAAGTGAAACTGTGGGTTATGTTGAACCTACATTTTGGAGCCGAAATTGAAATTGAGGAGTCTAAATATTTACAGGTGTTGCACCTACCACGACAGCAAGAGCTGGTGCCAACATGTGATACCAAGGCTTGCTGCAGTGAGCTGTGAACAACGTTTTCCCGGATGTTTTTGCTATGCCGAAAAGATACTAGGGGTTTCTCAGAGAAAATGGAAGATGTTTCTGGGTCATTTTTAATGAGGTCGAAATTGCGGCTAATGATGTCCCTTACTTTGAAATTGAAGGGATGAAAAGTGAGAACTGGAGGTACTTTTTCATTAGAAATGGTAGCCAAAGGTTCGCTTAAGGTGTCTGAACGGGAAATGTTGGAGACCTTGTGTAAGGCAGTGTCTAAGAGGTGGGAAGGATAACCGCGATTAACAAAAAAGTTTCTCATTTCCAAACATTTGGCATTGAAATCGTCATCTTCACTGCAGAGGCGGCGAAGACGAAGAAATTGAGAGAAAGGAATGGAAGTTTTGGTGTGTTTAGGATGATGAGAGGAGAAGAGGAGGTAGCTATGAGAGTCAGTGGTCTTGTAAAAGACAGAAGTGCTCACCTTATTACCATTAATGGAGACGAGAATATCTAAGAACGACACACTAGTCTCACTGATCTCCCATGTGAACTGGAGTGCTGTGTGGAAGTCATTAACATAGTTAATGAAGCAAACCAGGTCAGCGCGCGAACATGATGCAGTGCCTAAGCAATCATCAATGAACCGACCATAGTAGTCAGGTAGGAAACCAGTGTATTGTTCAAAGATTTGTTTTTCCACATAACCAACAAATAAGTTGGCATAGTTAGGGCCCATTTTGGTACCCATGGCTACACCACTAACTTGTTGGTAATGCTCACCATCAAATGAAAAATTGTTGAGGGTGAGCACTAACTCGGCCAGGCGTAACAAAGTAGTGGTCGATGGCTCCCGAGTTGTGCGTTGATCAAAGAAATATTTAAGTGCTTGAAGACCATCGTGAAGCGGGATGACAGTGTAGAGTGATTTGACATCCATGGTGAAGATGAAATGATGTGAACCCTGAAAACTAATGTGGTCACAAATTTTCAGAGCATGTTTGGTGTCCTTGATGTAAGAAGGTAAATTCTTAACCAAGGGCGCCATGATGTGGTCAAGGTAGGATGAAATGGCTTGGGTAGGGCAACCACAAGCAGACACTATAGGTCTACCTGGGTTGTTGGGTTTGTGAATTTTGGGAAGGAAGTACATGACAGGTGTGCGTGGAGTGGTGGTTAGGAGATTGCTTGCTGTATCAGGCAATTCCCCAGTGGTGATGAGGTTGTTGATGGTGGATCGAATGGTGGTGTTGTGTTGGGATGTCAAATCACCATCAACTCTGCTGTAAAAAGCAGTGTCGTTTAGTTGCCTTTGAGCGTCTTCGCGGTACAAATCAGCTCTCCAGACAACCAAAGCACCACCTTTGTCAGCAGGTTCGATGACAATATCATTCCGGCTACGCAATGATTTTAAAGCACTTAATTCACTAGAGCTGAGATTAGATGGCCTTTTGGGCCTAAAAGGTGGGAGGTGATCTATATCATGTCGACATTGTCGAAAAAGATCAAGGGAGCCAAATTGGCCTTCCGGAGGAGACCAGGAAGACTTTTTAGGATTAGCAGCCTCAAAAACATCCTTTTGTTGGATGGAGGAATTATTGTGAAAATGTGCCTTAAGTCTTAGTCTTCTAAGGAAAGTTTCGGTGTCCTCCTTCACTGAGAAGGAGTCTATGGGCCCAGGGTTGGGAACAAGTTTGAGACCTTTTGCAAGGACAGATCTCTCAGGGTCAGACAAGGGCAAATCAGGAGGAATCGTGACCACTAAATTGACATTACTGGTGGAGTTAGTGTGGCTAGAATTCGAAACGGGACGAGGGCCTACAAGAGTGTTGAATTTCGAAGTTTTACTCGCCTTGAGAAACGTGTAAAATTTCGAGTTCAACGAGCGAATAAACTGGGTGATGCCTGAATATATGACAGTAGGACAAACGTTAGAGAGGTTTGTCTTAACGTTCAAAATATCAGAATCAATTTGTTGACGTGTATATATATATATATATATATTTATATTTATATATATATATATAACTATATATCACCTTGTCATCTCTAGCACATGATTGCATGGCAGATCGCCTGTCCACCACTACGCCCGGAGAATCCTCAATAGTTAAATTTACAGAACTTTTCAGAACAGGATTCAGGCAGGCTATTTTATTATAGCAGTAACCTATGTTATCAAACATAAATACCTTCTTGCTATGCAATTGATTTCCTTTTATTGCTCCACCTTATATACAATTATAACGTCAAATTAAAGAAAATAAATTTTAGTCAAGTATAATTGATGAACAATTATGCAACATACAGTATGGTTAATTAACCAGTACTTTATTCCACAATATAATATTTTAATTTTACTTTTAATCATCAAACCATCCTTTCCTCTCCTCATGAAAAAAATGGGTTATCAAGATATTCAACATGTATTTTTTCCTATTGTTTGGGATTCGGTAATTAATGCCAACGAAGTCGGATAAACTGCTACAATGAACAATATTAAAGTGCCACTAACCCAAAAAAATTTTTTCGCAAATCTAAAAGCCCTTATTGAGTGGATTAGTCCAGTGAATAAATTATTGGTATTGGACATTTCTTTGGTCTTCTGAAGACCACCAAAGTTGCAAAAATTGGCATATGCATGTCCCATGGCGGAGAAGGAAAGGGAATGGGTATATTCCTGGTGTGACGTCAGACAAGCCAAACAAGGAACTCATTTGAGCTCTGTCTGCTGAATGCATAGAATTTTTACATTGAGTTAGTTGGGGAAATGAATTTTCAACCCAAAAAATTCTATGTATTCACCAGACAGAGCTCAAAGGAGTTCCTTGTTTGACTTGCCTGACGTAACACCAGGAATATACCCATTCCCTTTCCTACTCCGCCATGGGACATGCAGATGCAACTTTGGTCGTCTACAGAAGATCAACGAAACGTCCAATACCAATAATTTATTAACTGGCCTAATCCACTCAATAAGGGCTCTTAGATTTGCGAGAAAAAGTTTTTGGGGTAAGTGGCACTTGAATGACATCTGCATGCAGGGCTTTTACCAATATATATGAAAAGAAGGGCATTAATTCTTAAAATTACCTTTATCACGCTTGTTCCCTTTTTGTAACAACTCCTGTGCTCCTGGCTCCCTATGCATGCAAAACAGTAAAAATATAGTAAGCAGTGATTGGTATCCACACAAAAATCACATACTTACCAACCCTCTGGCGATACAAAAGCAGAATTGAAGGAGGCAACTTCTCGTATCCTTTAATTAAAAGACATTTTGCCAATTTAGCCTTTTTCAGTTATCTGTTTTTCAGTTATCAGTTAATATCAAGTTATCGTTTTCGGCTTGACCTTGTATATCCGATACAACATTGCCACTCATATTGCCATACAGTATTGTCAAAAGTATTACATATATACAGACTGAAATGTAATTATATAACATATAGAGAGAGAGATCAGAGAAAGAAAATTTATTTAAACTCAGAACAACATCACTAATCATAGATTGATTTTCATGCAAGCACAGCTAGTAAATAGCTACTTTGTAAATAGATCTGGATCTATTTACAAAGTAGATATTTACATACTTTGATAGAGAGATAGAGAGAGATAATGTGGTTGCACAACTCATGCATATTTCAGCATGGTTTTAAATTTAAATTCTTATTAAAGTTATTGTATAGAGTAGTCGCACACTAACCACTCATCACTTAGTACAAGTTTGGCAATTTTCTTCCTTTCTGTACTTGTAGCTGCAGGTCCATAAGCTGTATTTAAACATTACAATACATGTAACTTTAAACATTTGTATGTGCTATTATTTTACACATCCAGTGCCCATAAAAGCACTACACACATGCATAAAGGACAGTACATCACACACATATAATACAACTCTGTTCCATCACTCTCCCTTCCTCTCAGTGCCTAGATCTATCTGTTTTTGTATCGATATGTCTCTATATCGAACCTTCCCTCTCTCAGTCTGTTTATCTGCCCACTTATCTGTGCATCCATCTTTATCTACTCCATCCATTTACTCACATTTAAACATTTCATCAAGTGAAGGAAGATCATCAATGCTATTAGGAGCACTTGATGGTTGACTTGAGTCTATGCCTGACTATATAAAAATTGTAGATTCCACATAAAATCACTCAATCTAGAAACTACCTATCAATTATGCAGTATCTCAGCCCTAAACAGTATAGTAACATTACCGAACTCTTCACCAAACCTTTCTTGCTGTTATCATCTGCCCCTGATTTTGGTAGAATGCCAAATCTAGTAGTCTTGAGAAGGTTAACAAGTTCTACAATTGTGTATTGGGCATCTGGTGCAGCTGTCCATTTAGCTCCATGCCTGAATGTATACTATCTAAGTTGATGTTCCATTTTAAATAACGTTTTAGCTTTATTTAGTAGGCCACGTTGTCATTTGCGAGTCAATTATAATATCCTCTGGCGGTGCCTCATTAGCAATTGTGTTCAATCTGGTTAGTTTCAGAGGAGTCACAGAAATCTAAAAATTCATACAAAATGTTATTTATAGATGTTGATTATTTGCATATTTCCTTAATTTATTTTTTTTCAAAAGCATGCATGGCTTAACTAGTGGCCTCGCAACAACCAAACTAAATTAAACAAAACTACTTGATAACCCTATATCGCATTGAACTAAATAATAACAGAATTTCTCCTAAATCACCCAGCAATTTTGCCTTAACTTGCTATGTCAGCTATGATAATCACACAACTCCATACACTCAATCACACCATAAAAATTAGAATTACTTTCTTATAAACTTGTTTGCTATATTATGGTGCTAGCTGTTACAATTACCAAACTTCGCATCCAATTTGTGCCAGAAAAAATTGCATAATATACTAGTGTAAGATACTCTGCAGTCCCCATGCCAGTCTTGCAACATCTTTGTTGCAACAGCAAATTTTTTGTTGCAGCAAAGGTTGCAGTGCATGGAGTCAGGTTCTACTTTTCCCAATGATGCTGTACATGTGTAGCAGCAATGCTGCAATGGATTTCTAGTCACCACCCCCTCTGGCAAACCCGGGGACTATGCAAAAGAATTGATCCTGGGGTGGGGAATTGCTCTTTTAATGTCACCCCTGGAGGTAAGGGTGGGGATGTATGGATTTTCATCCAATAAGCAATGTAAACTTTATCCAAGAGTTGTTGTCATTCATCTAAAGGCATAGTTACTGATTTACTATGTGGCCAACTTATCATAGATGGATTTTCATATTTATTACTAGGGGGGGTGCCAAAAATTTTAGGGGGGTGAGCTGGTGAGGTAACACAAGGCGTCGCCAAACGTTGTGCTGCAGGGCTCATCCCCCTGGGAGGTCCAGGGGTGGAGCCGCTGGTGGGAGGCTAGAAAGCAAAGCACCCCCGGAAAATTTGGGAAAAAAATCCAGGTTTCTAGAGCACATCAGAAGGCATTCGAAGCAAAAACCTAAGGTTTTTGAAGTTGTCAAGTCAATGAATTTGGCCGGTCCTTTGAGAGAGTTAAATGACCCTGTAAACCCAAAATAGGGTTCTATCAAATTACTGTGTTGTTTGAATCTGTGTGGTGAACGTTTCGTTTGGGGGGGGGGGGGGGTGTGAAAACAAAGATTTGGGAGGTAGCACCCCCCTGCACCACCCCACCCCCCAGAAAATCTGTCTATGCAACTTATCAGAAAAATCAGTGGTTGCATGTGGGAAAACTGCTTGCTTCCAGGTGGTATAGTACGCAAAATGCCAGTGATAATTGTTGTTCTACCTGTATGCATTTTTTACATACTCCAGGTAGAAATATTCTAACATCTTTCATTCACTGGCAATTTCTTTAGGTATTTCTTAAATTACATTTTTAGCCTTGCACCTGGGGGTGGGGAATTAACAAACATCAGTATGAACTTCATAAAAAATTACAAATCCTGATGGACCCCACAGAATAAGACTTGGGGGGGTCGTTCGCCTCCCTGGCCCATCCAACCTCCTCCACGTGCACCTGTTCACACAAATTTATTTAGTGGATTGACTGGCAATAGTATTGGATCATTTGCTCGCAACTTTGTGCTGCTATTTCGTGACTAAATTACATGCATCAGAAGCACAATCTGATCCGATTAATCGGATCGTGTGAAACATGGGCCTTTCGGCTTTATAATGCTTTATACCACAACTGGAGAGTTTCCCGCCTTCTTTGACGACTTTCCAACAGGTTCCTTCTTTTGTTTTTGTATCCGATTGTACTGCAGTAGAAGCTCATTTACATTCTTCTTTTCCCGTTCACCTTAATCGAAGTCAAATTTTATAATTATAAATAATTAATTTGACACATGCAGACTAATGAAACATGCAAACCAAGTAACCTAGGCAAGCAACTGCTCGTTCATAATTTGCCAGAATGTACGACGTTTTCTTACCTCTTTCCAGCTGCCCCGCACACACAGCACGGTAGTATTCTTTATCTTCTCGTATTTTCTTCATGCTCATTTTCCAACAGCGTTATAAACTGCGGCGAATGCATCAATGCCTCGAAAATATATGGTTAATTAAAATAAACAGCGTGTATTCATCATGTAGAAACCGCTGTACATAAGTATTGTTTAACCTACCAATGGTTGCTAGGTTACGAACTACGTACTTTCACTTTTCACATTTGAGAGGGTTGCGAACTACCTACTTTCACTTTTCACATTTTAGATGGTTGCTAGGTTACGAACTACGTACTTTCACTTTCCACATTTGAGATGGTTGCTAGGTTACGAACTACGTACTTTCACTTTTCACATTTGAGATGGTTGCTAGGTTACGAACTACTTACTTTCACTTTTCACATTTTAGATGGTTGCTAGGTTACGAACTACGTACTTTCACTTTTCACATTTTAGATGGTTGCTAGGTTACGAACTACGTACTTTCACTTTTTGAACTACGTAATTTCGGTTTTCCCCAACGAACTTCAAGTACGTACTTGTGAAACGAGTTTTCAAAACGAGTTTTCAAAACGTACTTTCATTTACACCTCTCGGCTTCCGTAGTAGGGCACTGGAAACAATATAGTTCTTGACAAAAAAGATTTGAAGTAATATATATTCTTGACAAAAAGACTTGAGAAAGGTGTTTTTGGGATACGTACATTCATTTCAAAAGAACAGAAACAAATCAACGTCTTGACTAAAGGAAGTCCGTCAAACCGAACCTCGAAAGAGGGAAAAAGATATAGAAAACCAACGATGATAAAGGCCGAAAAGTTTAAGCTACGGTAAAAATATAGAGCAGTCGCTCTCAGTAATCACGAACACTTAGTAGCAAAACTGTTCCAGTTTCCCTGTTTACATCTATCACTGTTAATTTTGTTTTATATTATGACATTTTGTGTGTCCTTGAAGTCCGTTTTAAACGTACCATATCCATTGCATGTTTTTTCTTGCCAATGCCCGTTGTATTTTTTACCTGTGGCTGCCGTCTTATCTTCTTTTAAATAGTTTTCTTTTTGCAAAACTACTTAATATGACTTAGCGGTTGTTTATAATTTTGTATAAAAAATGAAAAGGAACATTTTTTTAAAACGTACAAATGCTGTTGAAATATTTATTAAGGCCCATTAACATGTATGTGAAAACATTTTCAGCAATTCAGATTTTGAAATGAAAAACTGTTTTTGTTATATTTGTTTAAATAAATTTAAAATATAATAAATGAATACCAGCCAGGCAGTTTGAGTAGTTTTCAAAATGCAAATATTTTTAGATACAAAGCAATGGTCTTCGTAAACATGGGAAGAAAGAAATATAAAATATAACCCTTATATTTTGATACAATTACGACGCCTGCTTCAGTAGTGTGGTGGTAACATCGTCGGGTTGCACGCGAACGAGATCGAGTTCGAAACCTGGGATGCGACATGCAATTTTTTTCATCTCAATATATTTTACGAAAATCATCCTTAAATTTTTCTTTGTTTTTTGTTGCATTTTTTCTTAAAAAAAATAGAGTTTTTGTTTTTTATTTTAAATGTTCTACCAGAATTAGAACTATATTTTCATTCCGACAGGAGTAGCTATTTCCAGGCCTCCAATAAAAAAAGAGCGCAAGGGGGGTTGCTGTAAAAGCGGGCGAGGCGGGGTTATTGCATTTATGTATTTCTAGTATTATTTTAACGTGTTGTTAATGTGATTAGATTGCAGATTTCGGAGAATCTAGGCAGTGTCTTGAGGTGACAACACTCTCCACTGTAGGGTGCACAAATGGTCCGATAGGAACGCTTCAGTATATGCCCCCAGAAGCATTGCAAGGTTCCAAGACAAGTTACAAACATGATGTTTATGGTTTTTCTATGATATTATTTGAACTCCTTGTACCATCTCGTGACAGCCCTTGGGATACAGAAGCAGACCATGAAGAAGGCATCCGAGCGTTTGTGTTGAGTGGAAAGAGACCTTCCATTCCCAATGACATTCCTACTGATTGCCCTGAATGGCTTGTTCCCCTCATAAAGAAATGCTGGCTACAAGACCAAGATACAAGACCGGATTTCTCTGAAATTGCAAGTAAGGTGCTGCAGCAGAAGTGGAAGGATCATGATAACGTAATAAACGTCTGTCTTAAGGTTCATCAAGGCAGCGCGATTGACGAAATCGGTGCTATCTCTGCCCAAAAGATATCTCGAGGGCTAGAGGTGAAGAAGAAATGGGTCACGAAATTTTACAAAGAGACGGTACCAATGGTTGTTCGTTTTTTACCATGTTGATCATAGACCACATGTTGTCGGATCCGGAACTCGTGACGGAGAGTTTTTTATTCAAAGGAGGCTTAGCGAGGAAAGTTGAAGAAATTATTACGGAAAGTCCACAAAGTTTGAACACTCTACGTAATACCAATACTCAATATTCTCCTGATTTCGCACTTGACATGTTGTGCGACTCTCGTTTGATTACAACAACCTACGAAAAGTATGAGCTTATTTTGGACACTGATACCAATGCCCTTTTAAGAGGCATCACACGTTTGCTTGATCTGCCGACAGTCGACACGTCCTGCAAGATAAACTGTGCTGCCTACGTTTTCACGCCGTACACACTGACCATTGCAGGCATCAGATTGAAAGACGGTAAACACTTGGGTTTAATTGTAGATACCCATAGCATTTCACATGAATTAGGTGGCAATATGAATGGCCTTATTAAGTGTTTTGAAATAAGTGATGGATGTATTAACGAAGTTGGAAAGCAAATGGTTGATTGGCTGGTACACAGATGTGGAATATCTGGCGATAGTCCCACACAACAGAGCCTACTTAAAATCGAGTTGAAGCTAGAAACAGATGAAGACGCCATGGAATGGGTGAATAACATAGACTGGCAGAGCATAGATGACATTGAAGTTATGCAAGTTGAAACGAAACCTGACGTCATTGATCACGATGATAATCACCCATACATGTCGAAATGGAAATCCAATACCGAAAACCGCAATCGTGCTTCTGGTTTGAGCTCTGAAGAAAAAAGAGTGCTCATTAATGGATATGCTTCACAACTAGATATGTCTTTGAAGGACTTTCAGTTCCAAGCCATAGAAGCTTTTGGTGACAAAAAAGATACAGTTGTCATACAACCTACGTCAAGTGGAAAAAGTGCGTGCTTTCAAGTTCCTGCTATTATGTCACCAAGTGGACAATTTGTCCTGGTTGTGAGTCCAACAATTTCACTAATGGAATCCCAAGTTCATAACATGCGTCAAAACGGAATTGATGCTATTTATTTAGGTTCTTCGTTGACAAATCACTTTGATTTTAACATGTTATCTGAAGATGGCTATTCTGATAAAAACATACCAAAACTTATCTATGTAACGCCCGAATACCTAATGGGAGATGACACGAAAGAAAGAGAAGGGGCTTATAAGAAGCTATTTCGCTGCGCTGATAGATTGGCACTGATAGTGTTGGACGAATGTCACAAGATTTTTGAAAGGTCTGGAGAATTCCGGTAAACATCTGTTGTATATATTCAGTAGTATTTCAGAGTAAAAATTTAGTAAATGTATTGTGTGCATACTAAATCTATTTGTTATCCATTTTACTTTTTTGGGGAGAAGGAAATGCTATGAAGAGCGTAACATTTTAGGAGATGTATTCCAATCATGGCAGTTACAGCAACCTTACAGCCCAAGAATGTTGAGAAGCTATGTAATGACTACCTACGGTTGCCAGTTGTCATAAGATCTACCGTTAAATATGCATATTGCTCTGGAAAGATATGAAACCAAAGTAGCAACGAGCAAAGAGACTAGAAATACAGGTCGGTAAGCAAAACTACTTTTCTAATACATTCCTGTGATTCATGCATGCTATCAATTATTTAATGAAGAGGAATTACATGTATATAGTATGTTTTATTTCACAGCTCAACAAGGAATTGACATGTGGACTGAAGTAGCTCAGAACGTCAAGGACCATGTAGAACAAACTCAACCATAATCTACATGGACTTTGTCTCTAACGTCCAGCAGCTTCAGCAGTGCTTCCAACAAAAGTTTAACATTTCTGCTAAAACGTACACAGGGAAGGGTATGGGAGCTGAACAAAAGAGCAAGGTTGCTCAAAGCTTCAGGTAAAGGAATAACGTAATTAAATTTCACTTTTATTTATTAAACAAAGATCACGAGAGACGAGCGGAAAGCACTTTTTTTATATAGGAATAGAGAATTTAACTACCTGATTGCCACTGAAGCATACGAAGTCGGTGTCCACAACGATCATGTCCAAAACGTTTTTAGGGTGGGTGCACCACGAAATCTGACAGTTTTGCTGCAAGAATTTGGCAGAGCTGGTAGAAGTGGGAATATTGCTCAATGTAAGTTTGAAATCTAGATCACTATTACTAACAATAATTTTTTAATTAATACTGTATGAAGTTGATCCTCCTTGATCTATAGAACTCGTATACCCGATATATATTCATTCTCGGATACCCACAATGTCGCTGTAGATGCGACGGGTCTTGGAGGATACACTGTAATATGAATTAAAATAATCAATAATTCATGAAGAAAATTCAAAAGAAACGAATGTTTAATTATATATATAGTTTACGTGAACTTTTCCTTTGGTTTACTTAGCTAAAATGACTGGAATCTCCAAAATAATTGGTAAAGATGGTTATTTAGACCACGGCCGAACTGTATTTAATTTACAATGGCTCGCTTTCAGCTTGCCTTGTAAATTCCACACAGTTCGGCCGCTCAATTGTATCTAATTTATTACTTATGTATCTTAATTGCAGGCTATCTTTACTACAACGAATTTAAAGATGATCAAAGACTTAATCGTTGGCCAATTGGTGTGAGGGATGTCGAAAAAAAAACCATTTTAGAAAACTACGAAAAAACTTGGAGGTAAAAAGTAAAAAAACCCAAAAACATCTCCAATGCTGTTCTATATCTTAAAAAATATAATGAAGAAGGACGAAATTTATTTGTAAAACTTATAACCATATGAGTTAAAAACTGTAGAGGATAGAAAATTAAGTAACGGTTAAAGCAAAAGAAACGACAACGTACATAAAAAAATAGAAACAGCGGATAAAAACATTAATAACATGGAAAATAGAAAACACAAGACCAGGCCCTGAAGAGGCAAGTGGAAAAGTTATTGCATGTCCTTGCACGGTGAAAGTCAATGAAGGTTGAATCGAAGCGGCTATTTAGTGACCGCGAGCATAGCCAATAGAAGGGGCCCATAAAACCATGACTTCAAAAATTTGGCTTGTGGACAATACGCAACCAGGGTACAGACTAAACAGATGTGGTGGTGTTTTTAATTTGGTTAGTACAGTAGAATCTCTACTTTAATTGGCACACCTTTATATTTAGGCGACATATTTATTAAGGTAACACAATTCTGAGTCCTGGCAAAACAAAATGTCCATGCTAACTCGATTTCTATTAAAAGGACACTTCCATTAAGGAGACACTTTTTCTTGTCCTGAGGGTGCCCCCTTAATGGAGGTTCTACGGTATGCAGAACGTTGCAAAATATAGACAGATATTTGTGGGAAAATCTTCTAAGTTACTCTAATTATCATTGCAATATTTGTTATCGGGAACGGAATAAATAATTTAATTGAGCAGTGCGGCAGAATTGTAGTGGTCCGCGGTCACATTGTCTTGTGATTTTGGAAAAATTCTACCAATTCTGTTGTTGCTAGGCTTTTAATATTTATTAACCTAATTATGTTGTTATTTGCTTTATTACAATTTACTACTTTTGTATTATTTTATATCATTGTTCCACAGGTTTATCTACTCGCCACTCGCTGGAAAATGCATAAGAGAAACTCTGATGGACTACTTTGGAGATAATAAAGATGCTGTAGAGATATGACAGTGGCCAGTGTTGCGTCAGCTGTAAAAGGAAAAGAGAACATCCTTCCTACAACGCCAAGGAAGACATAATACTTATGCTTAATGCCATACAAGAAGCATACCTGCAGATAGAATTGAACGAAAGGTAGGTGATCATGAAAAAGGATGTCGGACACGTGACAAATCTTCAAGTATATTATATATGTTATGGAAAACCCCTTTTAGAATGAATGTAGTTTCTGAGTTTTACACCAAGAAATTTAATTCATTAGATTGTCTCATGGTTAAGAGGGACGAGAGAGAAGTGGGTGAAAACAGAGGAGTACAACAGCAAGATCAAAGTGTCGAGAACGTATTCCAAGGCAAGCAACAACTCCAGGGAAGTTTTAGAGACTCTTCTCAAACAACTGATCGCGCTTGGATTTCTTGATATTAAGTTTATGCAATTCAAGTTCGAGGGCGTGGGCAGAATGTGCCGTAGATTCTTTGTATCAGCTGATGGGAATCATTTAATTTCTGCACCATGCGAAATGTTACTTCCAGATAACAAAAATCAGTTGCCGGTGTCCAAGGTTGGGAAATCAGTAGGTGCCAGAAGTAAAGGTGGTGGCCGTCAATATCTTCCTTTGGTCCGAGAATTACTGGCATCTTCTCAAAGCTGGAAAGCTATAACCAAATCCGAGGAATACATGTTTCCTGGTTTTGAAGAAACTGGCAGCAGTAACCAAAATGGAGCTAACATTCTGGTATGCCACAATTGGAGGGACTGTCAATCTGGATGTGATGACTTCTTGATGAGAGACTGTCAACTGGCCATTGGAAGTACCACCATCCAAACCAAGATGATTGCTATTGATGGCAAAGAAACAGAAGTATCAATTCGACGCGGTGTTTGTCAAGGAGTAAAAAGATGTCAAACTAGTAATTGTAATTATGTAGTCTCTAGAGCGCAGCATGCTAACCGCTGTAGCAAGCATGGTCCCAAAGTGCAGTTAGTTGTGACAGGGCCCTGTCCCGTTAACTTGGTGTATGTCACACCAACAGAAACGGAAGACCGTAGGAGATGGCTCATAACGATTTCTAACGAAGTTGACAGACCTACTTATCACAGTCACGAGAAACCTAGCCCACATGGTATTCCAACCAAATTACAAAATGATCTAACCGAGGCTGTCTGCACAGAACCTTCCCGAACGGCCAGTCAGCTTCAGAAAGGTAATTTGAATAGTATAAACAAGTTTATCGTATTCAGTTTATTTAACATTTTCATAAACCCCGAATAATATGTCATAACTTCACACATGTTCGCAAGGAATCCTTTTTGGTTGACTTGGAGATTTTTATAGATATTGATCAAATACTCTATAACTTTTCTCGTTTAGACGTAGGTCTTTCGTATATGCCATGTGAGGCATCCTCTGTTGCTGCAAACATTTCCAAAATACGAAACGTACGTGCAAAAGCTCTTGAGAAAAATGGAGGCAAAAGGCGCGATCGGGGTAACAATGCAACTGCGCGGTGGACATATGCACGCGTAGCATGCCTATTTTTGTTATTTGTTGTGTTTCGGTAAAGATGTATCAATGTCTAGACTTTAGTCCTTGCCAACAGCTTTCATGATTTAAGTCAGTGACTACTTTGTCGTTTTTTTCATTGATATTTTGTTAGAAATTAGATGTTGGCTGTGCCCATGCAGTAGGATCGAATGTTGTAAGATGTTATTATTAATATTGTTATTAAATATTCTCTTTATTGTTTATAAACAGCCATGTTCACAAAAGCGTTTACAAAAATGAGCGACAACACCTGGGGAACGTGTCCTGGGGAAGGTGTGTGAACATGTTATATCAAAATCACCAGTCTTGTAAATTAGATATTGCAATTGATATTATTTTTGTTCTGATTACTAAGGTCCACCAGAGAAAACTAAAGCAAGAAACAAGCAAGCAAAAGGTAAAAAAAAATACACTCGGTACTCAAAGTAGAAACTTGTTTCAGAAAAGTTGTTGCAAAGATGTTGCGCATAGTTGTTTATTACATTTCAAGACCGAATTTTATTATAGATGATATACTTATATTCTGGTCGTAGCTAAAAGCTATAATTAATAATTTATAGGTTCTAGTCTGGTTGGAAGAAAAGTAAATGTAGAAATTGATGAGGGTGAACGATTACACTGGTACATCGGCGAAATCGAGAGCTGCACAAAAAAGAAGTGTGTTATTTCATTTACAGGGTTTGATGCTACCCATAACATTAAAGTTGATATAAAAGACATACCCAGCGAAGACATAATTTGCTGTAATTTTATAGTTATTGGCTGGCCGATATTATTGTAGTCTCTTTTGCACCTGTCAGTTATAGCATACATCCTCATAGCCTGCGTGCTGGAACCTCACGAGAAACGGGTTTCGGTAGGGGGTCCGTCTGCACGTCAGCTAACGTTCTCAGTTCTCACTCCCCCAACTTACCGGCTGCCTACTCGAGCGGCAAATTTCTTTCCAACGACTGACCAATCACAATCAGACTTCCACTACTTCAATAATATTCAGCTTCATATTCCATGCAGTGGCGTTTTTAACCTTATTTAAGTGTATTCATATAGTTGCAATTCACAGCTACAACATCATGATCTTATTAATTTCATTTACACAATATTTTTTACTAATTAGAACCAATATCTTTCGAAATATTACTTAGAACGATCAAGCCTCAGCTCAATGTGCTATTACCAGTACATTTTGTCATCACTTGTAGCCTTAATTTTCCAAAATTATTGCGCAAATTTTGAAATTTATACACAATGGTTTGCGCGCGTGGTTTTGACCTCTGCAATTGCTCGATGCAGTTACATAATACAAAAAATTCACCGTGGCCCTGAAAGTGCTTCCAGTCCAGTTTGAGTCTACCAAACACCGTAGGTTTTCTCCGCGTACTCCACCTCCTCCCATGACCCTTACTGGACCCCCAGGAGAACAGTTTAGAATTGGACTGATAGGGTAATCCAGTATAAATAAAAAGTTATTTCAGTTTAGTTAGTTTAGTTAGTTTAGTTTAATACCATTCTCCGTAAAATAGCTTTCAACCAAACACTAGTTCGCTCCAGACAATCCCTGTACACGTTTGAACTTTTGTTTACAATCTTTAATTTCTACGCATTACTGACTGACTTTCACGCATATTTATTTACATGGGCAGAAACATTTAGTCAAAATAATATTCTGCGTAAATTTCGTGAAGTTTGAAGCTAAACTTTTCAAGATATTAGCAAATAATTAACAAATTTCACATAACGACCGACGCTCAGTCCCAACCTCGTCCCCACGGCCGAAATAGCGAGGTGGGCAATAGTCACCTTTGCAGCAATCTCGTGCGCAGAGCCTTCACCGACATGCTCGTTTGCGTGCCAGCAAAGGCGCTGGGTACGAGATTGCCTTCGCAGTCGTCCGTTCGGGTTTTCAATTGTTGACCAATCAGAGTCAGACTTCCAATATCTGGAAACCTGACCTCCGACCTTGATGGTTGAGCTGACTGTTAACCAATATTTCGAAAACTATTGCTTACAGTTTAGTAAAAATTTTGCGCAAATAGAATCAATAAGATGATGTTGTAACTGAATCGCAATATGAATGTACATGAAATAAAGTTAAAAGCGCCACGGCCTACTCAGTCATGGCCAGACATCTCCGTAAAACTTATTATCCGCTAGATACATTTCACCGTAGCTTTTTTAAAACTTTTCGCACAGAACATATTCGTAATACCATTCTTCGTAAATTTTGTAAAGCTCTGAGCTATAGTAAGCGAAATATTAGCTTTCAATTAAACTAATTCGGGCAGTCGCTTCAGACGCTAAACACCTTTGAGCTTTTGTTTACAATCTTAAATTTCTCTTCCGCTCTTAATAAATGTAACCTATTGTATATTACTATGTTCTATGTATCATATACGAACCTCTTAATACGACCACAGCAGCCATGAGCTACATTTTGTAATATCTTTTCATCGCATTAAATGGGCCAGTTTCTGTTCTTATATTTTAGTATACCTTACTGTGTTTGCATGATCATTGCATATTTACGTTGTTTTGTTTGCAAGCCAAATACCAGTACGCATGTACGTATTGCGTACCTATTTTTGTACAATAATTGCGTTTCTATGTCGGTCTCAATATCAACAGACAGAAATACGCGTTGCGAACCTCTTTTTATTAGTAGTAAGAAATTATATACGGATGGAAAAAGTCGCAAGATGCGACAGTTTCGTATTTTGCGAACTTTTTTTTATTAGTAGTAAGAAATTATATACGGATGGAAAAAGTCGAAAAATGCGAAAGTTTCGTATTTTGCGAACTTTTTTTTATTAGTAGTAAGGAATTATATACGGATGGAAATAGTCGCAATATGCGAAAGTTTCGTATTTTGCGAACTTTTTTTTATTTGTAGTAAGGAATTATATACATATATACGGATGGAAAAAGTCGCAAAATGCGAAAGTTTCGTATTTTGCGAACTTTTTTTTATTAGTAACAAAAATCAATATACAGATGCAAATATCTTGCGAACTTTTTTTTATTAGTACTGTTGAAATATTTTGCGAAGTTTGCAAATATGTAATGTCCGCTCGTTGTCTAATTGTTAAATATATTATATATTAATATATATTATATATAATATACATTAATATACATTAATATACATTAATATACATTAACCATTACGCATTACGCATAACGCATAACGCATAACGCATAACGCATTATACATTTTCTATTTTGACCAATTAGCTGCTTTAATTTTTCTGACATGTCCCTTCTTAACCGTGCTGTATCTTCTCTGATCTATATAAAGTGTTTATAAGACATCAATTTGTCTTGTCATACAAATAAAAAAAATTATATTGAAAGGTTGTTGTACAACGAAAATACTCATCAGTGAAGTCTTCCATCAGATAGAAAAAAATTAGGGTGTTCCCTCCTTATGAGTATTTTTGCAGTAAACCCATTTCTACACTGCAGCACATTACCAATAATTTGACTGGTTGTTGGGGGAACGGAAAAAATGTTCTAAAAATTATATATTGAATGCTGTACCTTTACCTCTGGGAATTTGATCACCTCTGAAAGGTGAATATTAGCTGGACAATCAAACTTAATTGTATTTTGTGGGAGGAATCGTTGTTTTTTAAATATGTGATCTTCAGTCTGAAATGAGAAAAACGTTTACATGTAAGCTAAAGAACATTATCAGTAAGATTTATAATTAATTAGTTTTTCTTATTTCTGTTAAGCAACAATTTCAGAATAATAATTTCAAACCAATGTTAACACTGAAATGTGTGCAATAATAAGGGTGCAATATTTTATTTCTTCAATTCCTTTTTAATTTTTTTTTGTAATTGTAGTTATTGCGTTGCTACTACTGTAACATTCAAGTGATACTTCAGTATACACATTGTAAACCAGGTCACATTGGTCACATGCATGTACAGTAGTCACTACCTTTTGTTGTGCCAATTTCTTTTTGAATGCCTTTTTCCTGTCTGGCCATGGCGACAATCAAATACTTTTGTGGCAATCACAAAGAAATGGCTTCCATCAAATGGAATAGTGCTGTCTTTAAAAAAAACTTTTCTTGACTTGGCAAAAGGGTCTAAACAAAAGAAATTATGCCATTAAGTAGCTTATCGTACTTCATGTAAAGAACTGCTTACAGTAATTAGAATATTCCAGCAGAAAGAATCAGCCTGGCCTGGTTAGCCGGGCCTGGTTAGCCAGGTTACAGTTAAAAGGTGAGCCACATTTGCATTCCTACAATTTAACTTTGGATTCAACATTTATATACATATTTGCCCGAGGTTGAGGTTGCTGTTGCATAACTTGACTGATTTTCTCTAACAACTAGGGGCCAGGGGGATACCACTCCCTTGCCCTATCACTTAAATATTTACACAAGTGTTTGAACGTGGTATCAAAATATCTTGGGTAAGCATTTTTAGTGTCTTACAGTTTATGAATTGTGAATTATTGTTTGCTTCTATTTGAGTAAACAATGTTCTTAATATTACTTTCAAATACATGTATTTGTTTCTATTTATATATCTAAAATATGTCAGCGAAAATGTGTTTACAAGATCAAATTTGACTAATATGGTAAAAATTATTTACAGGGTTATTATGACTAAGCTAAAATAAATGAAAATTACGTTAATTGTAAATGAATGTTCAACCATTTAAACTAGGTTAGGTTCCATCCACTATTTCATGGCATTCAGTTCTGCAATTGCTCTTGGAAAAAAGCTGTTTTTAAAACGTTCAGTTCTGCACTTATACAGTGACAGATTATTTAAAGTTCTAATATAATATTGTTGGGCACAAGCTCTAGACTGTGTCACATGATCAGCAAGGGAGGCCTGTACGTTTAGCTATCTTCTGTAAGGTCTTTATACAAATTTCTTTTCGCCTGTCGCTAAGTCTTGTACATTTAGCTAATTGAAGGGATTCGTCATATGAATGGCCGGGAAAAATTATGCGCATGGCACGCTTTTGCACTCTTTCCAGTTCGTCAGACAGGAAGCGAGGTATCGCGTAATTCCACACCTCACAGCAGTATTCTAAAATAGAACGAATGAGCGCGTAATATATCGTGGTAAGGTCGGCAAAAGGGACTCCTCCGCGGCATAGTACCCGAAGAATGTATAACCGTTTGGATGCCTTCGTGACGATTGAACGGATTTGCTCATCCCATTTTAGATTATTTTGAATGATTAGTCCTAGCACTTTGTGGGATCGTACCGTTTCTAGCTGGTGACCATCAATTGTCAAAGGTGATAACTGCGGGGTATCTTTAAGAAAACAGACCCGGAGCTCTTTACTCTTTTTAGCATTAAGTTTCATCCAATTGTTAGATGCTCATAAATCGATAGAATCGAGAGTTGATTGAGTGACAGAAGAACTGTTCGATGTAAGGTTTTCAGAGGATGAGACGTCGTCTACAAATTTCCACATTTTCATGTCTGGGGAGTTAACTCTCAAATCGTTAATCATAATAAGGAACAGGATCGGTCTAAGTTTAGTCCCTTGAGGAACACCAGCTGTAACAGGGAGCCAGCTTGAGAAAGTTTCTCCAAACTTAACGCGTTGTCTTCGGTTACAAAGAAAGTTTATAATCCAGGGTATTAAAGACCGCCTAACGCCCAGATCTAACAGTTTTTCTATAAGAATATTGTATCCTATGCGGTCAAACGCCTTGGAGAAATCTAAAAAGCTGATGCGAATGTGCTTACCATTGAAGCACGAGTCCAAGTAAGAGAGCCAGGAGTGGAGCATATCAAGAAGGCAATAGGTGGTAGAAGTTCCTTTTAAACTGCCAAATTGACAGGGGTCGATCTTTCCCTTGACATCGTCGATTAGCCAACTAACGACAAAGTCTTCCAGCACTTTGGAAAGACAGGAGGTCAAAGATATTGGTCTGGTATCTTCTTCACTTTCGGGTTGTTGTACCTTCGGGATTGAAATGATATTCGACTCTTTCCAAATTCTCGGGACAACGCCAGTGGAGAGCGATGCGTTAAAAATGGTGGTAATTGGTTCTGCCAGGACGTGAGCAAACTCTTTTAAAAATCGACTAGGTATATTATCAGGCCCTGTTGCTTTATGAGGTTGAAGAGCCAAAAGCTTTTGACAGACTTCGTAAGGTTGGACGGTATAGACGTCGTCTTTGGCCGGCAGGAACGCAGACAAAGAATTTACATCGAGTGTCGGAATATCCGTGTTGACAGAGACGTAAAATTCATTAAGGGCACTTGCTAGTTGTTCGTCGTTCCGAGGTTCCCCGTTGCATTCTAGGAAGAATGGTTTAGTTTTCTCAGGTTTACCGGACATTTTATTTACCATTTTCCACCATCTACGACTGTCGGTGTGCCTTAGATGCTGGACTTTGTTCTTATAAAAATACTTTTTCCTTTCCGCTATTTCATATTGAACTTTGCGTCTCAGTGAATGCCAAAGAAGGGAGTTCCCACTATGGAATGCTTTCTGTCGATCTCGTATGAGGGTTTTAATAGCTGGTGTTACCCAGGGTTTATCGGAATGGTGGCATTTTACCATCTTAGAAGGGAATATACGGTCAATTGCTTGCTCAAAATGTGATGTAAAAGATGTCGTTAAATCGTCCACTGTAGCAGTAGGGTCAAGTTCGCTGAACCAGTCATGGGTTGTGGCCCACCATGAACATGTCGCTCTACAAAAGGCGACAAATCTTAGCAAGGTAATATTTGGAACCTCTTGTAATGTTGAGTATTATGTTTAGAGATCAAACTAAGCTAGTTTCAGTTATTAGCGCCTCACTATTGCGGTACCAACCGCTATAGAACGTTTATAAAAGCTTAATAAACCAGCGCTGCACATCCTCCAAAACAAAGACGAAATAGGTGTTTTTCAATGCGACATGTGAAATTACAAGCGCGCATCAAGATCCACTGTGTTCAATTCAACGATCAATATGCAGTCAGACTTTTAACGTACGCGACCAAGTAATGCACCGCACACGCAGTGCGGTCATCCAACGTTTCACATTTCATATCCACCACTACAACTTTGATATGAAAGTTTAGTTGTGGAAGATATAAACACTGTAGAATATAAATTAAACTGTATCTCGGTTTGCATGATTGTGAATAAACTATCGACTGTATAGCGCATATAAAAAAATGAGAGCCATCTGAACTTGAGAGCACGGGGTGTTTTTAAGTTGAGAAAGGGGGTGGAAACGTGATTCAGAAAATGGGGTGTGTGAATAAGTCACCATGACAATTTCCCCCCATATCAACTAAAACAGTTCAAAATACACCAGATCTTCAGAGGGGTCATTTTCCCCCAAAACACACTCAGACCACTATATTAACACACAAGAACACAACTCCTGTTCGATGTCTCCTTTTGTTATGAGAGCATAATATGAGACGGTGAGACTACTATATTGACTCACAACGGAAAAGATATATAATGTGCTAAAATCACCTCCAGGCACAGTGAGACATGCAGGCCCCACATGCAAAACCAAACTTGCAAGGCATGCTTTGCCTGCGGAGTTCACGTTCAATAGTAGCCTGCATCGCAGCCCGACTTTAAAATAAAGTTGGGCTGCGATGCAGGCTAGTTCAATAGCGGTTGGTATCGCAATAGTGAGGTGCTAATAATTCTCGAAAACATAACAGTTAATATCACAATAAATATATAAATACATATATATTTTTATATTTCCAATTTTTTTTGAGTCCATTGTTTGAGGGCATGAATCCAGTCCATGTTTTGTCCTATGCCCTTGATTAACGACTTCACTTGTGAAACTATTTATGTCGACCTGTTAACAGACATGATTTTACGACTTATTAACATGCAATTTGTGTCTATTTGTAAAATTCGACAGTATTGGACATGTACTGATGCAGATTTCTTTTATACTTCTTAATCGAGTAATAAAATTCTTGCCCAGCAAATTATTCGTATACTTGACCAGGAACATCATCAAAGAGATGATAAACTATATTCACAAAATTTCGGTTTTATACAATAAACAACAAAAGAAACGAGAAGTTAAAAGGCGGGGTGCTAGCAAGTATCAGATATGACTATGGCTAAAATCACCGATGCGTCAACTTTTAATGGGAACACTTGTCCTCGATTGTTGGCGACAGAAAAGTGATACGTGATATCAAAAACCAGGAGTAGCCTTCGACTTAGATGTGACATCTTCAGTTAACGTTTTAATACAGGAAATTTAGACCTATGGTTGAGATATAAAGGAAAGCAAAGCAAGAGACAGAGACGCAGGCAGAAGCAACCAAGCAAACGAGTCCTACTAATTACTGCCCGGGACTGCCTGGGACTGCCCGAGACTGCCCGGGAGTAAAACATGACTGCCAGAGAGGCGGTATACATCTATATTAATTAGATGCCTTATATAATAAAGAATAGATCCGCATTTACGGCACACCGCAAACTGCAGTTCCAAATCAGCAGTTAGCCGTTAGAAGTTAGGACAATTTGTATGTTAAGAGTGAAAGCTTCCGTTTGTGATTTGCCGTATATATGAAAACAAACGGCAGTCTTAACTAAATACTGTATACATGCAATGTATATATGTATTTTTATATATGGTGAATAAATACGAGTTGTTTTCCTTCGATTTAATTATAGCCCAAGAGCGAAGCTCGAGTCTGAAATGTCTCCCACAGCACCACTATTTTTGAAACCGAGTGCTTCGGAGAAAAACCCGTCCTGAAATAAAGCCTTTTTCAGAGTATGCCAGACCCGAAAACCGAGGTTTATACAGTATAAACACTGTGAAACATCAGCTGAACGATGTTACAATCAATAAAAAACGAAACTTGAACATGTATTTAACGAATAAATTGGAATTTCAGCATGACCATGACCATGACCACTGACGAAATTGAAATTCTAATGCACTTCCGCGTGCTGGCTTTCGGACGTTCTCTTTCATTATTCTGACACCAAAACTATCGAATAACATGAAATAATTTGATAGCCTTATGCACTCAGTAAGAGAAAATATCAGATGTCTGCAAAATTGGACTTCGCAAAAAACTGGAGGTGTATGAAAAGGAAGAGGCGAACCAATACACGGCACACATAATGATATACTCTGTTGACAACCTTGCCATCTTGTTTCCCTTTATAAACATACGGTTAACAACATTATTTATAAAAAAATAATTAATTACTGGATAAAGGAACGAGTTATAGCTCCCGGGAAGTCATTTTATACTCCCGGGCAGTCTCGGGCAGTCCCGGGCAGTGATTAGTAGGACCGAAGCAAACATGTCACCTCGCGCCCGCATACGTAACTGCGATAAAAATCGGCAATCATTATCGCCGACTGAATTACAACAATTACAACTATATGTGAACCAGGTTTTAATGCCTGAGATCCTGTAATGTTATTTTAGCCCTAGTCATATCTGATACTTGATACTACCCCGCCTTTTAATTTCTCGCCTGTTATGTTGTTTAAAAGCCGAAATGTTTTAAATTTAGTGTATTATCACTTTGATGATGTTACTGGTCAATTAACGAAACGTTTAATAGTCTAATAAAGTTCTTTGAAAAATATGTTTATTTGTTTGATTTTTTATTAATTATGCCTGTTAGACGAATAATTGCTGGGTAATAATATCTGTATAGTTCTTTTATACTTGCCACAAAAACGTGTGTTGTGACATCATGTCCGATACCTTAAATTTGACATCAAAAACGTTATTGTGAAGATGAGATTCTCGGCTAACTCTCGTCAAGGTATAGTCTGGTTTTGCTCTGGAAGACCCCTACTTGCTTAACTCAGTTTCATCCCAATGAAGTTACGGTAGATATATTCGCACTTCAGATTGTTAATAAAGGTTCTACATTCCAGTGCGAAGAAAAGGGCCAATCATCCACAATTGATTTAACTCAATCACCCAAGAAAAGCAGAATAGGGAAAGAAGATTCAATTAGCGACAGTGTAAGATGTTTGGAATTTTGCTTCCTTTTTGTCTTGTGTTCATAATCTGGAACTGTTTCGTTATTTCATGTAAAATATCTGATTATAGACTGATGAAGTACTACGCAAGCGGAGAGTCCTTCCATCACGCACGAGCTTAAAAGTGGCGTTCAGTCAAAACGTCATCTCAAAACGGTCTGTTCGATGTTCAAACTGTCTTACTCTTACAATATATATATATATATATATATATAAATGATATTGGGCATTTCACTCGATTACACAGCATGTTCTAAGGATTTAGGGTGAAGGAAAATTCGAGTGTAGAATATATACATTTTAAGACCAAACCGGGAGCAGTTGCGAAAAATGCAACTACACAGGCCCTCCGGCAGGAATTGAACCCACGACCTTGCGATTCTAGAGCATTGCACTAGAATCGCAAGGTCGTGGGTTCAATTCCTGCCGGAGGGCCTGTGTAGTTGCATTTTTCGCAACTGCTCCCGGTTTGGTCTTAAAATGTATATATTCTACACTCGAATTTTCCTTCACCCTAAATCCTTAGAACATGCTATATATATATATATATATATATATATTCCGCTTTTGCCACTGATCGCGTGAATTGCTTTTATTGTAAACAGGTTAAGGCGAAAAAGGCACTAATAGACTATGGGCCGGGTATGCGCACATCGTGGAACCAAATGATTTTTTCACCATAAGTGGGTAATGTAGTGCTGATTATATTTTTAATGTGTGTTAAGTCAGAAACTTGCACATTTTGTCACAAATTCATTATAAATTTATTAGCATAAACATGTAGCCAGCTTCACGGTGGACGGTGGCCATCTTGGATGTAGGGGATTTGATCCTTTGAGAATTTCTATGGAGTTGTTTCATTGAGATATGACTTTCCTCAGGTATTTATGAATGATAAGACGATAAACATAAGATATATAATGATAAAGCGTCAAAGTTTTGTAGTTTTACTTGGACAGTAGGAACCGATAGATGAAAATTGAGGTTCAGGATACTGCAAATGAGATAAAAACCGGAAGTAAACTTTCAAGGTAAAATTTTTTGCTTTTTTTGTACAGTTTGTGACTGATATTATTTGTTGATTATTTACTACGTAACAATTGAGTTCGAAGCTCTTTATATTTCAAAATTCAGTTGCACAGTTGCACAGTGGCGAAATTTGTTATCCATGGTGGAAGTGTTTACCACAAAAGATGGCTGCTATTTGTTAGTGGTTTTGCTTGCTCAAACATTAAGTAAAACAATAAATGTTGATATTATTGTAACCTGTACACTTTCAGTAAAGACCAATGGTTTCCTTGTAATGAAAATTCCAGCAATAAAATATATCAAAAGTACAATAAATATAAAATTTGTACAGTGCTGCAGGAAATATTCACTGTATAAAATGAGATGTTTTGAACCCCTTTATTACAAAAAGAACAGCCCTCTCACAAAACTTTTAAAACTGCAGTCCCTTTGGCCCTTGCCCTCCTGGTGCACAAAAAAAAAAATTATAACATATAGCTACGTTGAACCATGGCTGAACAATTATGAACATTTATAAAATAGGTTGTGTCTTTCACACACTGTGATTGGTCAGTTTCTGTGCTTATACCAGGCTATGCACATTTCTTAGTCTTATTTCATAAAAAAAAGACAATGGATGCCTGTGTTTACATGCACAGTATTACAGTCTGATGCAATCACTTCGAGAGTACTTATGTAAACTCTCACCTACAGCTTTGGTTCATGTAAAGTTTTGAATACTCCCAACTCACTCTTGTGTTTGCATTCAGGCTATTTTCTATTTCTTAATTAATTTATCGGTACTACTAAAGCACTAAGAGCTACTGTATTATTTTGGTGAATACAGTAAATTACCAAGTTGAAACAACAAAACAAAATTCTGAGTTATTTGCAGTATATTTTTGCATGAAAGGTTTGTTAGCTCATTGATTTTTCAGCTGTACAAGTAATAATCTAAACATATAATGAAATTTCATTGAAGGGTAGGTGTTTTTGGCATCATTAAAAAAAAACCATAAAATACATAAATAGATCATTTTCTTTAAGCCAATTTTTTTTAGTTGGTCACTGCCTCTGCCTGTGAAAATTATTTTAAAAAAATCAGCCTCTCTAGAGCATAAATACCGAATAGTTCCTAAAGACATTATTTTACAAATATTTACATACTACACACCATTTTTTCTATTATTATTACTAAACTCTCTTTATAATGTACAGCACATGTACAAATGTATCTTAATAATCAAGATAATCTTCGTTGATATTTTCACCATCTTCAACTTCACCAGTGGGTTCTTCTTTATTGTTTCTGCGTCCCTGGCACTTACACAATGCTGTGCAAGGCAAATTGTCCTTAACACACTTACAGTACATGCACTTGTCCGGCTTCCTGTATGACAAGAAATAAACACAAAACATACAAACATAAATTTTATGTCATCTGGGCACTTCACTATTATAGTTAGAGAGAACGGGGAATCAACCTAAGACTCATGTACATTAATCCTATACATATGGGCAAGAGTATTTGGTGAAATAGAAGTATGCATACAAGAACAATGAAATATTGATTTTTTTTGTAGTTAAATGTATGGCACATGCTAACCCTTGCCATTAAACAATTTTATACCAATATAGATCTACACGAAGTTCTAATGAAAAATAATAATAATAAAGTAATTTATATTAAGCAAGGACAACCTGGTCTTTGGACACTGTCCTAGTACCTCAGTATGAGAAATAAAATAGCCATTTCTAAATAAAATAATCCGGCTAAATGGTAGACTGGGTTGGTATATATATATATATATATAGAGAGATTTTCGCTTACCTCAAAAGTCTGCTACAGGCTGTTTCATCTAAAAAAGAATCTTCAGGCAGATGACAATTTTCGAAAACAGGGTGTGCTTATATCCTTCCTGCCGGGACGTGGGAGTGTGGGGGCGAAACAATACATGCATTCATGGCTTTCGTTGCGCTGTTTGCGCGGAATTTATTTCGATGACGACATTGACTGATAATTTCTGCTCTTTTGTTGAGTAAACAATTCTTGTTTTTATCTTTCAAAATATAAAATTTTTCTTCTAAACATAAATTACATCGTATATATATATATATATATGACAAATTAACCAAACGAAAACGAGAATCAAACAACAACAAATAAACATGTTCTCGTAGTTCAACGAAAATATATATTACAGTGCAACAAAACTTTCATCGACATTTGTCAATATTGGAATCGGTTCATGGTTTATAGAGTAAATGCAAGAATGTTGCCGGTCGATTTCTATGGTCTCAAGCATACAAGTCTCTCAAACAACACAATTATATTATGCCAAATAGAAAAACAAATTTCTGTATTACTGCAAGATTCCCATGGGACATTTATTTCTATACTGTACACGATAACAACTTGAATATCTTAATAAACACATTCAATTCAATTCAATACAATCATTGATCGACTGTTGTTGAATACAATAATTCTTAGTTTATCCATACCTGCTTTGGTTAGCTCGTTTCTTTTAGTTTGTCGGTCTTCTTCCCGTTTATGCATCTGTATACTATAGAATCTGGTGTAACATTGCCGATGGAACTTGTCTCTCCTCAGAACTCGATGTTTGCGAATATAAATCGCACGTGGAGTCCAAGATCAACTTCATATTCGAATCCGATTCCCGAGCTCTTTCGCCCTCTATACACGAAAATCTTTTCCATTTTGCCGCCAATAAAATAAACTTACACCACGACAAATATGTAAATGAACTCAATTTACCTTTTTCATTATTTACGACGTGCATAACACAGAAGTTCTTGGATGACTGACCTGTATCGTCAGCCGCCACTGTTTACTGAAGGACTGAAAGTGATGATCTTCCACAAGGCCGCGTGATTGGCTCGTGATTTAGTAACAACGATGCTGATTGGCTACTTATTAATAACATGGTTTCGGTTTCAGTTTACAATTGACAAATTTAGTCGAGAAGGTTCGTTGAATTTCCTACTTAATGTGCAAGTTTTAGTCATGTGGATTAGCGAAATGATCGTGACAGAAGTGACAAAAGCACCAAAATTGGCACAAATGCACGTTATAGCGTCCTTATCAATATTTGAGTAGGAGCCCAAGCTAACTCCCCCTTGAACTCTTTATATGATAAATAAAAGTTTATCCAAATATACGAATTGGGGTACCTGTGGTGATATAAATGATGTTTTTAATACTAAGCTGGAAATTGTAAATGATACTTACTGTAAGTGTATTTTGCTATATTTATTGATTATATATTGTTTTAAGTACAAACGATGGATTTTAGGACGTTTCTTATGTACACTAAATAGATGTTTGAAGTATCGCTCCCAGCCCTCGCTCGGCCATGGTCAGTTTCAAAATGGCTGCCAACATGCAAACTTGCAAGAACTGTAAGTATTTAGAGCAATTTTACTCGTCTTTCGTGTTGATACGGTATTTTATCATAACAATAATAGTCTTATTTGTAAGCAAACCACATTTGCCAAACTTAATGATAAAATTTGATTAAATTATAGATGAATTTTGTGTCAGCCATAAGTAAAAAGTAAAGTCGGACAGCCTATCTTTTTTCCATGTCATTCAACTGGGATAATTGTATCATATGCCAGGAAACTAAAGCCGATGCTTTAAAATGTCGACCGTTAAATGACCCACGGCATCTTGCCAATGGTAGTGATGTCTATGCTACATTTTTGAACAACGTAAAGGAGCTGCGCTCAATTGATGCTCTGCCGTGTCAGCTTCAACTTGACGAAGATACAATCGTCGATGATCTAATACAAAATCGTGCTTCATGGCATAAGTTGTGCAATTTAAAATTCACCAAATCTAAGGTTATCAGAGCAAAAGAGGCTATAGAGCGAAGAAAAAGGGCAAACGAACCCGAAGCTGAACCAGAAGAAGTAAAAAAAGGGACATCTAAACGTAAAAAAACCTCGGACAGTATCTGGAATTGTATCTTCTGCACCACTGACTCTAGCGACAAGCTTCACAATTTTACCACCCTTGAGGCCGATAGAAGTCTTCGTCAGATAGCGTCAGAAGTTGGAGATTTTGAGTTACTGTCTCGTATTTCTGGCGGAGACCTTGTAGCAATAGAAGCCAAGTATCACTTATCCTGTCTTACATCATTCAGGAACAACTATAGATCTTTCTTGTCGAAAAAGAGCAAGATTTCTGAGACAGATGACGAAAAGATCAATGAGTGTCGAGCTTTTATAGAGTTAGTTAATTTTATTGAGAAATCTGTTGAAGAAGGAACTCAGTTTTTCAAACTGTCTGAGCTTCATTCCTTGTTTGAAGGTCGACTTAAAGATTTAGGAGTTACTAAAACGGTGAACAAAACAAGGTTAAAGAAAGCTCTCCTAGAACACTTAGAAGATGCTCAAGAGCAGCATGACGGAAAGAACATGGTGTTTGTATTCAAGGAAGGAATGCGCAATATACTTAAAGAAGCACTTAAAACGAGAGACTTTTCCGATGACGCTGCTGTTCTAGCAAAAGCAGCAACGATTGTTAGAGATGATTTGTTTGCTCACAAAGGATTTAATTTCTCTGGTTGTTTCCAAATCGGGTGCCAGCAAAAGTCGGTACCCTCTAGTCTTAAGTCACTTGTCGCTATGATACTTAATGGACTTAACCTTAAAGAGCAAGAGAAAAATGAATCTCAGGCATGTCTTACCATATGTCAAACAATCATGTTCAACACGAAGAAGAGAACCTGCAGTTCTAAGACGTCCGAGACACGCCACTCCTTATTGCGCGAGCCGCCTCTTCCGATCCATTGTATCTTGGATTGAACATTCACGCAATGACAAGAAGTAAGACACTTGTAACCAAGCTTTTTCAGATGGGGATTAGTGTGTCCTATGACCGCATAAGAGAAATAGAGGATTGGCTGGCTACCTCTGTCAGTGAGCGTTTCAAGGAAGATGGATGTGTTACGCCTGCTTGTTTGAGAAAGGGCATATTCTCTGTTTGTGCCCTTGACAACATCGACCATAACCCGAGCTCAACAACTTCAGCCTCGTCATTTCATGGAACTGGGATAAGTATATTTCAGTTTCCGACACAGGAAGTTCTGGGTCAAGAAAGAGAACCACTAACTATTCCACCTACTGGAACTGAACAGCACGCTCTCCCAGACGAATATTGCATTGTACCTCCTACCGAGCTAAAGACAAATACTGTATCAGTACCAGAACGTCAGATGACCACAGTACAAGCCACCTTGACCGATGCAATAACACAAGAAGATCGATGGGTTACACATGCGATGTCAAAACTGAGCAAAGACCCCGTGGATGCTGAGGACACCATAACATGGGCAGCTTACCACTCATCGCTGCAGCCTCCTCCCAGCGAACCTCATGCAATCACTTCTCTTCTGCCGCTTTTTTATGAAAAAGCCGCTACGCCAGCTATGGTGAAGCATGGTATGGACGTGCTACGTCAATCCATAACATTTCTTAACCCTGGGCAAATACCAGTCATGGCAGTCGACCAGCCTTTATTTGCTTTGGCAAAACTTGTCCAGTGGAGGTATCCTACAACTCACGGTGAGAACAATTACGTTGTGATGTTTGGCGGGTTGCACATGGAAATGGCATTATGGAATACTCTCGGCGATTTGCTAGAAAAATCAGGATGGACTACAGCCCTTGCTGATGCAGATGTTGCTTCATCTGGCACTGCAGACGCTTTTTTGAAAGTGTCCCATCTTACGCGAACAAGGTATGCAGTAAATTCATATAATCATATTCCCCTATAGTGACAACTTTGCGCTAGTTAATCTAGACTTTTTATTCAGTTACATCTGTTAAAACGTATCTTTTTTGCAGACATGCTCATCAGGTAACTCTTCTTGTACTTCACAAACTGAAGAAAGATGCCTTTCACTATCAAGCTGAACATGACGACGACAGCACCTTTGCGTCGTGGGAAAATAACATGAGGCAACGAAGTCCCACCTTCAAGTATTGGGATATAATCATGCGATATGAGACTCTCATACTCTTGTTTGTACGAGCCTGCAGAGAAAGGAACTTTACATTATATGTTGAAGTTCTGGACGAGCTGATCCCTCTTTTCTTTGCCCTGGATCACGTGAATTATGCTCGATGGGCACCTATTCATGTCAGGGACATGAAGTCCCTACCAACTGCAATCAAGAGTGAGTTTCAAGAAAAAGGACACTGGGTGCTCTCAAAAACAAACAGAAAGTTCTCAGCGATCCCTCTAGACCAGGCGCATGAGCAAGAGAACAAGTTTGTTAAAGGCGACGGTGGTGCAGTAGGACTCACCGAAAATACTACTGCGTTAAGGTGCATACTATTGCTTTTTGTTTTTCTAAACCTAGAAATTCTTACGCAACTAATTCCTTGTATAATTTATTTTAAAAAGCTGTTCCCATCTCAATAATGATATATTCTGCATCTTTTTTCAGACGATGGATGCTGTCTGGTCCCGAACTCTCTAGAACGTTGCGGCAATTTGAAGAAGAGTACCTTGGCAATGATGATCCAGATGACCATCAGAATCATCTAAACCATGAAACTGGAAGAGCAGCTCAAGTGAGGTTTCAAAAGCAAGCGAGCAGTCTCTCTGAAGTGATCATCAAGATGGGAAACCCCATTCACGGACGATTTTCCAGAGCTGTTGACTCTTGACTGTAGAGACTGTGCCAAGGAAGCAGTAGCTGAGACGTTACTCAATCTTGAAGCGACTGGGAAGCAGCAATACCAGAATTATATGCAAAATGTAATAATCGACCGCACGAAGTCAATCCATGAGACCATCAAGAAAAACAACTTTCCACTGTTTGGAAAGCCACGCACAAAGACCCTGTCCAAACAAGGGAAACGAATTGTAACTCTGAAAAACAACGTTGCTCTCTTCGCTCAGTTGTACGTTGCGATGCAGAATAGAGATAGTGATATGGAAGAGTTCTTTGCGCACGAGGTACAGTCGTTTCCACCCTCAATTTCAGATTGTGGAAATCTCAGATTGCCAAGTGCGAAGTCAGATGTCTTGAAGTTTTTGCAGCCAGCCGACCAGCCCGAGCCTGGCAAAGAGTTTGATTGCAGAATCCTGGATGGTGCAGTAGTTGTGCATTCTCTCCCCATCAACGGAGTTTCCACCTTTAACCAATACGCTGATGAGGTTTTTCTCCCTCATATCCTGCATCAAGCATCACAGAGTGGTAGAACCGATATCGTGTGGGACGCATACCGTCCCGAAAGCTTAAAAGAGGCTACGAGAGAGAAGAGAGGCAAAGGAGTGAGAAGAAAGGTTTCTGCTCAAACGAAGATGCCACATAAATGGATGGAGTTTCTACGCGACCCTGCAAACAAGGTGGAGCTGTTTGACTTCTTGACAGCCAAAGTTAAAGCATACAAATGGCCAGCCGGGAAAGCAATTTATATCACTTCAGGTAACTAACTTACCTATAATAAATCAAGTGATTGCAATAGTTGTGATAATTGTGTATTATGCCTTATAGGTACATCTGTGATATCAATCGGTCCAAGTATTCCAATGCCGCCATGTAATCACGAGGAGGCGGACACGCGAATCGTAATTCATGTATTACACGCCCTCAGGTCCCATGAAGAAAAGTCTGTTGTGGTGAGAACCGTCGACAGTGATGTTGTAGTCATCCTCATCGGTAAGTTCTATGACATTCAGCATCAGTATCCTGAAACTGATATTTGGGTTGCCTTTGGAATGGGCCGTCACTTCAACTTCCTCAGCATCAATGCCATATGTGTTTGCCTTGGAGAACCAAAGTCAAAATCCCTACCGGTGTTTCATGCACTAACTGGCTGTGACACCACCTCTTGCTTCTATGGTAAGAGCAAGCAGTCTGCCTGGAAGGCATGGGAGATGTACCCTGAAGTAACTAACACCTTTGTCGCCTTAGCATCTATACCTTTCCAGTCAGTCATCGTCGGGTCTGAAACCTTCGCGAAGATAGAGCGTTTCATCGTCATCATGTATGACAAGCTGAGTCCTTTGTCCTCTGTCAACGCAGCTCGAATGGAAATATTCTGTAAGAACAATAGGGCGATAGAAAGGCTACCCCCGACACAGGTATGTACACAGTAAACATCATACATAATTCATATATTATAAGTTATAATAATATTGTTTTCTTCTTTCCGTCCAGGATGTGCTCCTTCGACACGTTCTAAGAGCTGTCTACCAGGCGAGCATTTGGACAACCAGTGACCAGCCACAGCCCGATGTGCCAACTCCTGAACAATTCGGATGGAAGAAAGTGGAAAGCACTTGGTCACCAGTGTGGATGCTTCTCCCAGAAGTCTCAAGAGCCTGCAGAGAGCTCATCAAGTGTTCGTGCCGAGGACGCTGTGATAGGTGCAAGTGTTTCAAAGCGCATCTGAAATGCACACCTCTCTGCAAATGCAAATGCAGTAGATAGCGAATAGGAACAGTTTTTGTCTCTAATAGAATCAGAATGTTTCTAAGGTGGGGAATGATTCGTTGGTTGTTCACTGGTTAAAAGTAATTGTGAGCCTTCGTAAATGGCACTGTGCATGCTGGGTAGAGGAAATTATGCATATGACACTAGAGAATGACTCGTTGCTATTAAAGTTCATTCATTATGAAAATTTTCCATGAAATCATATATTCCCGTGGTCGAAATATTTGTTTTTATTTACTTTTATATCTGGCTTGGTAACCAGGCTTTCAATCAAGGTAGCCATTTCCTTTACCCCTTAATTTAGGACAAAGACGCCCCAATTTCGCTGGGCTCCTACTCTAACTTTTATCAGTAGGCCATAAGGAACATCTGGACCAAGTTTGTTGCTTTTGTCACTCTTGTAACGATCCGGTGAAAATTTGACGCTAATCCACATGACTATTTCCAGATTGACACACCCGATATTTTTCATTTGTTATATGTGTACTACATATTTGTAAAAAATATTTTGGTTCCGCGATGTGCGCATCAAAAAATCACATTTCTTGAGGTCGGCCCATGGTCTATAAAATAAAACGAGGATTACAACCCGGGTACCCTGTAATACCACGTGCTCATGATTCTTATTGCAACAAGGTAAATAAAAGTTATAAAACTATTGAATTATTGATCACATGTAAATGGACTAAGTGCACAAACGGACCAGATAAGATAAAAACATATATATACCTTCTGCGACAAAAAAATGGAGCAAATAAATGCTCGATTTGACGAAATAATTTACTTGAGCACCAAAATAATAACCGAAAATATCCCGAATTGTCAGGGGAGAGCAGACCGATTTTTACCAAAGGCTGGCCGGCCGAGGTAATTGCAGATCCGCAAGGCATGACATATCAGGGCTTCTCAGACTGAAACATTTGCACTGTAAGTAGGGAAAAACGTCAGAATTTACTCTTGCACTTGCATCGTCCAAATGGATATGGTTACGAGTCAACCTGACAATATCCTGGCATGCTACACTTTGTCAGTGATAACATTGGAAGGGTTTAGTTAGGGCTGATAATATGGTACCTATAGATCCATCTTTAACTAACGTTTCCTTCAAGGTTCCATACAATTAATAGGAAGTGCAATTTCATTGTAGCGGGTCAGTGCAGATGGAAGCGATGCTGACGTCATTAGTATCGGTGCTACACCTAGATCTACCAGCAAGACATTTATTGATTTAACTAGTCCGTCTCCTAAGAAGAAAATGCCTCAGACGTCAAGGTATAACTGGATGACTATGAAATAATTTCACTAATTTCAAATTTAAACTAATTTAAAATCGCTAATTTCCCTCATGGCATGGTTTTTCTTATAATAAGCTGTTTTACGAAGAGTATGCACGGTATAACAGAAATTGAACACTAAATAGTCGAAACAATAATTTAATTATAGAACGCCAAAGGTGAAGAAGTCCGAGAGTTCTTCCGAAGAAAGTTCGGAAGATGTCGAGGCAACTCATGGAAGACAACGTCAACGAAACATAGCCATTTCTGAATGGAAAGATGTCGTGGCAGAGTCTGTTCAGCAGTTACCTGAAGGAATCAACGGATTAGGAAAATACGTTATTAAGCCGTTTGCTGCTGGAGATAGAGATGTTTTACAAGGTTGGAAGAAAGTGGAAGAAAACTTGTCCCACAAATTGAAAAGGGCATAAACGGGTTCGGTTTTCAGACTGTAAAGGATCTTACCGTTGTACGGACGATCGCTGTCCTTTCAAGGTTCAATATGGAGCAACCAATACGACCCAATTCGAGGGAAAAGGCGGTCAAATACACCTGTGCAAAGGATGTGGCAAAGAGGGGGAATTTGTACCTTGTTATGCCCGACGGTACCTAAGTTATGGCACCAACAAGGTTACCGTATACCATAGTGGAGAACACACTTGTCCCATTAAACCAGTATGTGTCAAGAAGGACGTCAAAAGTGTCGAAGAACTTGTTAGAAACAATCCGAACATCAAACCGTCAGAAGCACAGTCCGCTTTCGTCTTATCAGCGTTCCAAAAGCAAATGGATTGGGATACTGTTGAAAAAACAAACGGAGTCTACCATTGACAAAAAATGGGTAGCTAATATGAAACAAAAAGTTAAGGAAACCATTGGGCCGTTTGGACATAATTTTTAATCTGTGGTGTGCTTTAAACTATTGCGACAAGAAAGATAAATTGTTCGTGTACAAGATCAACGACAGAAGAGATAATCCTGACCAGCCCTCCTATCTTTTCAAAACGAGCGCTACTAAAGAGAAATAGCTTTGAACATGGACAAAAATGGAGACCACTTCATGAACAGTGAATACTGTTTTTTCGACGGCAAACACAACCGTTGTCGGGGGTTTATTACTCTAACAGTGCACAGGAGTTTAAATCTCTCTGTGATAAACTGTTTTACAGTACTACCACAGCTGCGTACGATTCCGCCAAGAAAGAGATGGATAACTTTGTGAACGATAAAAGCAGTAGAAAGCCTTTAGAACAGTGGGTGTCTTGGTGGCATGCGAGGCGTGGATACATATTCCGCGCTTTCGCACCAAAAGACGCACCTCAGATGAACCAAGCTGAGGTAATCCATGCAGGTTGGGCTCACAGAGACCGTTCCAAATTGTCATTGTTAGATGCCTGTCAAGCCGACGTTTGTGACTCGTTGGTATTAGACGTTTCATTAAAGAATTTCCAACATGGATTGACACAGGGGGGGGTCTGGCCCTTCATTTGCTGAAAGACGAGTGTCAAAACATCGACCGGAGATAGAAAAAGCAAAACGCATGGGAAAAGAAATGTTTGCGGATGAGGACACGGGACTGCTTATCGATCCTGAATCATCCCACCGTCCCCGCTCCACCAAGAAAAGAAAGAAAAACGCACATAATGACGCTGCATTTTGAGAATTCTGCGGTTGTTGGTTCATCCGCTGAGGAAAGGTAGTTGATGTTCCTTGCTGCCGAGAGCAGGGAGCTGATGTGACACTAATCAATTGTGAACTGCTTGGGATCTCACTGGACAGCGTGGAAACAGCTGAAACGGCATGTGATGCACTTGTTTGCCATGCAAGCCCATGCAGACATGTGCATGGTCAGCCTTCACAAGTACAACCACAACCACAGCTAATTCCTACGGTACCTAATTTTTTCAATCCGCATAACAACACTGTCAATAATCCTGCAGGTTCGTTATGGCACTCGGGAATGTCTCCCAATAGATACGAGGTTGTGCTTCTGGAGCCAATGGTGAAAAATGTTATGGCTGTGGAATCGCTTTTTCGGAAAGATTCAGAAGTTCGCCATTCAACGTCATAGTAAAACACGTGGATAGACGTATTACTGGAAAAAAATGACATGGGGCAGTTCCTGTATTGTAGTGACTATTCAAACACATAATTTGTCACTTAATCACGTGAAAAAGAAAAATCCATTGTTTACTGGGCTCGTTTACATTTCGGCCGCATTGTATACATCGCTAGATGATGGACAACACCTTCAACTGAACACGTGGATTAAACGTTGTTCAATGAAACGAGACAACGGTTATCCCGTGCATGCACGGCACACGCAAGAAATTTATTTCATAGCAATACTTTAAGCGTTTGTCACGTAGCAATTCATGAATGTGGTATTTATGTTGTTAGTGATATTTTAAAATGAGATACGTATCTTTAATCCTACACTGCACCGGCTAGCTTAAATACTATATGACTTGTCCTTAAGGTAACAAGACGCCTGGCAGGCGTCTGTGGCTTCACTCTGGCTACCGACTACTACGTACAGGCAAGAAACGTTAATCTGTGTGAAGTAGGCATTCATTCTTGCCGCAAGTGCGCGGCAGATACGTTCGTCTTTGCTGTTCATTTTATCATGGCTATATCATATCATATCCGTCATGTACATGGGCGGACTGTCCAGTCGGGCTTACTGGGCAAACGCCCGGTCGGCCCCTTGCCTGTTGGGCCCCCTTTGGGCCTTAAATTTTTTTGACTTTACAAAAGTAAAAAAAGGCTATGTATCAATCAGGCAATTATACATGCTTAGGATAAAATAATTATCTAGCGTTAATATTGGAAGCTATAGTTTCTTCCGACATTTCAAGTTCCGGAATTATGAAGAAAGCAATTAAACGTGGTGCACAAAAGAGGCGTAAGATATTTTTACATTTGGCGTTAATGTATGTTTTCACAAACTAATATACTAATTTGGACAAAATCTTTGTAAACAGTGACAAAATGTGCCATTACAAACATGTTTTAAAACTATTAAAAGTTTTCTCAAAATTGCTGTCAGAAAGCGGGAAATGCCATTTCAGAGACTCAAATTTCAAAAAATTTCCAGGGGAGGATCTCCCCGGACCCCCCTACACATGCGGACCCACAACAACTTGATTTGGAAACCGGGCCCCCTTTTCAACCAAATCGCCCGGGGCCCTCTGACGTAGCCAGGCCGCCCCTGGTCATGTATAAGTAGTTTTATTTAGCTTGTTATTGTGAAAAGTAATCTGAAAAATGTCGCTCATTTCCTGCATGTCAAGCATTACTAGAAACAACTTCGCTGTACAATTTCGCTGACATATTTTAGATTTACGCAGTTGAGAGATCGTGAACGGTGATTGTATAAAACATTTATTTTTCATCCCCCCCCCCCCCATATTTTTCTGACCCTCGACTTTTAGCCCTCGCCCCTCGCCTTGTGATCCTTTACCCTCGACTTGCAACCCTCGACCAAAAGTTAGACTCGAATCCGTGCTAGAAAGCAACGATTCATTCCTCTGGATGATCTTAGGCGAACGAGAATAGAGGTCTCCGGGCCTCCTGCGTCACAACGTGCCGACGAGCAGACTACGCTCCGATGTACTACCCTGACCAAAATCTAAATTTTCCACAGCTAAATCCTTTGCAGACGACTTAAACAAAGAACGGGGTATTGTAAGCAGTAGAGTAGTCTTGTTGCTACGATCTGCTGAGATTAAGCTTACCCTTGTTCTAAGATTTGTTGTACTGTGGTAAATTGTAGTCGTAATTACTAACTGTTAATTAAGTTACTAACCCATGACAAGCGTTAACTGAGATGAGTCCGGATTAACCGCATGCGATAACAGATAATTGGATTTCCACATAAATTTGTAGTAATATAATATGGAACGAGAGAGACAAGACCAGACCAGACCAGACCAGACCAGACCAGACCAGACCAGACCAGACCAGACCAGATACATGTGACGATCGAGCGATTGTGAGTTTGGTGATCAATAAACGAAAAACAGTAGTGATTTGATTGTGTTGGCAGCAGTGCACGAAGCATTCCTGACATAAGTGGCACCTCCGACAGGATCTGCGAACAAGAGATCCGCGTATTACTATGGAAGAAATCGAAAAGGAAATCGGTGCGAAGTTGAAAATGATGAGATTTACCCAAGGCAAAACGGGCGGAATCCTGGAGAAAGGGAATCCAGAAGCCGTCGTATGACACCGTGATACATTGCGCTTGTTAGCGAAAGACGGGGATGACCTAAAACTGAAAGTGGAAGAAGCAAAGTTCACCAAAGGAGAAGAAGTCGAGGAGGTAAGTGAATGGAGCGACAATATTGAAAAGCAAGTCAGTGATGTCGATACTAAGATTATAGACTTAGATAACTAACTAAAAGAGGCCGCTTCAGAAGCTGAGAAGAGAAAGCTAAAATCAATCGAAGAAAACGAGACACGTGCGCGCCAAGAGTAACTACAGTTTGAGCGCGAACAATTAGAAATCAAATTGGAGTACGAGCGCACAGGCCAAACCGGCGCCGCAAAAGCTGTTTACAACATGCAAACAAAATTGCCTAAATTGGAGTAGACAAAATTCAACGGTACATACGCGGGATGGCTACCATTTTGGAACAAGTTTCAAGCCGAAATCGATAAATCAAACCTAGGGGCAGTTACCAAATTCGCCTATCTCAAGGAACTACTCATTCCACGAGTACGTACAGAAATCGACGGGCTACCATTTACGACAGAGGGCTACGAGAGAGCTAAGAATATCCTCATGAGTGAATATGGAAAGAACAGTGAACGCTTATATACAAAACATCATGGAACTGCCTGTTATTACCGAAACACAACCCTCAAAGATACACGCCTTCTACAAGAAACTGGTGTATAACGTCCAATCGCTCGAAACGCTTGGAAAATTAAAAGACGTCAAAGGTAACGTGAGAAGTGTGCTTGACAAGTTGAGAGGGATAAAGGCAGACCTCGTGATAGGACAACAAGAATGGCAAAATTGGGATTTTCCGTCACTGGTGAATGCGCTTAAGCAGTGGAAGGACATCAACCCAATCGAAAGAAATCACCCAAAGATCCTCCGCGAACTCGGGGACGAAATTTTCAAACCAAAGATGACGCTGTTTCGACAAGGGGATGTGTTTACTGTGATGCAACCGAACACAAATCGATCAATTGTGATAAAGTCGTGACAACCGCAGACCGCAAGAAGTTATTGGGCACGAAACGACTCTGTTTCAACTGTACTGGAGTCAAACATCGCGCAGCAGACTGTCGAAGCCGTTCTTTGTGTCAACACTGCAATCGAAAACACCATTCATCTATTTGCGACATGCCCCCAGAGAAACTTCTGCCAGCCAGAAACGCCGAAAAGGGAACTGTCTGTCATCGTGGTCAACGTTAATGGAGTCAAGTGCAGAGATTTGCTTGACACCGGAGCAGGAAGCTCTTATGCTTCTTCAGCGTTGATTAACCGGCTCAAAGCAAACCCACAGCGATCAGAAATTCGATGAATTGAAATGATGATCGGGTCCACGACGAAACGAGTACAACGTGAGTGTAAGTGATGTATCTGAAAAATTTACCCTGGAAATGGAAGTAACTAAGATCGATCGCAGCGAACTGTTAACAGTGGGCAATCCAAAATACCAAGAGAAGATTAACGGATTTCCTCATCTAAAAGGAGTATGTATGGAAGACAAAGATGAAAAGAAAAAACTTCCCGTTCATCTAATCCTCGGCGCAAGTGACTATGCCAAGATAAAAACTGAGACAGCACCTAGAGTTCGACGGCTGGGTGAACCAACTGCCGAAAAGACAAGATTTGGATGGACTTTGATATCACCTGGATTTGAGTCGGACCTGAAGAGTATGTTCCTGGCCCAAACATCAGTTGCAGATTACGAGCATTTATGGTTTGGAAGATTCTTCACCTGGAGATCAAAAGGTCGTTCATGACGAGTTCAGGGAACAACTGAAAAGAGATCCGCAAGGCTGGTACGAATCTGGGCTGCCGTGGAAGGGAAATCGCCCCGTCCTCCCGAACAACAAGACAGGAAGTTTAAGAAGACTCCAAAGCACAGTACGGAAGCTCGAAAAAAACCCAAATGTTAGAGAAATATCACGCTGCGATTCAAGACCAACTGGCTGAGGGTGTGGTGGAAAAGGCTGACGAAGATCCTAAAGGGCAAGAGTTCTACATTCCCCATAAAGCTGTCGTTCGTGAGGCCGCCGAGACAACAAAGCTTCGAATTGTCTACGACGCATCGGCGAAAGCACATGACAATGCACCTTCGTTGAACGATTGCCTACACACCAGACCTCCCTTAAAAAAACAAGTGCTAGTGCGTGGCAGTTCCATCCCGTTGCTGTAACCGGTTATATCAAACAAGCATTTTTACAAGTCAGAATTCGCGAGAATGACCGCGACTCTCTCCGATTCCATTGGTTAGACCTAGACACGAGACAAGTGTCAACATCGCGATTTACTAGAGCACTGTTTGGTTTGGGCCCATCTCCTTTCCTGCTTGGGGGAGTTATCAAACAACATATTGACAACCATCGAGCTGTAGATCCTGAGTGTGTGGAAGAAATAGAGAGAAGTCTCTATGTTGACGATCTAATCAGTGGTGGCCAAACAGTAGACGAAGCAAGACGAGTGAAGAACGTTGCAACAGAAGTATTTTCTAAGGCTCACTTTACATTACACAAGTGGCATTCAAACAACCCTGAAATCCAGGCCTCCAACGAGCTCGTCCCCAGAGGAACAAGATACCTATGCGAAACAACAACTGGGATCGCCGCAGGAAGGACAATGTGGGCTGCTCGGACTTGCTTGGAACAAGGAACAAGACACGATCGCAGTCAAGATACAAGCTGAAAACACCTCGCCGACTAAGAGAGGGATTCTACAAAAGGTTGCACAAATCTATGACACGCTCGGGCTGGCTGCGCCAGTAACGTTACAAGGAAAAGTCCTCAACCGTGATGCATGTGAAGCTAAAACTGCATGGGACGCCGAATTGCCAAACAACCTCCAGAAGATATGGTCAAAGTGGGAAAGTGGGCTGCCAGAACAGGTAACAATTCCGCGAAGTCTCGTCAATCAACCAGGGGAAATACAAAGCATCGACCTCCACACCTTCGGAGATGCTAGTGGTATTGGAGAAGCGGCAGCCGTTTACGCTGTGGTGAGGCAAAACGAGGGAAAATCGAAAGGCCTAGTAGCAGCGAAAGCTTGTCTGGCGAAACAAGGGCTCACCATACCACGGCAAGAGTTGGTGTCCGGGCATATGGCCGCCAACCTGGTGGATAACGTGAAAGAGGCGCTCACCGGCTTTCCAGTACAGAACGTATATGGTTGGTTAGATAGCACCGTCGCGCTGCACTGGATTTCCGGTGGAGATTACAAACAGTTCGTGCACAACCGTGTAGAGAAAATCCGCAAGAAAGAATACATCACCTGGAAACACGTGTGCTCACAAGACAATCCAGCGGACCTCGGTAGTCGTGGAGATGTGAAAGAGTCAAACAAGCTATGGTGGGATGGACCTGAGTGGCTAGCACATCCAGAAAAGTGGCCGCCAGACATTGTTACCAGCGCTACTGATGAAACGCGAGTAGAAGCCAAAGCAACGAGAAGTTTTTGCAGTGACGCTTGGAATGAAAGATGAGTTCGACCAGTTACTCACTCAACGCAAACTTTGGGCAACCTTGAGAATATGTGCATGGATCTCCCGCTTTATCCACAACGCCAAAGCAACTCCGAACCAGAGAATCACGGGACCACTGACCACCGAAGAAGTAAACAAGCAGGAGACGATGTGGATAAAGAAGGTGCAGAGCTCAGTAGAAGGCGTAGCAGCATTCGAGAAAGACCGAGAAAGATTAAATCTCCAACGAAACGAAGAGGGAATACTCGAATACCAAGGGCGAATCCAAGGAGATTTCCCGATTTACCTGCCAGATTCTGCACCATACTCAGAAAAGGTCATAGAGCGAGTGCATGAGATCACTCTACACGGAGGAATCGGAATGACAATGGCAAAGATCCGAGAACGATGTTGGATTCCAAGACTGCGGCGACTGACCAAGAGTGTAACCAATGAGTGCGATGGTTGCAAGAGATTCAGAGCAAGAGCATTCGCAACTCCACCTCCCGGGAAATTACCACGCGATAGAACTGAAGCAGGTGCACCGTTTCAAGTCGTTGGAGTAGATTACGAGGGACCCATTCGTTACCGAAAGAAGGTCAAGAAAGAAGGGAAAGCTTACGTCATCCTACACGCACACAGTCCTAGAGAGGGAGATGTGGTATCATAAAATCAGAAGAAAAGAACCGAGGGAGATGGCAACTGGGAATTGTGGAGATGATATACTGAGGAGCCGACAAAGTTGTCAGAGCCGTAAAGCTGCGTGCAGGCAAGTCCCACCTCGAACGACCGGTCCAGCATCTCTACCCATTAGAGCTATCCTGTGAAATGTCACCACCAAAGAAGAAAGAGACCCACCTTAACATTGAAGCACCACCGTTCAGACTGAAACGAGCCGCAGCCGAAGTTGCAAAGAAAAGGATTCATGACGTGGCTGAACAAGAACAAGACTGATGAACATTATATATATATATATATATATATATATATATATATATATATATATATATATATATATATAAATTGACAATTAATGATTATTACGTAATTAGTTACAAGATTTGAATTTTTTGAACTTTCTAGTTGATTTAAGCAAATAGGAACAAACGCACCTTATTGCAATATTTATCTCATCCTGAGACAAATGGGAGTGTGTGGTAAATTGTAGTCATAATTACTAATTGTTAATTAAGTTACTAACCCATGACATGCGTTAACTGAGATGAGTCAGGATTAATTGCATGCGATAACAGATAATTGGATTTCCACATAAATTGGTAGTAATATAATATAGAACGAGAGACAGAGACAGAGACAGGACAGGAAGAAACCAAATACAGCACAAAGGCAGATATTACTGTCTTCCCAGAGTGCTTAACCCTATATGCAGTTATGCCCCAGGTGCACCTTCAATATTTTACTCTGGGTAACAACACACACTTTTGCTTGTCAGTGGAGTGACTCCTGGGCGGTAAAGGGTTAATAAAAGCGTTATTTTTTTTCTTTTTGCACATCCTTTCACACCAGGCCATACCCAGCCTGCTTGACTGTCTCATCTTACCCACTAATACATTACTGATTAATTTCCCACCAGAATGCTATGGAAATTATTATACTGCTAGACTTTTAGCCTCTATAATATTCATTTAATAATAAGACTGATTAAACACTAAGGAGGCATTAATTGCTTGCTTGTTTAATCCTTTGCTAAAAGCAAATAAAATTAGTGCAAAAAAGACTCGAGCTATTTATTTAATTACTTCTTTTGATGTTCGTGCTTTTGATAAAAAGAATAGATGTGAAAAAAAGAATAGAATAAATGTATGGCCCCTCAACTAAAATCATTTTCATAACCTGGCCACCACCCTAAAAGAATTGAATAGCTCTGACATGGGAGTTAGAGTGGTTGGTACATGTTACAAAGCATCCTGGGAACAGTAGAGTATCCCAGCAAAGCACATCTTGATAAGTAATAATCATATGAAAAATAAAGAAATAATTAAGTACCTCAATAGTATAAGTTGGTTGTTTGTTTTCACCACACATCATCATATGCCTTCTTAGTTGCAACATTGGAATATTCTTTTGGCATGATTTGCACTGTTCACTTGGACATGATTTCTTCAATTTCAACAGAAAACAAATCACTAAAATGTTGCATAATTATATTCAACTCTTATCAAGGAAATTATTTTATGCTGTGCAAGTATAATCACAGCAATCATAAAAAAAATGACATGTTGATTGTACAATATAACCCTTTGCAGGCAGCAAAATCAATAGCTTGAAAAAAATGTTAAAAGACAAACTGCAATATGCCATAGATGAAAATTGGAACAGCTTCCCTATTACCAATTTTAGTATCCTTGCAGCTCTCTCTTTTGATATTTTTTCAAGCTATAGACTTTGCTCCCCGCAAAGGTTATTGGTAATAAGTTCATGTCCAGTACGCACCAATACGGAAACCCTACGCAAAATTTCACACTCAATACCAATCAAATCCCATCATTATCCATCATTATCCATCATTACTCATCATAACACATTACACATCACTACACATTATACATTATCCGACATCATTGCACATCATTATATATCATTATATATCATTCTACATCATTCTACATCATTATATATCATTTGGCATCATTCCATGTCATTCGACGTCATTATACATCATTATATATCATTATCCATCATCTACATCATTCTACATCATTCTACATCATTCTACATCATTCTACATCATTATATATAATTATACATCATTATATATAATTATACATCATTTACATCATTATACATCATTATACATCATTGCACATCATTCGACATCATTATACATCATTATATATCATTATCCATCATTATCCATCATTCTACATCATTCTACATCATTCTACATCATTCTACATCATTCGACATCATTCGACATCATTATACATCATTATATATCATTATACATTATTATACATCATTACACATCATTATACATCATTATATATCATTATACATCATTATACATCATTATACATCATACTACATCATTATACATCATTATACATCATTATATATCATTATACATCATTATACATCATTATACATCATACCACATCATTATACATCATTATACATCATTATACATCATACATCATTCGACATCATTATACATAATTATACATCATACATCATTACACATCAGTATACATCATTATACATCATTGCACATCACTAGACATCATTAGACATCATTCGACATCATTATACATAATTATACATCATTACACATCATTATACATCATTCGACATCGTTATACATCGTTATACATCATTACACATCATTATACATCATTCGACATCATACATAATTATACATCATTCTACATCATTATACATCATTACACATCATTCTACATCATTCTACATCATTATATATAATTATACATCATTATACATCATTGCACATCATTCGACATCATTATACATCATTATATATCATTATACATCATTACACATTATTACACATCATTACACATCATTATACATCATTATACATCATTATATATCATTATACATCATTATACATCATTATACATCATTATACATCATTGAACATCACTAGACATCATTAGACATCATTCGACATCATTCGACATCATTATACATCACTATCCATCATTACACATCATTATACATCATTATACATCATTACACATCATTATACATCATTCGACATCATTCCACATCATACATCATTCTCAGGTACATAATAATAATAATAATAATAATCTTTATTCAACCACGGTACTATTTCACCAATAAAATATTTACAAGAAAAATATAAGTGATCTTCCAATAGGCCATGAGACAACACAATATATAAATATTAAGATTAAAGAATTTACCTATAGTATAATATATAAAAGTCGAAAGGTTTTTGTACATTATTTAAGTAGGAAGAACAGTCACACAAAAGAATTAATTTTAATCCTATTTTTAAATTGATAAGTACTAGTTGAGGTAGAACTCTAAACTCTTGACCTCATTAGGAAGATTGTTCCAAATCACAGCACCACTATATCCAAATGCCTTTTTGCGGTAATTAGTCTTCGGTTTGGGCGGCAAGAAATTAAATTGAGAATGACGTGTTTCATACTGATGTACCTGATCCGCTCTCGTAAAGAGACTAATTAAATTCTCTGGTACTAATCCTTGATTAACTTTAAACATTAATGTAGACAACTGTTGATCTCTTCTTGTTTCCAGATTAGAAATATTAAGAAGATTCAGTAAATCAACAGATGTATATTCGTAGCCACACTTTGTAATTATTCTTGCAGCTCTATTTTGTAATCGCTGCAATTTAGTGCTCAGAGTATATCCAAAGCTGCCCCATACTTCAGAACAGTAATCAAAGTGAGGTTGAATGAGGGTCTTATAGATAATAATAAGTACATTTAAGTCAACAAATTCACGTAATCTTCTTAAGATATTCAGACCCTTATTAACTTTCTTAGTTATTAAATTAAATTGCTCACTCCAGCTAGGTCAAGGCCTCCTCAATCATTACACCAAGCGATTTGGTTACTTTTACCCTTTGAATACAGAAGTCACCTAATGTAATTGGGGGTACCGAAACGGTTTGTTTTAGCCTATTGTGTGACCCAATAATCATATATTCTGTCTTGCTAGTATTTAGACTTAGTTTATTAGAAGTCATCCATTCAGATACATTTACTAAGTCATCATTTAGATTTTTTGATATCCAATTGATGTTATCATTAGATACCCCTGTTTGAGTATCATCAGCAAACATATCACATTTTGCATTGATTAAACTGTTCGGTAGATCATTAATATAAATTAAAAACAACGAAGGGCCAAGAATGGACCCTGTGGTATACCAGTGATCATTTTTAAAGGTTGTGAGAGTTTACCATTCACTTTGCAAAACTGTATTCGATTTTACAGATAAGATCTGAACCATTCATGAGCAATACCTCGTACTCCATATAGATTTAATTTCAGTAATAATATTTGATGGTCTACTGTGTCAAATGCCTTCTTGAGGTCAAGGAAAACGACTCCATTAAGTTGACCTATGTCTATATTATGAAACCAGGAGTCCAACAATTCAAGAAGGGCTGTACATATAGAACAGTTAAATATCATAGTCAATGAATTTACTATTAATGGAGCAGCAGGTTGGTCAGTTTGGCTGAAATATTATCGAGACCAATCGCCTTGTTAGGAGAAATTCCGAGAAGAAGTTTAAGGACTTCCCCTGGGGATATTTCATGGAAAGTAAACTGAGTTGTAACACTCTTGACATAATGATCAGGTAGGAATTTAGGATTGGGTATGTTATTTGATAAATTCTTTCCAATCTCAATAAAGTCTTTATTAAATGCATTTGGAATATCATCAACATTCATTAACTCATTGTTATGATTTTTCATTTCTAAAATGTTTCTAGATTTGAATTTTTTGTTTATCAATTGGTCGACAATTTTCCAAGTGTTCTTTATGTTACTTTTATTATTGTTACGTTCTGAATTGTAGTGGGTGTGAATTGTGTTTTTAACTAACCTATTATAGGGATTCCTGCCACTTTTGTAGCAACTCCAATCTTGAAGGTTGTAAGATTTAACAGTTTTCTTCTTTAGAAATTGTACTTTTCTTTTCCCATCCAATAATTCCTTCTTAGTTATCCAAGGAATGCGCTTTTTACCAATTTTACGTTTCCTAATTGGTGCATTCTTATTTATGATTTGCATGAATTTGTTTTTCCAAAGGAGCCACATTCTATTAGGATCAGGATCATTACATTCATTTAAATTTACCGTATTTAAAGCCCCAACTTCATTCAGGAAGTTCTCCTTGTCAAAATTTTTAAAGTCACGAAATTCAATAATATTGGTTGTTCCATTTAATTTAGCAAATTTTCGGATACCACATATTAAGTAGTGATCGCTAATAGGAATTTGGGTTACACCTGATTTCACAATTTTATCCGGACTATTCGTATAAAAATGGTCAATTAAAGATTTAGAATGACTTGTGACCCTGGTGGGTTCATTTATTAATTGGCTGTATTAATAAAGGTTTGTGATAAATGTCAGTTCGTTTGTGTTAGAATCACCAGAGTCACATTTGGAGAAATCGCAATTTATGTCCCCCAAAATTATGCTTTCTTTTTCTTCCGCATCAATAACTTGAAGTACTTTTTCAAAACAATGAAGCACTTCAAGCGTTGAGTTTGGATGTCTATACCACATGGTAATAAGAAACGGCTTAATTTTATATTTTTTAATTTCAATAGTGAGAATTTCAATATTATCATTTCCCAAATCATGTCTTATATGGAAGTTTATTGAGTTTCGTACATAGAAACCAATGCCACCACCAAATCTATTCCTATTCTTGGAGACCCAGATATATCCCTCTATTGATACTAATTCTATGGGAAAATCCAAGTCAAGCCTGGTCTCATTAATAGCTAATACGTCTATTGTTTGATCACTCATGCAGATTTTCAATTCATCAATGTGCTTAACTAAGCTGGTTATATTCAAACTTGCAATTTTGAAACCTCGCATTTTCGTAATTAGGTTAACAGATTTTTCTGGATTACACTGATTGCATTACTTAAAGAGATATTGTCAACATCGTCAAAAATTTTATTATTAAGGGAGTTATTGCTGTGATTTGGAGCATCTAATCAATTTTTCACACAGTTTATTAAATTTCGAGCCAAAACGGATGTTCCTTTACTATTCAAGTGTAATCCGGATGCATTTAAGTGTGACGAATTTATTTTGTTGTGGTCAATAAACAGCCACTTGCGTTTAATACACAATTGCGATAATAATTTATTAGTAGTTATAACTTTAGTATTGAGATTAGCATCACTTCGCAGAATTATTCCGGATAACAACACTTGAGCTTTGGATTTCTTTTGAATTCCTTCACATAATACATTAATCTTACTTGCAATTTCTTCTGGTTGGGTATTTGGGAAAATATGGCCCAAAACAGAATCATTTCATTAAAAAATTTAGAATAAAGAAAGTAAGGGCGGTTAAATATGTTTAGAGATAGGTTATAGAATATGAAAATGAGCTTATAATGATCAACTTGGCGATCCCTCTTTTTCTTGGTGTGCATCTGGGTTGGAGGTTGGTCCGACGCGTCACAGCGTTTTTTATTTGATTTTTCTTGCTTTAATTTGTAGTTTGTTTTTGTTGATTATTGGGGGGTTGTTTGCTGGTTGTTTTTTTGTTTTTTGTTTTTTTGGGTTTTTTGTGTGTGTTTTTTTTTTTTGGGGGGGGGGTGTGCCTCGCATGGGTCTTCGTGTCCCGTTTGCGCCTTCTCCCTATTGGGTACACTATTTTCCTCGTTTTCTTTTAACATTTCTTTATCTTATAACTTAATTAGTCTTATTATTGTAATATTTACTTTTGCTAATACCCAATAAAGTTGTTAAATTAAAAAAAATTAAATTAGGTGGACCATCATGTTCTACTGTCCATGAACATTTCTGTTGCCATGGAAACAATCACGTGATAACCGCAGGGGTGCTTTTGGGATGTGAAAATATCGTCGTCGTCGACCCACACAAATCCTTTGAAATGATTTGATTTTAGGCACGTGGATAATTTGATGGTTGTAGTTAATCGCCCAAATTAGAACTTTTGTTTTACGATCATGAGATAATAGCGATGTTACTAGTTGACTGCACAATCTCTGCACCTTTATGAAACATTATTCGGCAACAAGGTATTTAGTGACTTGGTTCTAATTTGGGCGATTAACTACAAACATCAAAGTATCCACATGCCTAAAATCAAATAATTTCAAAGGGTTTCTGTGGGGCGGCGGCGACGATATTTTCATAGGCCGCAAAACCACACCTGCAGCTACCACGTGATTGTTTCCATGGCAACAGAAATGTTCATTGACAGTAGAACATGATGGTCCACCTAACTAAACATCAACCGCCCTTTATACATTCTTTATTTTTATTGTTAATCTTTTCCAAGGGACCCAGGCATTAATGTGCGTGAGTTCTACATCATTATACATCATTCAACATAATTATACATCATTCGACTTCATTATATATCATTATACATCATTCAAAAACTCATTAATAATTCATGAGGAAAATTCAAAAGAAATCAAAGTTTAACCAGTGTCTTCATATGTGATAAAGATACCTCCTGATTTACATAAACTTTAGCTTTGATTTTCTCGGCTTAGACAAGGTTATTTTTCAAACTTACTACGCCAATGAACTTACTAAGTGGTTCGTTTTTTGAAGTCGTTCAATAAACTCGCAGTTCGTGTTTTATCAGATACAAAAACACTCGGCTTCGCCTCGTGTCTTTATATCTGATAAAACACTCTTGCTCGTTTATTAAACATTACTTATACATCATTATACATTACACATCATTATACATTACAGATCATTCATTATACATCATTCTACATCATTCGACATCATTATACATCATTGCACATCATTATACATCATTACACATCATTCGACATCATTATACATCATTATACATCATTACATATCATTCGACATCATTATACATCATTATACATTACATCATTATACATCATTACATATCATTCGACATCATTATATATCATTATACATCATTATACAACATTACATCATTATACATCATTACATATCATTCGACATCATTATATATCATTACATATCATTCGACATCATTATACATCATTACATATCATTTGACATCATTCGCAATATCACTTGCTCTAGTCTAGTCTAGTCTAGTCTAGTCTAGTCTAGTCTAGTCTAGTCTAGTCTAGTCTAGTCTAGTCTAGTCTAGTCTAGTCTAGTCTAGTCTAGTCTAGTCTAGTCTAGTCTAGTCTACAATCAGTGACAAATAAACGTGGGACACGTTAACTAACAGCCCGTACTATTATAAAATATTATAAATTAAAGCGTTTAACCCCCCTCCCCCTTTCAATGTTGCAGTGATTCAAGGAGAAATCCGCGACAATGGTACGGTGACATGGAAAACATATTTTTGCACATTCAACATTGAATAGGGGGGAGGGGGGCGCAATCATTATTTCCAGCGCAAATGTCCCGATAATTGTGTCACTGATTGTCTGGAAATTACTTTACGTCTACGCCTAATTATTTTAAGTATAACTGCAAAAGTACAAAAGATTATTTTTTGAAAAATGACAGGACACGTATATGATAATATGTGCATCAATTAAAATATATTTTTTCCAAAACTAATTAAATGACGTCAATAATAGCGTATTTTATAGCCTATGGAAAAGGCGTTGTTTGTGCGGAACCATATGAAAAAATGTCTGGCCCGTATTTTGCACGCTTTATACGTCGTCATTTCCCTATCCTTTTCGACATCGCCGGAAAAGAGGAAGACCGAAAACTATTCGTCATGGATAATGACCCATCACAGACTTCAGCAATTGCAAGAAATGCACTCCGTTCTATTGGTGCAAAAATGGAGACAATTCCACCAAGATCGCCTAACCTGAATCCAATAGAAAATATGTTTCACATATTGCGCAAACGTATGGAAGCAGAAGTAAAGGAAAAAAACATCATTCGCCAGACATGGGATGAATTTGTAAATAGAGTTAAATTCAATATCTGGTACACACATGCAATCACACACAGACGTTTTCATTGAAGAACTTCAATAGCACTATAATTAATTGAAGGATTAGTTACATAATATAGTTTGCGTCCTTCTCAGGTTACCCAACGTTAAAATTTTAGGAACAGGTTTTCTACAAGAATAGCAAACAAATGAAGAATTTCAGTTCACTGACTACTTTATGCATGCGAATAACAAAGTATTTATCTACAAATCGCTACAAGTAACCACAAGTTACCACAAGTAACCACCGATGAAATAAAAATAAGAAATGATAATCTAATTTATATATTTTGCCATGGTTACTTGTGGTGACTTGTGGTTACTTGTTCTAACTTCTTTATGCTTGCATTTCGACCATGGTTACTTGTGGGAAAATGGTAGAAGACTATTTGTAAAACCTTGTTCGTCCGTCAGTTTAGTAATATTGGTCCTTTGAATATTTCTAACCAAGGATTAAACGAGCGAAGCACGCTGAACAAGGTGCGACTTCCTTTTGTTTTGCTTGCGGGATCTGTCTGTTGAAATTAAACACTTTCCATCTCACTGCCATCATCTCCGTTTCTCTCTCGTCAAGAATGTTTTGCCACAGTTCGCCGGACCTGTCAACATAATGTTGCGAAATTTCCCCCGGCCTTTCTCCAAAAGCTCTTTCACACATTTGGCAAAAGTGTCACCATCGTCCTCCAGTACTTCCTCATCGACATCGCCTTGTTCCTGTAACTCGCGTTCTAAACGACGTTTCTTCCTTAGATTCCGTTTTGCCTCATGTGCTTTCATGGTGGAAGGTCCTACACTGCCGTTTAGATCCGGGTGGTCTTGGCATTCCTTCCTTTGTCTATCCTCTTTTGTCACATACTTCCAAGCGGTGTAATAATTTGCGTGCTTACTGGAAAAATGAACCGATATGCCGTGATTGTCGCTGAGAAATTTCTTTGAAGGGAGCCACCGCTGGTTCCCGTTTAGCTTTATGCACATATGGTAATGCACGCCTGACTTTTTATGTGACTCTTGAGAGCAACACCACTGTACAACCGTCGAGGAACCACCAGAAAAAGACATGACAACTGCTTCAGCAAAGGACATTCGCGTAGGAAATTTCTCGGTGTCCGCTTGGCTAGAAGTAATGAGATAAACCTTTCGAATTTCACGCGAACCCAGCTCGCCTTGGTCACAATCAGCTGAGGAACAGTCGCTTTCGTAGTTGTATATTAGATCTATTTGCCCAAATAAAAATTAATGTGATAGTTACAGTAATACCGAGATATAAAGACAACCGAACGAGATGGCGTACCCAAACTCTTCACTGACGAGTGTAACCTTATCCTTGACTCAGGCCAGGCCTCTATATTTTTTACATTTATAACGCCATCACAATTCACAATGTAGGTGGAAAGATGTGACAGATTCAATTACAACACATACTTTCATTTCTGTGGTGGTTAGCGTTTTCAAAACCAATAAATACATGAGTGTAGTTACGTTTATAAGAGGTGCTTGCGTTTCACTGAAAAACTATTTGGGAAATGTGTTTTTTCCAAGAATTTCCTTACAAAAAATACAGCATTATAAATTCATGTCACCAAATGTCATTCTGCAGGTCGAAAATGTCACCGCAAGTGATTTATCACTAAAAAATAGTATCGTGCCAAGTAAAAACCTTTAAATTGTGACAACTTTCGTAAGAATTAGCCCTTCTTTTAGTTCAGACAATCAGTGACAAATAAACGTGGGACACGTTAACTAACAGCCCGTACTATTATAAAATATTATAAATTAAAGCGTTTAACCCCCCTCCCCCCTTTCAATGTTGCAGTGATTCAAGGAGAAATCCGCAACAATGGTACGGTGACATGGAAAACATATTTTTGCACATTCAACATTGAATAGGGGGGAGGGGGGCGCAATCATTATTTCCAGCGCAAATGTCCCGATAATTGTGTCACTGATTGTAGTCTAGTCTAGTCTAGTCTAGTCTAGTCTAGTCTAGTCTAGTCTAGTCTAGTCTAGTCTAGTCTAGTCTAGTCTAGTCTAGTCTAGTCTAGTCTAGTCTAGTCTAGTCTAGTCTAGTCTAGTCTAGTCTAGTCTAGGCTTCTGCATGTGTTCAGTCATCGAACATACAATCTATTGTACAGCAAAGTAGAGTTAATTATATAGTGTCTAGACCATGTTCAATTTGTGGTTTATTTGTTCATGCTTACTTATTTCTGGACACTTCGATTTGTGTGGATCTGTTAATGTTTCAAAAATTACAGTTACCAAAATTAAGCGAGTAATTAAGTTGTTTGAAGAGGGTTTTGAAAATCGAGTTGGTGCCATACTCGTAAGGGAATGGCTAGCATCTCAAACTCCTGGTGACGCCACGTGTACAGCAGATGAATGCCGACTAAATGTCGATTGGTATACATCTCCGCCGATCCTGTTGTGGGACATCTTTCACAGTCATCCTGAACTCATTTCTTGCTTTTCGTGTCCGTTTTGCTCGGCCGCTGGCGTGCAGGTAAGCGGCAGTCTACGACGATCTGGAAAGTGGGCTGATAGTACATGGGCTTCTTCCTCGTACGAACCGCGGGTAGTTTACGACTCAAACACCGCGCTGCTTCTCGTTTCACATATTTATGTATGTCCCTCTGACCACTAAGTTCCTTCACATCATGCATCAATCCTTTCGGCCCTTCCATCATCTGTCTGCGTTCCATTTTTCTTAACGAATCGAGCTGGTTTTACCGTCGATATGCTAACCCAAATCTCGTCAATGGTTGATAATGGTTTAAGCTTTCATTCGATAGAAAACCATATACGTGATCAATATCAACAATCCTACTGCCGTCTCCGATTACGATACCAAGAGGATATTTCGAGATGTAAATGTACTTGTAAAGAGCACCAAATTTTCCCGAACTTTGATGAAAAATGGTTTCCGTTTCCGCACGAGAAATTTGTCAGGTCTGTGTTTATATCGTATGCGTTGTTGTTCGATCAAATATTTTATGATGACATGGCAAGTCGCGCATCGAACTGGATTTCTTGTGATCATACTTTCAAAAGTGCCGCCAACATTGGGTTTACAAGAGAAAGTGATGGTCGTTGGATTAATGTTATGAAATGCGTGTTTTGTGTTTTGGGAACTGACGGGAAAATTCTTCATTAGAGATTCACTAGAGGAGAATCATTCAATGAAGTAAGTGGTGTATTTGAAGAACTTAAAACAAGGTATGAACAGGCCAAAGTTATCTTAGAAGGCATCATTATCGACAACTGTTGTAAATGGAAGGATCTGTTATCACAAATCTTTCCAGATATTGTTGTAAAATTGATCTTTTCCATGCAGTACAGCGATTTGTTAGTTCTCTACCAATGGAAGTAAGACTAAACACAGACATCTGCAAGGCATACGGATTGGTTTTTCGTGCATCAAATGATCTTGATAATAAAGGCTTTCAAGCAACTCCAGATAGAAAAACATCACTGGGGTATCTTGAGAGCTTTGAAAGGAAGTGGGCATCGAAGATCTGGAAAGGTAATTATGTTCTAAACCCGGCTGCGAAAAAAGCAATTTGCAACATAAAAACGCACATTGCAAAAGATTGTCTTAGTAACATTCTAATTCATATATCTACATCGGGAAATGAACGCCTCCATAGACATATGAACAACATTTTGAAAACTAACAAGATTGGTTTAGATACTGCATATGTGAGATGCAGTCGACTTTTTTTAAAATCAACAGCAAAGGGTCGTCAGATGATTCAATGACATCCCTCTTAGCATGTTCAAGCGCTGCGGCAAACTTTCCTGGAAGAGCCGAGCATTTTGGTTTCGAAGAATTTTGTATGGAAAATGAGGAAGGGCTTGCTCTACCAAGAAAAGGTGTTTTGGTTTATAAATAAATCTCTGGAAGAGCTGAATGCAGAAGTTGTTTGCCGTATCAAAAACACCATATCCGCGTCTTTATCAAATGATCACATTCACAATGACCATGAATATATCCAAGATCAAGAAAACGAAAACAAGGTAGAACTATCTGTTGCTTATTCGGCTCTTACTTTTTATGAAATTTATAAAGGTTTGAATGACATTGGAGCGACACGTTTAATTTCAAAAAGTAATATTCCGCGTTCAATCGGCCTTGAAAATACATTTAGTGCATTCAATACTGATTTTGGACATTCCAGTAAGTTTTCCGAGGATGCTACTAAATCACAAAAATCAGCTCTTTTCGGTCATTTAGAAGGTTTTGGACTTGAAAAGATTGAAGTTGAAGGCGATGGTAACTGTTTCTTTACTACTGTGGCATTTCAGCTGTCAAATTTAATGACATCAATGTCCAGTAATGAACATGTTATTGGCCAACTTGGTAAAATTGGTTTAACATCGAGCATGACGGTGCAAGAATTATCCAGTGCTCTACGAAATTTAGTTGTGCAAGAGTGGAGAGGTGATTTGAGTAGTATAGGACATGAGGGTACCGGCGCACTTTCTTTTTTTTTGCCAAAAACTGCCTCAGAATGCTCGGATTCAGCGAGGAGGGTTGTTTGAAGAGGTGAGCTTTTTTAAAAAATTTTTAAAGTATAAGCAAAAGGGACGAAAAGGACCCCAACCAAAAAAAAAATATGCTGGAATTCATCAAGAAAGGATGTTTGAAAGGTTTTTTTTTAAAAATAGACAATTTTGGCTGTTTTCACGATTTCTATATTCTCGTTTCAGTTCTTTTTTGTTCTTAATAAAATTTCTCCCAAATGTTAGTTTCCCTTTTCCAGACGCTTTTGTTGGATTTGATATAATAAAACACAACAGATCTCATACGAGTGGTCGGGGGTTAATCACAAACGAGCTGTATGTAAATTCCGTATGTCAGGTGACAGGGGACGGCCAATCATCTTTTGACCCATAAATTAAAGTTTTGGTTTTAGTTTTGGTTTTGGTTTTGGTTTTGGTTCTGATTTCGTTTGGTTTTTGGTTTCTGTTCAGATACTTTTGTCTTGTGCTGGTACACATGTTTCCCCACAGTTATACCCCCAGATAGCAGTCCGAGACATGGTATATACGGCGTGATCATGGCTACAACTTTACCAACGTCACTCTTTAACAGTTTGTCCTTTTGTAATTCGTTGTCTAGCTCCTCAGAGCTTTCTACAGCGTCCAAACCACCGAGAACATTAGAGAATCTACTGATCAGCATATCAGTCAGGAATTCGTTAGCTCTTTCCATTCTTCTGGCCTCATATTCAGCGTACAGCTTATCCACAACCTTTACCGACGCTTTTTTGATGTAGTTGACTGACTGAGTTATCTCACCATCCTCTGACAGTTTTATTAGCTCACCTCTCTTCTTGTTGGTGTCATCGGTTGGTGGAGGTGTTGGGCTGGTTTCCTCAGTCTTTTTCAGATCATTTACGAGCTCATCGACAAGGTTGGGGATTTCGGTAGGTATTTCCGTTTCTGGCTCCCCAACAGATGCCTCGGCTGGTTCTGCAGCGGGTGTCTTGATTTTTTCCCCGACTCTTACCGTTTTAGTTTTCTTTTCGGTCATCTTACTATAGACCAGATTTTGGGATGACCACCTTATACGCGTACGGATGCCTTAACATAATCTCAAGTCTAGCGTATTTGTTTTCTTTTAGCTTCTCAGTTATCCCTATGACGGTATCACGGTCTAAACCACCCAGGTAGTCATCAGTAATAACCTTCATATCGGTTTTGTTGGGGTTGTAGAACGTTACCAACTTACTGATATTCTCCCTATAGGGCTTTGTGATAGCTGTTAGCTGTTGTGTGATTACGATAGTTGACAGATTGTAGTGTCGGGCGCTGAAGGCTAGTTTAACCAACTCACTTGTTCTGTTCTTTACGGGTTGTCCACTGGCACAGTCGTCGAGGACTATCAATGTTCTGGACCCTCTGAATATCCGAACGATGTGTTCTAGTACAATTTCAACATCGTCCTGACTACAATCCACAGCGATGAAGTCCGGGTCGGAGGTGTATTTCCAGGTGGTGTAGGTTTTGTTCCAGCTGAACGTTGGACAGAGCAGAACGATGTAGTCGAAGAACCCGAAGTACTCGTCTTCCAGCATCCTCAGGAGATACCAGGTTTTCCCACAAGCCGTCATACCAACGATCAGCATATTGAATGGGTGGTCCATTTAATACTGGATTGATTTTAGGTTTCTGTTTACCATGTTTACCAAACCATCACTCAAAACAAAGATCCGACAGACTACGTTAGCCACAGTCACCTTCTTAGTAATCTCAATCAGGACCCCAGACTGTGTATTAACAATTCTTTTTCCAGTTCCAACACTGTCACGGTCCTCAATACTTCTCAGATCAATCGCCAGAGCGAAACCATTCTTATAGAACTTCTGGATTGTCATAAACTGATCTGTGTTTTCCTTTCCACCAAACAGTCTTTTAGCTTCGTCATAGAACCGACTCTTTGGGATCCCCTGACTGAAGACGGCGTTGGGTACACCCTCAATTGTTAGCTTGACACTCTCAATGTTTGGATAGACGTATTCCTCACTATTAGTCCGGGTTTTATTTGTGAACATCATCACAATCCCTTTCATAGACTTACGTGGAAGGTTAATGTGTTCATTGATCAGGGTTGATCCAGCCAACCATTCAGTTGACTTCATCAGCGTGACGTGTTCGTAGGACAACGATCGGCCAGCTGTGTACAGAGACGTTATTTCACTGGCGATGTCGGTGTTATCAATTGTCTCATACTCCAGTTCAAGGTTTTCCAGTGTGTACCCATCAACGGTCTCACTTGACTGGGCCACCATGATGTCACTCGCTTTCGGTAGGCTAATGACATATCGGAAGTTGTTGTACATTTCAGAGGGAGTGTATAGTCCGTGGTCCCCGAGGATCTTATCCAATCTCACCTTCATCCTCACTCCATGGATTGTGAGCATCAAAGCGTCAGCTACCTTCTCAGCGTCCCCAGAGGAAGCCCCACTGTCGTCCTTAGACATCAACTTTCTCAGATTCTCTGGACCAATCCCATATCCAACCATCTGATCCCTCACACTCTTCGGTAACCAGAGATCCCTGTACACACCAAGGACACTTTCACCTGTGTTGTCGTAAACAGTCGCACCGGCTAGCTTAACAACCAACCTTTCAACCAGAAGTCTGGAGAGATTGTTTAGGAACCACGACTTGGTGTTCATGTTTTTGAAGTCGAACAATAGATGAAAACTACCCGGGACCAAACAGCTATCAGGTTTTAGCTTTGGTATGTCGATGTAGAGGTCCTCACCAGGGTTGACTTTGTTGGGGTTCATGGTGACCGTATGTCTTGTCCTACTCCCCTTGATCTCCGACATTCTCGCCCGTCTGAATCCAGGTAACAGCTCTGTTTGACTTCTGTTGGTCATATACTACATAACAGGTTTTATTTTCTGTTTTTCCAGTAGTCATACAGGAACCACGCCATAGCTATGGCAAGAACCCACAGATTGTTGGCTAACCACGCTATTCCTTTTGCTCCCCAAGTCAGAACCTGTGCTATCACACTGAACAGTGGTGCTAACAGAGGTCCCAAACTCTTACCCAGGTTAGCGAGTGCCTTAGCGAAACCACCAACGGCTCTCGCTCCTCTCGAGACAGCCCCCCTAGCCGCCACAACTATTGTGGTTATGACCCCAGCTATGGCGATGGATATAGCAGATAGACCAACCATATTCTCCCTAGCCCACTTCTTAAAACGTTCCAACCTATTTAGGTCGTTGTTTTCCACCTCATCTCCTAAGATAGACAAAACATCAATGTGTTGGGGGGCATCACCGTTTCTGATTCTTATTGTGTCCGCTTTCATTTCTGCCACCTCACTGAATTTTTCAAGCAGCTGTCTCTTACGGGGGCCCCTCTCACTAGCCGCCTGTTCTCTGTAGTATCTGGCTTCTATTTCAAGAACCCTAATCTTTTCTACACTTGTACCCTGTGGTTCGAGCATTCCTATGAATTCTCTTGCTTCCTGCTTAGTTAGGATTTCTCTAGCCTGTTCCCGTAAGTCCTCCTCTCTTTCCTCAAGTATTCTCTCACTCTCTGAGCTGACCTGCGAGGCTATATCATTCACGACTTCCTGGGAGGTTGTGGGGTCGTTGTTAGCCCTCTCAACAGCTCCTGAGACTTTTTTAGAGTGTTCCTCTTCAACCTCCCTTAACAGCTTTTTGAAACGCTCGACGGCTTCTCTATTACTTTTCCCCTCATTATACACAAACTTACCCCCCTCACGTTTCATAACTCTCTCATTCTTATACTTCAGTCCAATAATGTTTCCATTACCTGTCTTACTATTAACACGTTCAACATTTACCAACAAATCACTAGATTTCTTACCACCCCCCTTGTTTACCCTTATTCCAAGCGTATCCATGATGAGTTTTTTCTTAGTCTCTGTAACATGTCTCTCATGTGACCTAGAACCACTGTCGAGACTAAAGCTACTGTTGGGGCGACTAGTCTCCTCTTCTGTTACGTGGGTTATACCATCCCTAGCAGACGTTTGACCCTGATCTTCATCGGCGGGTCTCATTTCGTAAATATCTTCTTCCTCTTCCCTCTCCTTTTCTTTACCGAAATCATCCATTTCATAATCATCCCCTCCTTCAGCCATTATATACTAACCTATGTACAACTCAAGCAGAACAGCTCCAATCCCAACCGGTCGACCTACTGAATGATCATTATTCCCACGAACCCTAAAGGTCATCTTACCATAAACACCCTTACGGATCTCAGCTCTCGACTCGATGTCTGTGTAGTGCTGTACGCTCCCTTTCAAACTCTGTTCAGAGGTTATTGGGAGGGTACCAATCAGATCACTCCTCCTCCCATTGTCCAGACTTTTTTCACTCTCAACGGCGTCACACGAAATCCCAACATACCTCAACCCTCTGTTGATGTCCACCTGATTCGGACTATTCGTCCACCCACCACCACCGACATCTATCACATCGTTCTCACCAAACCCCAAAAGAAGACCCATCTTTCCAAGCTTCAGCTTTTCCGACGTTTTCACCTTAGAAGTTCCGTTGTAAACATTCTTACCAAACTCAACCGTCCCCAGCAGACCCCCGGCTAGCCCCTTAACAAACGTCTCTACCGCGTCAAAGTCGAAATAACCTTCAGGAGCGGATGTCTCAACACCATCAAACGACACCTTATCGTTCAGACCTGACACCACATTGTTATAGTTCCAGTATACCGTCGCTTTCTTCAGCATCACCTGTGGTCTCGGACCTGTCACCATGATAGGTTGTTCAAAATAGACAGTCTTCTCACCGTTTTCAATGAATAATGTTAACCTCATTACCCGGGTATACATTAGCCCAGGTTTTGTACGTCACTCTCGGGTATCCATGAGTTGTGTCTATCACCATAACCCAACCACTTGACCAACACCATCTTCCTCCCAGCGACTCTCTTCCTCTTCAGCACCTTCTCCACTCTATAAACGTCATCCTTCTTATCCACCGGCGACAACTCCTCCTCATAGAACTTCCCAATAATCGGCTCACCCTCAGCGTCCTCTATCTCGTAAACGTTTGGATCACCACGGATGACCTTCACTATCCTGAAGATTTCCTCAGTGAAATTAGCCTCATAACCCTTTGTGAATATGCTCTTGTACTTTGACACCCTCACAGTGTCTCCAACCCGGAACTTGGGTAGGGGGTGATCACCAAAATGATGACCGAACAACGTATTCCAGACCTGATTTTCGTTTGACTTACCAACGTCCCTGGGCTTCAGCATAACGACACTGTGTTTTGTGTTATAACCCTCAACGAGATCACCCAAAACATCAATCCACCTATAAGCCCCCTTGGTGTAGAAATACTTCCACATAGCAGTCTTAAGTGTTCTGTTAAACCGTTCGACGATCGCTGCTTTCTTGTCCGAAAACGTACTGAAATACCCAACACCACGTTCCTTCAGCAGACCTCTCACACCAACGTTATAAAACTCCTTCCCGTCGTCGAACTGAGCCAGGTCGGGGTAGCCACCAAAGCGACCTCTGAACTGTCCCAACAGCTTATCCACAGCCCCGGTCATGTTTTTCGTGTCCTTCCTGTAAACAGGAACGGCGAAAGCATACCGACTCAGAATCTCAACAGCTGTCAAAATCCAGTAATACCCCTTATTCTGGTTCTTATACTTCCCCATATCAACCAGGTCCATCTGTATCTGTTCACCAAGGTGGCTGACGAACGTCTGTCTGAACTTATGCTTTCTCACAATCGGTCTATACCTCGTGTACGTGTCCTGTGTCTTAAGCCAGTCCCTTACCACCTTCCTACTCACATCAAGACCTTCTTCCACTGCCTTCTGATACAATCGTTCAGCCGACTGATATCCTGTTTTTGGATTATACCATATATCTCTCAGTTCCTGTTCCAACCCAACCCCAGCGTCCATATAACCTAACCTATGATGATATATGAGTAAGACTCTGAGAGAGTTTTTCATCAAATACCCATACGCCGATAGAACCAAGTTTATAACTGATTCAATCTTCGGTCAGTCAGAACCTGGTGTGTTCTTCGGACCTGTCGGTGACTCGTACATCTACACTGGTGACGTGGAGTTTAAGAACAATAGAGACTACACCAAGTATTTAACAATAAATAAACCACCGCCCAGATTTCCGAAGATATGGCTCGGTGGTGGTACGGTACAGAAGATTCAGGGTAAGCGGCACTGGGAGAGTGACATTGAGGGGAAATATGACTTTTCAAAGTTCACGTATCTGTCAGACAACGCCATAGGCTACGACCTTAGCGATTTTAGGGTTTATGTTAACGGCCAAGACTTTTTTATGGCAGGATTACCAGTCCTGAATCCAGGGAACCGGACGGACATCGCGAAATGGTGGAATAACAATGAACCTTATTATCAGCTCATCTTTGCTGTTTATCTCAGTTCGTACTGCTGTGGCGTTGGGGTAGAACACCTAAAATTCTCAGAAGACGTATATCCAGTGATTACCTCTGTCATGCGTTTTCACCTCTATTTCACCACGCGACGTATACTAAAACGTCTGGAAGAGAAAAAGGAGGGCGACCTAAGGAGAGACCTAATGAGAGAGTTTGGCGTTGGGCATGATGTGATTGACAACATGGCGAACATACCCAGAGAAAAAAAGTTCCTGATTAACCCTCACTCTGGTTACAAACACAACCGTCCGTTCCGTGAGTGGATGTGGCGTCTCAATAGTGACTATAAGACACACTACAGAAGGTTCATCCCTTTACGGACAGATGGTTTTACCAGGATAGGCTTACAGTATCTGAATGAGTCCATCGAGGCTTATGTCTACGGCGTTCTCGGTTCACAGGCTAAAGCAAAACAAAGTGTATATAATGATGCTAAGTCGAGTGCATTGGAGGCTCAGAAAGCGTTTAGGAAACTGGTTCATGATAGTATTATCAACTACGGCACGACTACATGGATAAACAGTATGAATAAAGCGTTGACAGACACGAATGTCGTCCTAAATCTGGCAGTCTCACCAAGTCTTTGGCTGTTACCGTCCGACCTTGTAATTCTTAAAAATCCGATTGCTGGCTACAACGACAAACTACAGGTTGCAAATGACAGTATGAGGTTTGGTGTGAACCATGGTACCAATCACTTTACGGCTCACACCAATCCAGACCCAAAAAAAACTCATCAGGATCGTGGGAATCATCTTGATTCACTAGACAACACCCAACCCCCAGAGCCCACACCAACCGACCGAAGTCTAGAGACAACCACACCAACCCCGAAGAAGGCACAACGCCCCGCCGGTCAGGACTCACCAAACAATGAGTTGGGAATCCTATTGGTTATAACAGCTGTGTTTGGGTATTTGTTCAGTAAACACATCCTATAGTATATGAGTCTGTTTTATGGTTACAGTAAATCGGAAAGAGGAGCCCCCAGTCAGGTCACTAAGCAACTCAGCAGTGATCTGAAGCAGCTCAACGATAAGCTAAAAGCTTACACGAAAACCCACAACCACAGAGTCATTTTCAACCTGAACGTAACCAGAGCCAGTAAGAGCGCGATCTCCAAACTCCCCCCCTTTGTTGATTACATAGAAGACAAAAACGGTGGGGTCTACTCAGCCATGTTTTGGAGACCCCCAAGTATCAACCCACAGCTAAACACCGCCGGTGACCACCACTTCCTCCACCCTGAGACAACGATAAGGACGGTCTTCCACGTTAGCATACCCAGATTCATGTTCGTCGACGTTTCAGTTTTCGCTGTGGTAAAGAGGAATAGTGTAAGACCTAAGGATAAGTCGGATGACTGGGAAATGATTGTTACCAATAATGGTAGTAGCGGTCCCGGTAAGAGCTTTGGGTTTAAAGCTGGAGTAAGTGACAAACTGCTTGTGGAAGGGTCGTCACCGGCTAGGTTTTATGAGTGTACGATCCCAGCGAAGTTCATTGGGAAGAAGATCCTAATATCTGCCCACTGGCTATCCGGGCTTAGAGTGTCACACGTTAGGATAAATGGTGAAATGCTGAAGGACTCATTTTTCATCAGTAACATCGGACAAATAGGGACACCTTATCTGAATGTGTTTGGGCTAAACCGTCTTAGGAAGTATTACTCAGACATCAACTTCTACGGTATGAAAATCGTAGAGGGTCGTCTGGGCGTATCTGACATTGAGAAGATCTGTAATGAGGTTATGGTTGAATATGACCTGTAATTAGAATGAAGAGAAAAAGAAAAAGCGTCGTCAGCTTCAACCACATTAGTAAAAACCTCCAATCGGCTGAAGTGGACTCTCTAACCCGACTCTACTCGTATTACCACAGGCTGGCGACCTGTTACAAGTGGAAACACACCCGATTGAAGAGACTGAAAATGATCCTTGAGACGGTCTCTATTGGGTTGACTGTGGTTGGGGGAATAGCCGGTGGTGTTACAGCTAACCCACTGATTCTCGGAACCATAGCCGGTCCTGGCGTCCTGATCCAAGGGTATATGACCAAGTCGGGGATGTCTGGTAGGCTGGAGAACTGTGAATTCGCTCACGTCAACTATCACAAGGTTCTGACACAGATCAGAAGCTTCCTACGTGGGGTCTCCTACGACGAGACTGTCTTCCTATCCGACGTTCGTGTACTCGACGACATTGTGACTGAGGTCTGTCCACACACCGACAGTATGATCACACGGTACCATAGGACTTACGACTCAGCTGAGCATGCCGGGCCTGGCGGACCTGACTGACGATCTCTGGTATGTAGACGTCCCGACCGTTCACACGAGCCATCCAACCGTGAAATCCACTAGGGATCCCACTGAGGGTACCGACCACCTCCGACTCATCCGGACCGAAGTCTTCCCAATCTAGGGTAATCACCTTAGTCCCCTCAAGGGCTATGTCCTCAGTCATCTCCCCCATATACCTCCCCACACATCTGAGGTAATCCTTAGTCACACCGGCTTCACATTCCCGACCTCTCCTGAACATCCGGTCGTAGCAGGTGTCAACCGAGGCTTTTAGGAATAGTAGGGCATCAGGGGTTGGGAGTAGGTTGTTTAGTGAGTGGAAGACCTGGGAATACTCAGAAAACTGTTTGTCGGTTATCCACCCATTACGCCAGCAGTTTTTAGTGAAAACCAGACAGCTGTGATGTGTTCGCTCTATAATCACATTCCTCCCTTCGTTGATTAACTCCAGAGCCTCTAGGTAGACGTCAATTCTCTCACCGAGAAACCAGGTCTCCATTTCGTACGCCCAGGTCTTAGGGTTGGCGTAAAACCTTTCGAGGTATGGGTTGTCGTCAACTGGCTCCTCAGCAAGGTAATAACCATTTCTTACAGCGAATGGTATAGCGAACGTTGTCTTTCCCACACCGATGTTTCCGTCGAGGGCGGTCAGCCGAGCACCGAGCTTTGTCCCAGCCATTATACCCCAGGTATACGGTACAGCCCTAGACCTCCCGTATTTTTTATGAAGATTCCAAAGAGACTTAGACGACCCATACTGATTGTCTTCCACGCCCTCAGAAGAGCTATTGGGGTGATGGGACATTGTGTTAGGAGGAACCGTAGGGGAGAGTACTACGTGACTGAGTCTGTTGTTGTCTGGCCGACGGTCTTAGGGACCCCTACAGACTTCCCACAAACAGCCTCAGAGATCCCAGCCGATGGTCTCATAGATTCCTCAGAAACAACCTCAGAGATTCCAGCCGATGGTCTCACAGATTCCCCAGAGGCTCCAGCCGATGACCTCACAGATGAAACATAGATTAGTGTATAGATGGCTGACGAGTCTGAGAAAACCCCAGAAGTCCCTAAGGTGACATCAGCGGTCAAGACGGAGAGAGTCAAGGATCCGAAACGGGCGGAGGCTGGTAAACGACTGGCTCAGATATCAAAGGCAGCCAAGGAGAGAAAAGCCAGAGAACGGTTGGCGGCTGAGATTGGTCCTGGGGTTGGTGGCCGGTCAGCTTATTACGGATATCTGATTGGAACCGTTGGGTTGGTTATCGGTGGGGCCTCACTTTATTACACTATGAGGCAGGAGAGAAGGGAGGTTCAGAGGCTGAAAACCATTGACGAGGAGAAGGTAATGGAAGGAACTGTCGAACCACAGAACCCCGTCCAGACTTCCCCGGTCTTAGACACCTTCGACGAATGAAATATGTGTTAGTATAATGTCAACCACCGACCGAAAAGAACTGATGAACGAACTCTACGACGCCCTCCTGATCACAAGCGGAGCTGTGGCGGTCTCCATGGCTTCAAAGAAGGTCCTGAGGGAACCTTTGAGTACTCCTGAGTCTGTAAAGGGTACCGCCAAGCTGGCTCTGGCCGTTGGAATCAGCACAGTTGGGATTAAATATGTCCAGTCAAAGGGGTACCTACCGGTTGACCCTTTTTCAAAGCCCAAGTAGCCTAAGGGGGTTCCATGCGCAGTGGTTATTATGGAGGTCGGGACACGTTGGCTACCCCCTATGTCTAGGGGAGAAAGAGATGTGTGGGATGCTTTACGTGTTAACAGAATTGAGGCGGTTAGGGAGAAAACCTTTGATGGGTTAGTGGGGTTGGGTGGCGGCCTTCTGAGGTATGACTTCGCGGTACCTCTTAGCGATGGTTTTTTCTTACTTATTGAGTATGATGGTGAACAACATTTCAGCCCTTCCACCTGGTCTGGTAAGTTAACCCAGGAAGAGGCAGAAAGACGCTTTAAGGTACAAAAGATACACGATCGGATGAAAGACGAGTACGCCGAGAACAACGGTTATCAGATAATCAGAATTCCGTATTGGGAAAGGCGTAACATCCATTCTATTATCGAATCTCTGTAACGAAGTGTATTATGTCTAGTTATATATATGGCTAGTGTGGTTGCTGGTGGACTGTTTAACGCCTTGGCCTTCGCGGGCGCTGGATTCATGTTTTCAAAGTTAAATCACAGCGGATATGAGGCTGAGATTAAGAGACACAACCACGCCCTTGAGCAGCTGGCTAGGGCGAAGGAGAAATGGTATGAAGGCGAGGTGGATAAGAAGGATAGGATACAGAGGATGAGGCAGGAGCTGTCTGACGCCAACGCTGACATCAACACAACGAACCATGCTCTGGATCTGCTGAGGGATAGGTTGGAGCAGGCTGAGGTCGTTGGGTTGTCCCAACCAAAGCCTGAGTTGTCTGACTATTACAAACCATCGAGTGAGATGAAAGAGTATCAAACCCTGTTTATTGGGTCTGTTGGTCTGGTTGGTGGGTATTTGGTGTCTAGGTTTGTTTTGTAGGGGTTAAGGGGATTTGTTAGGGCTTAGTTATAATGTCTGTTTCCTGGTCGGACTTACCGGAGGGGCTGAAGGATTTACCGTCTTCGGGCGTTGAATGGGTCTGTAAGCAGATGGGGATTGAGTTAGTAGCCCCGACCTGGGATCTAACCGGTTGTAGTACGAAACTGTGGTGTGGAGATTGTTCCAGATTTCGTGTGAAGGTGAGCACTGAGATGTATTCCTGTCCAGGATGTGGTGACACGAAGTATGGATATGTTGTCGGAAGATATTTGAGGGCTGTTGGTCGTAGAAGTGAGCATTCGAGAAATCATTGGATGAAAAAGAAACTCACCAGAGTTGTCAGGGATACAGCTGTTGACGTCGTCCTAGCCGACTTTTCCAAGGTTCTCCAAGTGATGAGAGGTAAGGGCCTGATAAGAGGCCGTAACCTGTCCAGATACAATTATTACATCATCAGATTGTGCTCAAGAAGAGGGATTGGGTTACTGGGTGGTTTGAAGGATCTTAAAAAGGGGAAAACGAAGGACCTGTTTGATAACAATCTGTTTGGGATTGTGTATAAAGAACTTGGTTGGGATCGTACCCCGGACAAGTTCTACACCAAGTGGTTGGAGCGACACCTAACGAAATGTGATCACCCCTGTTATAACGATGGACCCAGATGTCATGATCCACCAGGACGACGACTTAGACCCTGACATGTTTGACTATTCCGATGATATAGACCCCCGTCTCTACGGGAGACTAATCGGTTACGACATAAATCAGTTAGACAGAGCTCTGAGGGGTAAGACCAAGTCGTTCAGTTGTGCTGTGGTGAGTCAACACCCACTGGAACAGGTAAACGCTCTCACGAATGACGTGGTACGGTTACTACGCCGGGAGCTTGCTGAAATGAGGGGGTTGAAGTTCGCTGAAACGCTGGTTGTGACGCTTGAAAAGGGGGTGTCCGACGGAACAACTTATAAGACTGCTCACTTCAACAGCCACATCAAGACGATAATCAGCGGTAATGAGATCGGTCAGGACGTTGACACCGCGAATGAAGAGGTGGTGGCTGGGATAGCCCGATGGATAAGCGAGGGATCTGGCTGGACAGTAACCTCAGTAGATGGTCACTACGTTAATCTGACTGTCTACAGTCCACTGGAAGGCTCCAGTTATGTCGACCTCCCTAAGGAGCTGAAGAATAGTCGGAAGGGGTTGATCAACGTTAAGAATAATGATGATAGGTGTTTTATGTGGTGTCATCTGGCTCATAAGTTTCCTGTCCCAAAAGACCCACAAAGGGTGTCTAAGTACTGGGGTCATGTTGACGACTTGGATTATGGTGGAATCAGCTTCCCTGTGACTCAAAAACAGTACAACCGGGTGGAGAAACAGAATGAGATACGTATAAACGTTTTTGGTTATGAGGACGGGTTAACCTTTCCGGTCTACGTATCAGAGGAAAGGTTCGCCGACCTCATGAGCCTCCTGATTATAACCAACGGAAACAACAGACATTACGTCCTCATCAAGGACTTTGATAGGTTTATGTACAACAAAACAAAACATAGGAGGAAAAAACACTTCTGTGTTTACTGTCTCCAATGTTTCAGTTCAACGGAGGTTCTAGATAGGCATAAGGTTGTGTGTATCAGTGTGAATGGTAAACAAGCCGTCAGGATGCCCGACCCCGGTAAAAACGTGTTGAGGTATAGTAATTTTCACAAACAGCTAAACGTTCCGTTTGTCGTGTACGCTGACTTCGAGGCGATCACGGAAAAGGTCAACAGACCGGAGGTGTCGGAGTCAGACCGAGAGGAGAAAGAGAAGAGACCGTACATGGAGAGGTATCAAAAACATACTGATTGTGGTTATGGGTATAAGGTTGTCTGTTGTTATGACGACAGATACAGCAAACCTGTTCCGGTGTATAGAGGCCCTGGTGCTGTCAACAAGTTCATTGGAAAGATGTTGGAAGAAGTGGAGTATTGTAAGGGTATTTGGAAAGAGCACTTCAGCCAGGATATGGTCCTGACTGATTCCAACAGGGCGGACTTCAGAGACGCCAACGGGTGTCACATCTGTGGTCGGGAGTATGGGGAAAGGGATGTTAGGGTCCGGGACCACTGTCATGTGACGGGAAGATATCGGGGATCTGCCCACCAGCTTTGTAACAGAAATCATAGAATGACTGATAAAATACCAGTCATCTTACACAACCTGAGGGGTTATGACAGTCATCTCATCATGGGAGAAATCGGAAAATTCGGACAGGAAATTAATGTCATTCCGAATAATATGGAAAAGTACATGGCCTTCATGTTAGGTAAGAACCTTGTGTTTCTGGACAGTCTTCAGTTCATGAGTAGTTCATTGGAAAAATTGGTGGGAAATCTCCCGGGGGACGCCTTTAGGTACACAGCCGAAGAATTTGGTGAAAGGTTGGACCTGATGAGAACGACGGGTGTTTACCCCTATGACTACATGGACAACTTCAGTCGGTTTGAGGAAATAAGGTTGCCACCAAAGAGTGAGTTCTACAGCGTGTTGAATGATGAGGAGATATCAGACACCGATTACCAACACGCTTTGAAGGTTTGGGAGTCGTTTGGAATAAGGACAATGGGGGACTACCATGACGTGTATCTAAAATCAGATGTGTTGCTGTTAGCTGACGTCTTTGAGAACTTTAGGAAGACCTGTGTTCAGTACTATAAGCTGGACCCCTGTCACTACTTCACTTCACCTGGGTTGGCATGGGACGCTATGCTGAAGATGACTGGGATTACGTTGGAGCTAATGACTGACATCGACATGTTCCAGTTCATCGAGAAAGGGATGAGAGGTGGGGTTAGCTACATAGCCAACAGATATGGGAAAGCAAACAACCCATACATGAAGGGGTATAGTGAGGACGAGGCTGTGAAGTATATAATGTATCTGGACGCCAATAATCTGTATGGTTGGGCCATGAGTCAGTGCCTTCCGACTGGTGGATTTAAGTGGATGAGTGAATCTAAGCTAAAAAACCTAGCCTGGGAACTTCCGGAGAATGACAGTCGGACTGGAATGATACTTGAGGTTGATCTTGAGTATCCTCCTGAACTCCACGATCTACACAACGACTACCCATTAGCCCCTGAGAAGATGGAAATACGGGAAGATATGTTGTCGGAGTATTGTTTTAAGATTGAGGAAAAGTTCGGAGTCAGCGTTGGTGGTGTCAGTAAGTTGATAACCAACCTGATGGGGAAGGAAAGGTATGTCGTCCACTACAGAAACCTACAGCTGTACGTCAGACTTGGGATGAAGGTGAAAAAAGTTCACCGGGTTTTGTTGTTCAATCAATCCCCTTGGCTGAAGCAGTACATCGACTTCAACACGGTGAAGAGAACCGCCGCCAGGAACGCCTTTGAAAAGGACTTCTTCAAGCTGATGAACAACAGCGTCTTCGGCAAAACAATGGAGAATTTGAGAAAGCGCGTAGATGTCCGGTTGGTCACGTGTGAAGAAAAGCTGTTGAGGCTGGCTTCCAAACCAACCTTCGTATCCGCCAAAATATTTAACGAAAACCTGGTTGCCGTTCATAAGATTAAGGAAGTCTTGACGTTGAACCGACCAGCATACGTTGGTATGTGTATCCTGGATCTATCGAAAACTCTAATGTATGATTTCCATTACAATTATGTGTTAGAGAAATATGGAAGTAGGGCTAAGTTGTTGTTCACAGACATGGACAGTCTGACATATGAGATTGAGGCGGAAGACGTTTACAAAGACTTCTGGGCTGATAAAGATATTTTTGACAATTCGGACTATCCAGAGAGCTTACCGTATCACAACAATTCAAACAAGAAGGTTATTGGGAAGATGAAGGACGAGGCGGCTGGCGTTCCCATAACCGAATTCGTTGGTCTCAGAAGTAAAATGTATTCTTACCTGAAAGACAACGGAACAGGTGGCAAAACCGCGAAGGGAATTAAGAAGGGTGTCACTAAAAAACAGATCAGACATGAAAACTATAAAAACGTATTACTTGATAAGAAACAGGTATTTCAGAAAATGAAAACCATCCGAAGTGTAAAACATGAGTTGGGTAGTTATGAGATAAACAAGGTGTCACTCTCATGCTTTGATGATAAGAGATACTTGCTGGAAGACGGGATTAGCTCCTACGCGTACGGGCATAAAAGCATCATTTCGTAGAGTCGTTTCGGCTGATATCAAGCCTCATCAGAACACCTAACTAAATTTGTTTGTCGACTTCCATCAAACGATAAGAAAGCCTATCGCGTTAAAACCTTAAATATTCACCATCGGAAACCGATTGTACCCATCGGAAACCGATTGTACCCATCGGAAACCGATTGTACCCATCGGAAACCGATTGTACCCATCGGAAACCGATTGTACCCATCGGAAACCGATTGTAGCAGTCGGAAACCGATTGTAGCAGTCGGAAACCGATTGTAGCAGTCGGGAACCGATTGTACCCATCGGAAACCGATTGTAGCAGTCGGGAACCGATTGTAGCCGGCAAAAGCCGATTGTAGTCAGCAAAAGCCGATTGTAGCCGACAAAAGCCGATTGTAGTCAACAGAAACCGATTACAGCTGGCAAAAGCTGATTGCAGCTGGCAAAAGCCGATTGTAGTCAACAGAAACCGATTGTAGTCAACAGAAACCGATTACAGCTGGCAAAAGCTGATTGTAGTCAACAGAAACCGATTACAGCTGGCAAAAGCTGATTGTAGCTGACAAAAGCTGATCGTATCCAACAGAAACCGATTACAACTAACAAAAGCCAATTGTAGCCGGTAAGGTATATATTTTTACCCACTTATGTTCGTAGATTACTCTCTCAGTGTAACGATAGGAAAATAATCCAGCCGCCATGATAAACACTATTAAATACTCTCCAGTGAAAACAATTACCTTACCACCAGCTGTTTGTATTTCTGTCCACGGTACCGTGTCTCTTCTCTCCGATGGATGTAACTTTTCCCATTTCTTAGCCTGATGAACTATATCAGATCCCTGCCTGGTTAGACCTACAGACAGACCAGCTACTAATGCAACCGCTCCTAAACCAATGGCAGTTACAATTCCAGCCTTCCTCAGTTTCCTACTTAGGTTAGCCTTAGTCCACTCATCATAGTGTGTCCTAATACCATCCCTTAGTAGTTCATCATCCTCCCCAGTTAAAGCCCGTCCAATTGTCCGGAAATCACCTCCCAAATATTTCACAGAATAATCGATAACTAAACCAGACCCACTAAACTCCCTGGATATACTTAATATGTTATTATCAATCAGATAGTCAACAAACATTGGGTCAGTGCATTGTGGTTCCAGTTCTAGTATATTTGTGAAAAAGTCCTCACAGTTTCCATATGCAGCCCTTCTTCTTATCCTCTCAGTTCTGTCTTCTGACACATTATTTACAGTGGGGCCATCAATAACATGACCAGACCCAACACTATTATACTCTGAAAAGTTCTCCAAAGAATCAGTACCCCCAAAATCTGTTTCCTCCTGACCATTTTCAGGATTTGGGTCCAAGTCATGATTTGGGTCTAATGGTTTAAGTTCAATTCCCTCCATATTAAAATTGTCATGATTACAAAAAGACAAACTGTTAAAAAGTGACGTTGGTAAAGTTGTAGCCATGATCACGCCGTATATACCATGTCTCGGACTGCTATCTGGGGGTATAACTGTGGGGAAACATGTGTACCAGCACAAGACAAAAGTATCTGAACAGAAACCAAAAACCAAACGAAACCAAAACCAAAACCAAAACTAAAACCAAAACTTTAATTTATGGGTCAAAAGATGATTGGCCGTCCCCCGTCACCTGACATACGGAATTTACATACAGCTCGTTTGTGATTAACCCCCGACCACTCGTATGAGATCTGTTGTGTTTTATTATATCAAATCCAACAAAAGCGTCTGGAAAAGGGAAACTAACATTTGGGAGAAATTTTATTAAGAACAAAAAAGAACTGAAACGAGAATATAGAAATCGTGAAAACAGCCAAAATTGTCTATTTTTTAAAAAAACGCTTTCAAACATCCTTTCTTGATGAATTCCAGCATTTTTTTTTTTTGGTTGGGGTCCTTTTCGTCCCTTTTGCTTATACTTTAAAAAATTTTTAAAAAAGCTCACCTCTTCAAACAACCCTCCTCGCTGAATCCGAGCATTCTGAGGCAGTTTTTGGCAAAAAAAAAGAAAGTGCGCCGGTACCCTCATGTCCTATACTACTGATTTGGCAGACGAATATGTAAATTTTTTGCCAGATGACATAGACTACTTTACAGAAGTGGTTCGCTACGAAAGACCTGGGTTTTATGGAGGTCCACTTGGAGATCTAATGCCAATGGCTATGGCCAATTTATTGGGAATTCCCCTTGTAATAATTACTTCAGACCCCAGTAATCCTTTGATTAGTGTTTGTCCACATGGAAGTGTTATTACACCTACGCCAATTTTCATGGCGTACATTTCTTCAGGACCTGGGCACTATAACGCTGTTTCACAATTACCTTCACCTCCTTCAGGTAACATAATCTTGAGTGACATTTAATCACTAATCACGCAACCGAAATGTCATGCTATCAGTCTTCAGTGGAAACTTTAAACTAGTATACTATTGCAAATGCTGCAATCTGATTTGCTACTCTACTCGATATTTGTCTTCTACTAAATTTCCCTCACGAATAACATATTTTTGAAGTAAATTTAGTAGACACAGGTAAATTTTCCCTCTTGCATGAGCAATGAGGGAAATTCGAGGTTTACAGTCGGTTTCAGGTTACTTTTGACGGAAACGTTCAGAAGTTCATTCGGAGGTTCACAAGTTTATACTGAACTAGGCATTTGATTGGCTGCTAGTTGCTGGCAGCCAATCAAATGCCTAGTTCAATACGAACTTGTGAACCTCCCAATGAACTTCTGAACACTTCCGTCAGAAGTAACCTGAAACCGACTGTAAACCCCCTTAGATAACAAAAGAATTCAATGTTGTAATGGTATTAATATCAGTAATAATTATGGTTTTATTATAATTATAGTTTTTTGAACGTGGCTGAAACTGTTGAATAGTGATATTTATACCGGCAATACCTTTAATGCACACTGTTAAATAGTACAATATGTATTTTCCTTTTAAACTTAAGATGTGCAGAATTCAGAGGGCTGTACCGAGAGGCAGGTTAATGAAAAGCCTAAAGCAATGACATTGTCACGAAAAGGTATGTGTAAAGTTGCACCTAATTTAGCAAGCCTTGATCAGATTTATACGATTTACGAGTGACGTACAAATTCAAGCGACTCTTCTACTCGGCAGAGGGTTTTTTCAAAGATCGTTAGAGTTTTGTCGGAAAAGTAAGCTGGAACCAGTAAACTCAATGCGGATAACTAGAACGCTTAAGTCACCCACACACCAGACGTGATTTGACACTGCGGCGCGACGTTTCAGTTTACGAAAGAAAACACACTCTTTCCCTCTGTGCCAGTAAATAAGGGTTAGCATGGGCCACGAGCATCGAAAGTAAATCATGCTGCTTAACACAGGCCTGACTGTATCCCACACCATCACGTATACCGTAAAATACTAAATTATAGTCATTCTTATTTTTCTTTTAGGCTGCAGATGTGGTCAGTCACACAAAACGAAAAATGCAAAGACATATCGCAGTTACAAGAGGTGTAAATGCGTCCTTAAATTTAAGACTTGTTGTGACAGATGCAAATGTCACGGTCGTTGTGGTGGAGTTATGTGTAAGCCAAAGGTTTTTAAGGTTATAAAGAAACAGAAAAACTCACCTCGTGCTAAGCACACTTTGCAAAAGTCGAGGAAAGAGATCCCAAAATGTACGTCTCAGGATAAGAATCCTCAAAATTTTTTGGAAGTGTGTGTTTTGTGTGCTATTGCACATTTTGTTCGATATGGCTACATCAATTCCTGGGATGCTAACACCGTTTACACTTTATACACTGGCGTTATTGATGCTTTGATGACACTGGGCATTGTTTTACCCCTGAGAAGATCGTCGGAAGATGTTGTTTGGAAAAAGATAAAAAAACTGAAAGAAGATTTTGACTACTGATTGAGTTGTTTCTTATTTTATACTGAATATTAACACAACAATTTGTTGGCAATATTATGAAATGCATTATTTAAACGATTAAATGTGCATCAACTTAACAAGTTTTGTTCCGCACCAGCAATTCATATACACCTTTTCGATAATTACGTCACGCCTCATGAAAACGAGGCTCCCAGGCCAAAGTTTCACAATTTTGATCAGACCAAGATAAGAGTACGTTTTCCCATTTTTAAAATACTTTTTCTTAAGCTAGAAACTTGAAAGTTGTACCGCAAATAGCATTTTACAGTATCTTCTGTTTGATATATGTTTCAAAGTTTTGCGTTATGTATTTTAAAAACAATATCCGAAATTCTACAACAGTTGTGAGAAGTCCATATTATTATTACTTGACGAGCATCGAGCAATATATGGTGCGAACATTTTGCACATTTTAAAAAGTTACACACAACATAGAAACTTAAAATATACATCAAATGAAAGCTTATGAATTGCCTAACAACATACGTACACGATGTATTTCTACCATATATACTTTGGACGTTATTAGCCATCTTCCATAAACAAATACGGCGAGATTACTATGATAATCAAAATTGTGAAACTTTGGCCTGCGAGCCTCGTTTTCATGAAGCGTGACCTAATTATCGAAAAGGTGTATTGGCGTTGTTTTTCATTTACGGACAGGCTTTCTTGTACGTTTCCCTACGTAAAATAAAGGAAAATACACATAAATACCCAAGACTTTTAACAAAATTTTAGAATTAAAAACTATACAATTCCGATAATTGCTAGTGCGGATAAGATTTGGATCTGAATTAATCTAAACTAGATAAAAATTGTAATTAACAGAAAAAGGTGTACTGATATCTACTGTAGTGAATACAAGTTTTAAACTTGTTTGAATTGCACATTTGTATCCCTTAATTTGATTGGCTATGTCATAGTCCACTGTGCGAAAGGCTACTTAGCGCCCATATTTCGGTGCCCACGAGCGGCTGTACACATGCTAATAAATGAGAATCGCTCTATACGATTCGACTTGACCAATCACAAAACGTACCGTATCAGTAAATGTTAAATTGAACAGTGGAGCCGGCGATTTAGTTGTTTACAGTACATGAACAAGTATACTTTATTTCCGCGAGGAGACAAGAACGATTCAGGTTTTTCTACTAACTTTTTAGTCTTTTTTTTTCTTCAGTTAGAGTTAAAGTTTTGGTTAAAGTCAGTACTATAATTCCAATTTGAATTAGGTCTGGGACTAATTTTAAGCTACTCTGGCATTGTTGTTTTTAATAATCGGAACTTTCGCCTTTGTTGACAATATGCTTTTAGTATACACCTACTAGTGAACTATTACAGATCCTGTATCCTGATTGGCTGAGTTACTCACTGTTTATTGGTGATAGACCACTAGTTGCAAAATGAGTCAAGAGCACGCCAGAATGCCAGACTGACCTGTATTTCTTCTTCTTTTTTGTTCGGCGTTCCTTCATTTTATATTCACCATTTTGAATAAAGCGGTATATATCATTAGCGTATCGCAGGGAAACCAGGCATTTTCGGAATGCGCTCGGGTTTCCTTCTGGCCGGTAGCTCGCGCCTGCGATACGCTAATGATATATACCGCATTATTCAAAATGGCTGAATATAAAAAGAAGAAGAAGAAATACAGGTCAGTGGGAAGTTCAGATATTCGTTCCGAAGTTCGGAATTACGTTGCCAAGGTCAAAAATTATCCAATCAAATTGCGAGCTTTGGATCAAAATTCATTACGATTGGATAATTTTTCAACCTTGGCAACGTAATTCCGAACTTCCGAACGAATATCAGAACTTCCCAACAAACTTCTAAACATTTCCATCAAAAGTAACCTGAAACCGACTGTAAAGCGTTTTGCAGTATTATTTTTGTGTTATTGTGACATGTTAATTCACAAATTGCTGAGAACACCTGCTGTGACTAGTTTTTGAATCGCACAGAGATGAATTAATCGGGACGCATGTATTGCTTCCAAATTGCATACCCTTCTCCTGCATCCATTCGTCCAAGACCAAGGGACGCAGTGTGAAGAGTCTGCATTTGCAGGCTATTAAATAATGGAAAAACAGGTTTTATTTTGTAATTTATATAAATGACTCTGTTATCTTGAGTTACAGGTGTAACCGTGTTGAATGCTGATAATTACCTTCTAATAAGCCACCATGGAGAGTGTCAAACAAACATTCTACGGGCCCTTTCCTTTTGTTCCATTTTCCACTCTTTTGTTGACCCATCTCTTTGTTGTCTGCCTCTTGTTGTGGATGGAGGTCAACCATTGAAAAGTCTACCTCTTGTTGTGGGTGGAGGTCAACCATTGGAAGTTCTGCCTCTTGTTGCGGGTGGAGGTCAACCATTGAAAGGTCTACCACTTGTTGTGGGTGGAGGTCAACCATTGAAAGGTCTACCACTTGTTGTGGGTGGAGGTCAACCATTGAAAGGTCTACCACTTGTTGTGGGTGGAGGTCAACCATTGAAAGATCTATCACTTGTTGTGGGTGGAGGTCAACCATTGGAAGTTCTGCCTCTTGTTGTGGGTGGAGGTCAACCATTGAAAGGTCTACCACTTGTTGTGAGTGGAGGTCAACCATTGAAAGATTTACCTCTTGTTGTGGGTGGAGGTCAACCATTGAAAGGTCTACCACTTGTTGTGAGTGGAGGTCAACCATTGAAAGATTTACCTCTTGTTGTGGGTGGAGGTCAACCATTGAAAGGTCTACCTCTTGTTGTGGGTGGAGGTCAACCATTGGAAGTTCTGCCTCTTCAACCATTGGAAGGTCTACCTCTTGTTGTGGGTGGAGGTCAACCATTGGGAGGTTTGCATCTCGTTTTACTGCTTTCTTACTGACAGTTCTCTTTCCTCTCCGCTTTCCAAGTTCTGTATAACACAATAAAAATATGTACACACTTCTTGTCGTGATAACGACCATATTTTGTTACAACAGTGGTACTGTAATTCCACAACTTCAAGGAATGGTCAATCTTACAGACTTGCATATGTTTTAGTTAGATATTGGCAAAAATTTGAAAATTAATTTATGTTTAGTTAAAATATATATGTCGGTACAGACCCTATTCATAAATATGGCCGCGAATTTATATTCTTTTATACGCATTTAAATTAGCCTTTTGAGCCTCGTTCTTGTGTTCATAATTGAAATTAGGATCTTCACACAAGAACAAGGCTCGAAAGGCTAGTTTAAACGCACACAAAACAATATAAGTTGGCGGCCATATTTATGAATAGAGTGCATTAACTTATAGTACACAGATGACATCATAATGATGACATTACCATATATATTATAAACAATAGTTTTGACCAATATTCCTTCAAGATGGTTGACAGTGAGATAAATTTTAGAAGAGTCATCAGTTTTCTCTTGTGTCTGTTTGACGTAAAAACCGAACATATATGTAGTATTTTGATGCTATAAGAATACAACATTCTATAAATTTTTAAACAATATCCTTTTTAGTTAATATAATTCTTACTTTCATCCAGTGCAGTAATATCTTCTTTTTTAAACCATGACTTCTGAATGTGGGCAGCATTGCACTGCTTTGCTCTTTTCCTGAACATCATCGGAACCCCAACACATCCAATACCACGTTTTTTGATGAAAGTTCGTATGGAGCTGTCATTTACGGATCCCATTTCACTTTCACCCACATGTTCCTGCAAGCATTTTGTGGCATCTTTTACATGAAATGCGATAGAAGCACCACACAAACAACTAGATGGACTGTAGTCATTGTCGCCAAAAAGTTGTGGCCTAAATGCACATTATGAAAATAACCATACATTACTCATTACATGTAGTTCTTATTTCACACAGTTTGTCTTACTGCAGGTATGCAAAGTGCAGGTTATTATGATTATAATTATTAAACTTATAATTATAGACGGTGTAAATTTACTAAACATGTACTTGATTCATAGTAAACAGTAGCAAATGTTGATATTTGGTAAAAGGCATTACTGTTTCCTATACTATAACAGACCCATAGCGAAGTGTCAACAACAGGGGGGCGAGTACTGAAGGTGCGAGAAAGCTTAATTTTGAAGTATAGAGTCTCTGAAATGCTATCTCCTGCATTGTGTAGGAAGATTTTACAGAATTCTGAAGGTTATAAAACGTCAAAATTGGAATACATTTATATTTTTATTTCATATTATTTTTTATATTAAATTAGACAATATTCTCATTACCATCGAGAATTAATTTTAGCCAATGAGTTAAGATTAGGGTAATTAGCATCAATAGAAATAACTACAAACAAATTATTAATTAAATATTCATTCAAACCATTAGTAACACACTACCTACTTTGTACTTGTAGATTTATATGCAAACATTGTTCATTTTATTGCTATATTTCGAATACCGGCTGAAATATTTTCTCAGACTACTCCCAAATCATACTGTTTCTTGGCAAATTTCAGGTGGGGCATGCCACCCTGCCCCACCTGAAATACGGACCTGACTATAAAAGTCTTATACGAGGCAAGTGAAGGGGGCAGGTTGGGAAGTGAGGGGGGGGGGAGGGCAGGTTGGGAAGTGAGGGGGGGGGGGGCAGGCAGGGTAAAATACACAGGGCCTGAGGGGCTTTGAAAGGGGCCCAGCAAAGCTAGGTAAACAATCAGCATTGTATTTGTGAGGTAAGAATAATGGTCCCTGCACTGATGTTTGTACTAGGGCCCGTGTTTGGCTCTCACTGCTACTTGTCTTAAAGTTGGGGGTTTTTTCTAGTTGATGCAACCAGGCCCTGCTGGGTGAACTTCCCAAAACTCTCATTTCCTGAGCTTCCAAGAAAGATTCTATGTCGCACTGCTAGTACTAAATTTGTTCATAAGCCAGTTCATAGTCTTGACTGCACATGAGATATACATTGGGCTAAAACTTTGTTCTTTTATAACACAAGGCTAAGACTGTAATATGGAAGATATACCTATAATGCTTTTTCATGATTTCAAATTTGCTCATTGACAGTCTTCCTTGATAATTAATAGCTGTTGTGAGACAAGTTAAACGGAAAATTGCACAATGTAACGCCACTTTTATTGGAACATGTTTTTTGTAGGTTTCTGCATGAGAACGATTTACATGTATCATGTGCTTGTAAGAGGATAATTTAATTGTTAAACATGGTACATACCTTATCTGCATTTTTTTCTAGAATTGACTGCAGAAAATACTCATATTTTTCTATCAAATCTTTTCTATCAAATCTTCATTGTTCTTGCTATGTTGAGTACTGCTTTTCGCTGCTGCTGCTGATCCCATCCTATAGCTCGGGAGAATTAACGTCTTCATCTTTTCTCATACCAGAGAATACTCGTCAGACAGGCCAATCTTCTCCAGAATCTATAAAAAATATATGCACCTGGTTGTATCAATGTGTACATGTATATACTGTGTGGACTGAGTGATAGTTGAGGCATACCGTGTAGTCTGTAAACTCATCAAAAGTATTTGTTCCATCTTTTTGTATCTATTTACTGAAATCTGTGCACGATTACAGTTAATAAGTTAAGTGAACACATAATAGTTCTAGAATAATGAAGTTAGTCAGCCAATAGAAACATTGGGTTTAATCATCCAACCGTGCTATTTTAAAACTATTAATGAATCAGAATCTAAAAAACTGGAGAACAAGCGTGCGATAGCGATATTATACTAAGCCGAGCGGACTATAAATACTATGAGGAGCGTATAACTTGAGTTTAACAGTAGACACTCCAAAGAGTTTAGTATATACAGTAGGTATCTGACAGTTGACAGTTGGCCTTTGGCCCGGAATGATATGGTGGAATATGACATGTACATGTACATGTACATGTACATGTACAGAACACAAATTTATGACTGACATGAAGGAATATCTCAAACAAAGCTTCTATAATGTTACTCACTCTAGTTTCTTAGTAGAAATAATGCTTGTTTTGTATAGGTTAGTTATCTCACCCATGCAATGTGGATAACCGCCGATTTTATAACAAGGTCTTATCTCATGACACACCAACAATTCATTGTTCCAGCATAAACATTACATAATTTATTCAACTGATTTAAGTATGCAGATTAGTATATAATTATATATATATAGTGAGAGTATAATTATAATACTGTAGTTAAATGATAACTAGTTGTCCCACATACTGTTTTGAACACAAAGGAGTGTGATAACGTGGTACCACTTAAATGTCCCACTAATCATCTCATACTAACGAGTATTTTCATTTCTAACTATCAATGTTCTTTAGTTCTCAGTAAATTTCAATTTATAACTGTGTTAATGATTGTTTGATTTCTTTCTCAATAAAAAACTCAATTTCATTGTGAGTGAGTCATATGACACAAGATGGGCCGTAATCATGCAAATGGCTACCGGTACTCGCATGATATGAGGTTTAACATCGCTTGTGAAGCTTATGTGGGGCCTTGCTGTTATAAGCTTCCCTTGCAATGTTAAATCTCATATCTGCACTCAGTCATAACCATTGATTAACCCTTACTTACTTAATGCATTCTGTCACTCTCGATCCTTCATTTTTATAGTTAGGAAATGTAATTAAATGAATGTGTGACAATGTCACTGATGATGCACTTGCGCATCAATTAATTCACTGTAATAAAATAATATAAAACTTGGCAAAACGATTTTTCACATATTTTACCTTTTTGGTACAGAAAAGTAGAAGACCAACCATATCTTTTGATCTCTGAGGAAGTGGTATTGTCATTTTCTCCAGTTCTCTTTCTAGCTCTTCCACGATTTTGAAATAGTCCTCATCATTAGTACATCGGCTGATTGCACTGTATATATAGCATGTTACAACAGCAATGCTCTTCTGTGCTTCATGCATAGCTTTTTTTAAATTCATCTCTGCTGCAATTTTCTCTTTTCCTGTTAAACAGGGTGACAGGGGTTCAAACGGTAGGCACAGCCATCTTGTATTAGTCCTGTAAAAAACAACTATTAATCAGTACTACATAATTATGTATTGATCATTGATATTTCGGGATGTACATAGGTGAACATGGCATGAATACGTATACCAAATTTGACAGAAACACTCAACAAGTAGATATGTACTTAATTAATTACCCAATTCTAATGACATCATAAATTCAGCACATGCACTTGCTTTTCTTCACTTGTTTCCAAATTAGTTGTTAGAATTGGGACTGTGTGTGGTCTGAAAGATGTCTTCATTGTTGAGCTTCCAAACTGAAAAATTTACAAGTGCTAAAAATAAGTTGTTTTCCCACATAATTATTATGTGTAAGTATTAATTTGTAAAAGTTGACAATGCGGTTTAACTATGATGAATGCATTTACGCTTCGATGCACCTGTACTTGCAAAAATGCAGCACTGCATGGAAATCAGTCTTACAAATTGTAAGTAATTATGTTACGGTTATGTACATCACATTGATTGGTTGGACAATTTAAAGTTATTTATAATCATTGGTGTTGGCAGGTGGGGCAAGGGGAGAAATTGCCAGGCCTCATTAATATTTTTTGTGCCTGCAAGCAGAATTTAGAAGTTGGAAATGTGCCTGCAAAAATTTGTGTTCTTTCATACTACAGTATAAAAATAACCTCGGTTAGACACTCTACAATTTACGTACTTTATTTCGTTTGCTAGAACTCACTCGATTATATTACCAGATGATGCATGACTTCATGACCTGTGGGAAACAAGGGTTTGGAAAACTTCATGACACTTGCGCTTCCGAAAACAAACGCTTTGTGTCAGTTTCCCACGGCCAGCTGACAACCGTACTTCCAAACACACATCAGAGAAATTGAAGTGGATGTAGTCAAGCCACCACGACTTGGAACTCAAAGGGCTGCTGAAACTGACATTCTGGTCAGTGGTCATTTAATTGCGAAGCGGGGAAAAGTTTCCGCAAATGATATTTTAGTTTTACACACGATCAATCATTTCTTTTTATTTCTGTGACAAGTTCTTCAATGAAAACTTGCATTGCACGCAATAAAATCTGAAATATCTTGCATCGCGACGTGCTATTCGATAAACCTCAAAATTTTCACATGCCAAAAAAACATCCGTTTCAGTCTTTGACTATTAACTTGTTCACACTTCATGAATATGACCAATGTCACTGACTCGTGAATGCATGATACTGTGAAAGAGACTTTGCGTGTGTATAGAGTTTAAACAGTTTTTGTTTCTGACAAAAAAATATTATTTTGAAAACGTATACGTCATGTAAACACAGCTAATGAACTAAAAAAATAAAATCTCTGTGCCATTGCACAAACTTTCTGAATTGTAAATAGTGCCTGCGAATGTCATACCTTGTAAACCAGTTTTAATAATTAGCTAAAGAATCAACAAAAAAATTTGTGCCTGCAAAAATTGAAAATGTGCCTGTGAGCAGCGCTCGTGCACTTTAATGAGGCCTGGAAATTGCCCATACCGTTTTTTGTATTTTTGTTGCAAATTAAGATATGTTTAAAATCGATCTGGTAGTAACTAGCAAAGTTAGAGAAAGCAAAGGACTGAGAGGAGAAATTTATGTTATCTATTACCAACTTTTAAATATTATCGCATTAAATTATTTACTAAAATAATAATTTCAGAACCAAATCACTGCAGGTCTTTAAATAACTTCCTGTTGTAAGGAACCACCTATGTTTGACATTTTGGGTGGTCTCTTACGAAAGGTTTGACTATAGTAAACATCACATGTAGCTACTAATTACTGCCTCATAATTGATTTAAATTGAGTCACCTACTCCATTAAAAGAATTTACTGCCACATTCGTTAAAATCTTCATGTTAGAAGCATCATCCCAACCAAATGGTAGAGTCGACTTTGATTGTTGTTTCTCTATGTATCTACTGCTTGACTCCATAATAAGTTAAAGTTGTAAGAGTGATAAAATATATTAAGCATTTCACAATTTATAATTGACAATGGTCAATGACTCGGCATCATTGACAATTAATATTACAAAAACCTTTGAATACACTAACCACTGCTAAATTGTGTCACTCCGAATACACTCATTACTGCTTTAAGGGCTGTTGTTTTCCCGGAGACTGGTGGTCCTTGCAGGACAGGTATGGCACACCCCATGAACGCCATCATAGTTATGTCATAGTTAGCTGTGATACTACTTGCCGCATGGGCTAGAATCACTTGAGGGTAATTGTTCTGGAACAATTTTTTTTTCTGCTATGATAAGTTATTTTAGAGCTTCTCCACCATCCAAATCTGAATTACCATTTGATGAAATAAGAAAATTAAAATAATAATTATACAACATCTACTACTGCCACTGCTGCTGGTGTGATCATGTTCTAATTTGATTTAGATGGGACCTGTCCTCAGAAAAATAGTGGGAAAACACTGAAATATTTGGACTTGTCCAAGAGTCCAACACCAAAATTATAGGCATATTACCAAAAAGATAAGGTAGGTAATTTGTGCATGGCTTCTTTGTCAATATTGTAACATATTCTGAATTTACCCCTTCGTAATTTCCTTTACCCTTTTTTTAAAACACAAATGTCTTACTTAGACCCCGTTTACACTAGGGCAAAAGTATCCGGATTCACATTGTTTTTCATCCTCATGGGAATAAAAAACAATGTGAATCCGGATACTTTTGCTCTAGTGTAAACGGGGTCCTAGTCTTCACACTTCTCTTGCAATGTTTACTCAGCGAATTCGTGCATGCGCAAACGTTTGGCAACGGTGTTGAGTCGGATCTGGTCGGATCCTTATTCTGTGATATGGCAGAGCGAAGTCTGGAGACGAAGGAGGGAATGCAAAAATAATATCTGAATTATAATTGCCAGTTAGCTATAAATAATGCTAGGATAAATCAGCTCACACATCTGGGAAGACACAGAGTTGCCTGCGGAGGAGGCTATCTGTGCCCCTGGAGTGTACATCTTAAACAATGTATACAGCTGAAAACAAACGGCCAGTATAATCTAAATACCAACTGAGGCTACAAGTGCTGGCGAAAGATGGTACACAAGGTAGTCTGCCAAGGTATGTCGAATAATAAATTGTAGTATATTTATGTTGACTGTTTTGGAAAAATATTTAGAAAGCTAATGCTTGTAGTTCAGTGAAATGTTGCATATATGTGATTTATAGGATGCGGTTGTGGCTGTCAATCGCAATAAATGTCCATGAAATAAATAAAAACAAAAATACGGTAGTGCTGAAGGAAATTACTTCCGTACATCGCGCGGCGTTTACAATAGGCTGATTTTCATGTAACAAACACGATGGAAAGCTGGACGCCGACGTCTTTCAAAACAAAAGGAAAATAAAGGAAAGAGTATTCTCAACACCGTTCTCGTTCTGCATTTTAATTCTCGTCTTCAAGAAGACGTGAACTCACCAGATGACAGCTGTTCCTTAATACGATTGCCTTCAACAGACACTACAATAGTTTTACTAATTTAAAGAGTTCTGACTGGGATAAAACAAGCTTCTGATATCAAATACCGTCGTCAATTAATCATGGCTTTTTCAAATGCTGAAAATTATTGGCGTTGTAACTGTCGTCGCCCTCCTAATTTGCTATTAAAAACAGCCTAATATTTAGCCGAGTACTCGTATAAAGCTTGACATTGGTTTTCCAACATATTTACTTACATGGACAGAAAGAACCTACTCGAAATACCATTCTTAAGTTCCGAACTACATGTATGTCTGAAGCGTGCGTGAAGCAATCAAGCAAATACAAAGCTAGGTCCTGTTTGCTGCGGGATATGTTTGATCAAAATTATCGATCGCCGACCGACCGGATTAAAATATTTTTACACCAGTTTGTATTTTATACACAGTCTCCATTTAATACCCTGGCCCGTTGCACGTAGCATAATTTTTGTACACAAAGTTGAGCATATAATGCTTGGTTGAGCTTTAGAAGAGATGTGTAATTATAACAGATGTACAATCTAAAGATTCTGGTTGAACTTGAAACTACACTTTATAATGAGCGTATTCGTTTTTTTGGCCGCCATATTTAATTTGTGTTCCTCACAAATGCCAATATTAGTATAGGTACACAAACATGGCGGCCGCGCAAAAAACAAATGCTCGTATAAAGTGTAGTTTTTGCCAGAGTTTTCAGGTTGTACCTCAGATGTAATTAGATATCACTTCTAAAGCTAACAAAGCTTTATACGTTGAATTGTGTTCACAATGCGGCTGTTAACGACATTTGAAAATTATGCTGACATCAGCAATAATATAATTCAATTATATATAACTCAAGAAGGAAAACTTGTATCGACTTAAAATTTTCCAGGAAGACTCGTAATAATGATCTACAAAATATATAACACAACCAGCCGTTTAGGTTTAATGATAAACATTTTAGAATTTTGTGACGTCACAGTGAAAACTACCTATATATAGGACTTGAGGGCAAAGCAAGGCAGAGGTCAGGGTCACGTGGGGGGTGAAACAAGCCCAAAAAGACTGAATCCCCGGGAAATAACATCCAATATTTCGTATAAGTGGAATAATCTCTTGCATAATTTGCATTCAAAATTACACCAATATACTAGAACTTACTATCGCAAGTGAAGTGCTGCCTCAAATAGGACAAAAACATTTAGCCTACTCTGCAGGCAACTCTGTGCAATCTGTGGTCACTGTGACACCCCCTTGCCCACTCCACCCGAGAGTGCTCACTCCACGCAAGATTGCTCACTCCACCCAAGATTGCCCACTCCACCTGAGATTGCCCACTCCACCCAAGATTGCCCACTCTACCTGAGATTGCCCACTCCACCCACGTTTGCCCATTCTACGTGAGTTTGCCCACTTCACCCAGGTTTTTCTCACCTACCTCTCCTACTTTACCATAAGAGCCCAGAGTTGCCTGTGAAGGCCTATGATTATATGATGGGAATATTGGGGGGTATGACTATTAAAGTGGAACCTAGAAGAAAGCTATTGTTTTCTTTTCTTTATAAACATTTCAGTTTAAGCGGTGTCAATGTCCTTTTTACAACGTTTTGTCAGTATTTTCGGTGGTATTTCATATAATATACTATATAACCAATAAAATAACCTAAAATAAATTTATTGCTCTCGAAATGTTGTGGCCCAGTGCCGAAAATTTTAGGGGGCGGCCACTTCGTAAGATGTGATCCAATTTGTCGGAGCCAAAAACAGTAAAAAATGTCGCTATCTTGCATTTGTCGGAAAATCAGGATGCCTCGCACCCCTCACCGGAAAAGGTAAATTTCCACCGCCATTCCAGCGCCTCAGGAACGAGGGGAAATGCCCCCGGCAGAAGAAGCACCTCCTATAACCCTGAAATAGAGGTAACGTTTCCGACTTTGTTAAGATTTGCCTTTCGTACTTCTTTGTATGTCCTAGCTACCGATTGTTCTTTTTCATTTTAAACTTGTGAGGTTCGTAAGGCTCCGGGAGCAAAGCGTAATAGCTTTGGCTACGAGGTAATCGATATATATATTGACACTCAGGGAGTTGCGATTTGGCCATCGTTGTGGAGCTTTGAGATCTCGGCTGTTTGGCGCTAGCACAATTCAGTTAAGGTGGCTCCACACAATTTCTTGGAAAATGGAAAATACAAGTTTGAGAGTCCAAAACACGTGCATAAACAATTTGGAAAAAGAATAAAACTAAATGTTATGCATAGTTAAACAGTCGGACAATCAAAAACTGTTACCAAATAAATAGCAACAGTTGTTGCTATGGCAACAGTGACATTTCAAAAAATTAACCAATCTAATTTAATTCGAAAAAAACTTTGGTGACCCCCAATTTTTTTTCCTTTGAAACTTTTCTTGAAGTATGAGTTATGAGTTAATTAATAAGCCGATTTTTAAAAAATTCTGCAGAACGAATAATTTTTTTTTCGGAAAAATCATGTTCGTTAATTTTTAAAAAATTTCGTTCTACAGAATTTTTTTTTAAATCGGCCTATTGATTACTCACACTAAAGGAAAAGTTTTAGTTAAAAAAAATTGGGGGTCACCAAAGCTTTTTTCGAATTAAATTAGTTTGAAACGTAATTGGCAGCCATTTTGAAACCTCACTGTTGCCATAGCAACAACTGTTGCTATTTATTTGGTAACAGTTTTTGATTGTCAGACTGTTTAACTATGCATAACATTTAGTTTTATTCTTTTTCCGAATTGTTTAATCACGTGTTTCGGACTCTCAAACTTGTATTTTCCATTTTTCAAGAAACTGTATGGAGCCACCTTAAGGCTTTTCAATTCCTGTCTGCACAAGACGCTCGGGGACCGTTTTACGGCATGACAACACATAGTGTGGTCGTGGCTCTGGGAGCTGATACTATGGCCTGTCCTATCCAAGCCTGCACAGAGACTAAAGTGGGCCCGGGGCAAAATAAAGAATTGAGGGTCCCCTTGCAAACAAAAATTTTGCATGCCATTTTACGGATGAATCGGATATTTCACTGAAAATAGAATAAAGGGGCCCCTCTCAAACTGGGGCCTCGGGGCAAATTGGCCCAGTTGCTGCCCCCCCCCTCTTGGGCGGTCCTGGTCCTACCACTCGAGGAGTACGTACAGGTGTTGTACGGCTCGGCGATTTCGGTTGTTCAGCTCGAGCATAATTCAAGGCAAGTAGTCAAGCTCTATCGTCGGCAGTGCAGGGCATCCAGTTTATCTAGAGGTCAGTGCAATACACACGCACGGAAAATGTAATCTATTTGTTTTATACAATAAAAACGTGAAGTGGTTTATTGAAGAATTTCTGGGGCATGGAAAAAAAAAAGAGATCTGCTGACGTGATCTGACGCGATGTGACGTGATTTGACGCCAGCTTAATAGATCACGGTCAACAACCATTATAAAATAACATGTATACTACGCGAGCCCTGATTGGTCAATTGTCGTGTTTGGTTCAGTGTGTCCAAACACGGAAAATTCCCGCCAAAACGATTTTTTTGAAATGTCGGACAGTATATCATATTCACTTGTGATTATTTTATAAAAGAAATACCAAATGTTTTTTTCCGTGTTTGGCGACTCTTATACACTTGGGAAATTGCTCGACTTTCGAAAAGTTTTTGTTTTGTTACGCTTTTCTCTAGTCTCGCAATTTCCCGCGTGTTTGGATCAGAGTATCCAAACACGGAAAACCACTTGGTATTTATTTAATGAAAATGCACATAGAAGTCGCGTTATTGTATAAATTCAAATCACAGAAATTTGTTCACATATTATGTTTGTCCACGCGTGTAGACTGGGCTCCGGGCCTACGGCCATACGATCAAAATTTCACGAGTCCGAACTATTTGAGGTAAAGAGATTTTTCATTTTTGCACACATTTAAAAAAATGAAAAAAGTTGCACTGCATTTTCTCTTTTCTGCACTGCTCTCAGACAATCAGAATCGATAAATTTTTCATGCATGTATATTATTAATAACGTAAGATCTTAGTCTAAGAAGTATTAGATCCTTGAAATGGAAGAACTTTGAAATGCGATAAGTCGGCCGAAACACGACACGAAGTTGGATATGAGGATGAGCTTGACGTCGAATGATGTGCAATGATATGAAATGACGTGTAATGATGTTGTATAATGTATCAAAATGTATAATGATGTATAATGATGTCGAATGATGTATATTGATGTCGAATGATGGATAATGATGTATAATGATGTACATTGATGTATAATGATGTCGAATGATGTATAATGATGTCGAATGATGTATAATGATGTCGAATGATGTATAATGATGCCGAATGATGTATAATGATGTATAATGATGTCGAATGATGTCTAACGATGTAGAATGATGTATAATGATGTAGAATGATGTATATTGATGTATAATGATATCGAATGATGTATATTGATGTATAATGATGTCGAATGATGTCGAATGATGTCTAATGATGTAGAATGATGTCTAATGATGTAGAATGATGTCGAATGATGTATAATGATGTCGAATGATGTATAATTATGTCGAATGATGTATAATGATGTCGAATGATGTATATTGATGTATAATGATGTCTAACGATGTAGAATGATGTATAATGATGTCGAATGATGTATAATGATGCCGAATGATATATAATGATGTTGAATGATGTATATTGATGTATAATGATGTCGAATGATGTCTAATGATGTAGAATGATGTCTAATGATGTATATTGATGTATAATGATGTCGAATGATGTATAATGATGTCGAATGATGTATATTGATGTATAATGATGTCTAATGATGTAGAATGATGTAGAATGATGTAGAATGATGTATAATGATGTATAATGATGTATAATGATGTATAATGATGTCGAATGATGTATAATGATGTCGAATGATGTATAATGATGTCGAATGATGTATAATGATGTCGAATGATGTATAATGATGTCGAATGATCTATTATTGATGTATAATGATATCGAATGATGTCTAATGATGTCTAATGATGTATAATGATGTATAATGATGTATAATGATGTATAATGATGTATAATGATGTATAATGATGTCGAATGATGTATAATGATGTCGAATCATGAATGATGTCGAATGATGTATATTGATGTATAATGATATCGAATGATGTCTAATGATGTATAATGATGTGTAATGATGTGTAATGATGTGTAATGATGTATAATTATGTATAATGATGTCAAATGATGTCTAATGATGTAGAATGATGTCTAATGATGTGCAATGATGTATAATGATGCAGAATGATGTATAATGATGTTGAATGATGTGTAATGATGTATAATTATGTATAATGATGTCGAATGACGTCTAATGATGTCGAATGATGTGGTAATAAGTTCATGTCCAGTATGCACCAATACGGAAACCCTACGCAAAATTTCACACTCAATACCAATCAATGCGCATCATTATCCATCATTACTCATTACTCATCATTACACATTACACATTACACATCACTACACATTATACATTATTCGACATCATTGCACATCATTATATATCATTATATATCATTCTACATCTTTTTACATCATTATATATCATTTGGCATCATTCCATGTCATTCGACATTATTATACATCATTATATATCATTATCCATCATTATACATCATTATATATCATTCTACATCATTCTACGTCATTCTACGTCATTCTACATCATTCTACATCATTATACATCATATACTAGAAATACATGAACGCAACAACCCCTCGCCCATTTTATATGCATTTTTTAACAACACTCCCCCCCCCCCCCCCCATAATTTCTGTTTTTGTTGTATTAATGACACCCAGATCATCTTTAAATTTTATATGTATTTTTGAAACACACACCCCCTGATTAAAATATTAAAGCCCTCCTGATATGCATTTAAAGGGTAACTAACTGTTTACTTTCAGATTTCTGATTTGAAAATTGAACATACGAAAGCAAAACTTAGGTTTCATTAATTGAACTATAGCTGTAAAACATATACTCATTGTTTATAGGTTTCCAAGGGAATTATTTTTAGCAAGTCTTTAAATGGCTTCCCTCTGCTGTTCTGCATACATGTTTTACAAAGGCAGAATTAAAAGTTAACAGCTCCAAAACTACATTTATAATATAAAGTCTGAGATAAAAACAATTCAGTAGAATCGGATTCCAGAAAGAAATATTAAACAGACAACGTTTCTGGCGAAAATTTGGAAATACTGCCTAGAAAATCGGCAAAGTCGGCCCATGAGTATTATAAATAATAAGAAGTGCATATACACAGTCAATGAAAAACACCACGTCCAGATAAGTTTTACAAGTTTTTAAAAAGGTAAGCACGAATATAAGTGGAGCTGTATATCATTTAGGTTTAAACGAAAACATGAAAACAACACAATGTATTAAAGTAATTAAACTTATAATAGATGCTAGATTAAGTTTAACGGACGAGTGACTATAAAAGGGCTTTTACTTAAACGTATTGCCGGTCTTGGAACTTAATACAATGAATCCAATCAGCAAAATAAATATACAAATCCCCTACCTGAGTTACCACAAACACTGCCAATTCAGATCGACTTTTTGTTTACCATACAGCGTTTAGTATCTTCAGGTTTTCTGGTTTCTCTTCAAGATATATTAAACCGCCGTTTGTTGTTTTAGTAGAGCGGGCTCCATTTCGTTTCTTTCGTTTCGCAAAATATAGCCATAGATTCAGTTTAAAATTTTGTGGTGCTTCGTTGTCAGTCACCAGTACCCAACAATTCTTACCGCATGACACCCTACGACGTATATATACATATATATATATATATATAAACAGCTTCCAGATTTTCGTCTGCCTTGCTTTTTCTACACGCGTGTAAAATGAACTCCACGCGTGTCGAGATTAGCACCCTCACCTCGGGGATAATTATACATCATTATACATCATTATATGGGTTCAGGCCTCTGAAAAATCGGATAGATCTAATTTGATCGTGTGAACATGAGCGGTCGTGTGGTTCGTCATTCAGAGTATAGCAATTAATATCATTGTATTCACCTGAGAGTTCTCTGCCCGACAATTCAGAATTAAGTTTTTAATGCGTTTTTATAACACTCTCGGTGATATTGTTAAGTTATAGTCAATATTTAGGTTTCTTTATCAGTCTTTAATAGATAGATCGATTCAGACTAGTTGCCAGGTTGACTTTTTCAAGACTTATTCAAAAGCGCTTCGCGTATTATCCAGTATATTTACTATTGGGGGAGTATTTCAATATTTTTGTTGATGTCAAATCATCCCAGTACTTATTAGGCATGATGAAATTCACCCATAATATTAAACGCACACCAGAAAGGCAGAAACAATATACTGCCTAGCGAGCTAGCCCGTAAACAGGATAGCTTGCGGCTTGCCTCCATAGTCATAGATGATACTAACACCCTTTTATTATTTTCTGTGGTTTGCAAAACATGCATAGCGGGATATACAAAGTGATTTTGATAGCATTAATTTCTTGCAGCAAAAGGGACAAGAATCTTTATTGAAAATATGCTTTGATTATTCAGTTTTGTGTGATACTCAGTGCCAAAAATTAAACTGAAATCGTAATAAAAAAATTCGTACAAAACAAACTTCTTGCAAGCCAAAATAAAATATACAATTTATGTTGACATATTGGATAGTTATTATTATTTTACTAGTTAATAATTAATAGTTAATTATTACATTACTAATTAATTAATAGTTCATCATTATATGATATATTGGTTAGTCATTATTATTTTAATAGTTAAAGTTAATTATTATATTACTAATTTTAGGAAAACCGTTTTTATATTAACTATGACGATTCCTACAGATTCCGAATTCCATTCCGGACTTTCCAACCTACCAAAGTCTTGTAATTGGAATGAGTACAATTTAAATCTCTTAACGAGGAACAATTGGAGGGCAAGTCTGGTGCCAGCACCCGCGGTAATTCCAGCTGCAATAGCGTATACTAAAGTTGTTGCAGTTAAAAAGCTCGTAGTTGGATTTCGGGGCAGCGCGGTCGGTCAGCCGCAAGGTGTGTTACTGGCCGCGCTGTTGTTCTTTGCCAAGACTGCGTGTGCTCTTAGTTGAGTGTGGGTAGGATTTGCGACGTTTACTTTGAAAAAATTAGAGTGTTCAAAGCAGGCTTGTGCTTGAATACATAAGCATGGAATAATGGAATAGGACTTTGGTTCTATTTTGTTGGTTTCTGGAACCGAAGTAATGATTAATAGGGACAACAGTTGGGGGCATTCGTATTTCGTTGTCAGAGGTGAAATTTTTGGATTTACGAAAGACGAACTAATGCGAAAGCATTTGCCAAGATGGTGTGCCTTTGTACACACCGCCCGTCGCTACTACCGATTGAATGGTTTAGTGAGGCCTCCGGATCGGCACTGGCGGGTTCTCTTTTGAATCTGCTGGATGTCGAGAAGTTGGTCAAACATGGTGGTCGACGAAGAGGAAGGAATGTTAAATATGTTGTTACTTCTGTTGCTTAATCATCGGCGTAGACGACGAAGAAATCGTCCAATTCCCCCAACAACCACTACACTATCCAGCACCATACATGCCTTTATTTGCTAGGGGATTAGGGATATAAGATTTATATTAAAAAATTGCACAATATTTTCAAAGATGTGTTTTATACGATCAGTCAAAAACATGCGTGAATGTTTATTATGATCTAATTCATATATATGTTGAAGCTTCGAGCTTTAGTTCACTTTTAAGGCAACTCCGCAACTGTATGGTTAAAATCCAATATAACTAGCATCATTTGTCTTTGTCCGTACTATGGAAGACATATCCGTAGTAACTCAATCAACAATTTATTTCTTGCATTTGTGCAATCCATGATGCAATAGTACCTTCTACGTATGGGAAACGCTAAATGTAATCGTCTTAATAAAAACACCCGTGTTTATTATTCAAAGAATGAGTTCAACAGACAGAGCACTTGTGTATTTATATCTTTATAAATGAAGACCTCTGATTTTTTATTTACATTTAACCAAGCTTCAAAAGGTGGTTTCGCTATCACAGGTTGTGTCCGACTTAACACTTAGTAAATTTAAAATGAGACACGTATATTTGCGCAATCATAGCAATAAAAAATATACGATCTCTTTCAACAATTACGCGTATATATGTACGTAATATGTCTAATCCAATAACCTTACTTGAAGTATCGACGGCAGATCAGTTTCAGTCTCAGCTAATTAACGTAAATAATTGTATTTTATTAACCGTTTATTAGTAAGCGATTAGCCAAATTTCCGGCAGATTCCGTTGATCCGTTAAATAAAGATGCCGATTTAAACCTTTCACTAATAGACTTCTTCTCTTGATGAGTAAAATCATCTGGTGTTAACAGAGTAAAATAGTAAAAGGTCCCAACAGTAGTGAAAGGGTTAAAGCAAATTTTTGAAATCGTTGCATTGCACATCATTAAAAAATGTGGTTGCCATGGCAACATTGATTAATCTATTCTTTGACACAGAAGTGTTCCACAGGAACGCTTAGGTAAAGTCTCCAAATTTTGTGTATTTACATTCACCGCAGCCACTTTCCACCCCCACCCCCATCTAGATAGGGTTACATTTTCTTCGTAGTATAATTTTAATCCTTGGCAGTCTACGATTATGTTTTAAAGTATTATATTTTGGTGAATGCCAGATGATATTATTTAACAAAGGGCCAGCTGTGGCTGGTGTATGTGAGAATATGAGCTATACCGTATGTAATAATATAACCTATTACAATGTGATTTCTTTATTTGTAATTAAAGGTGCAAGAGGAAAACAGAAGCCTGTAAGCGTACAGTATTCAATAAAGCACCAGATGCTCTTTGTATTCACCTGAGATTCTCCAACCAAGGAAATAAGATTAAATCACTAGTCGAATACCCAGAGAGGCTTTCTGTAGAAGACGTGGAAGAAATTGAAGATATGGTTTTCATATCTGAGCAAAAATATAAGCTTGTAGCAGTAGTGTCTCACCATGGTAATTCCATTACATCTGGTCATTACACAGCACATATACTACGAAATAGTCAGTGGTACTTTGCTAATGATTCAACAGTGGTTCGAAGCTCAAAATTAGCAGCTAAAAACCTACAGGCATACATTTTGATGCAGGAAATAAGTAGCAGCATGCAATTAAATGCATGTAGTCAACCTAGTAACATGCCAGCCACTGCATTTCCAACCACCGAAAAAATCAGAGTAAATCAGTCAATTCCCCCAAACTACTATTCAGATCCACCCACCAGCACATCCTCTCGTGCACCGGCAATTAGTCGTACACGTAAAGGTGAAAAAGGATTAAAGTACGAATTCCTTTCAGAAAGCCAGAAAGCTGAAGCCAAATTAAAAGCGCACCAAGAGCAACACTTTTCTGTCAGTCACCCTAGGTTAAAAGGATGTACTTCAAGTGATCTTTTTGGACTTCTTCCTGGCTCTTGGCTATCCAATTTCATCCTAAACTATCTTTGTCTCGTGTAAGCTTATTGGCAACAATGTCAGAGCAGTGAACTGATGTGTTTACTACCATGAAAACTCCTTGCTTGCATTTATGAGACGAGGCTTTGACAAACTGTATGGTGGAATCCTTTCATGCGATGCCATCTTTGGAGCAGTTAACTTTGGTAATCATTTATGTCTGTTGGCAACATTCCCAAATTCAAAGCAGATGGTTTTTCTAGATTCCCTATACCAAGGTGTTTCTGCTATAGAGGTGTTTCTGCTATAGAGGCATTTACGAGAATGCAGAATTTTCTAGAATGCGTCCAACAGGTGCCATCACCAAAACAACCTTGGACTGGAATGACTGGCACTTTTATAACATTCCTTGTGAAGATCTCCATCAGTAGAAAAATGGTGACGACTGTGGAGTCTTTGTGGCAAAATGGGCACAACATATCGCCTTTGGTCTGCCTTTAGATTTCACGCAAGATGACATAGAAATCTTTCGGTTTTCGTTGATTTTAGAAATCTGTGCTGAGAAGACAGACCTGCAAGTAATACTTCCACCACCACAGCAAATATGTGCACGCAGAGATAAACGAAAGTCATCTAGCACAACGCCACTGGCTGTTACTCACGTAGAAAGTTACAAATTGAATCCACCTCCCAGTTCTTCAAATGGTTCTATCAACACCAAATAAAAAGCTCGGTTCAAAAGAAAAGCAAGCACAACCAAAAAATCAACACCAATTCTGATGACTTTCAATGCTCCAAAAAATACAAGCACTGAAGTACCAAAAACCTTTTACCAAAAAATACAAGCACCAACCATACTTGTATGCAAAACGAGAAAAAGGACCCTGCAGACCGTTTGAAAGCAGATGTAGCTTCAGATCAAAGTCACGAAAATGATGTAAAATCTAGATCCCACCCAGTCATTCATGACCACTGCTATGGCAAAGCCACATCCAGTAAAGCTAGTGAAATAGAAGAATCAGAACTACCACCACCTCATGTCAAAGCAATACTACCACCAAGCTACGTATACAAACTAGTTGACTACGAGGAGTTAGAGGGAGAAAGTTTCACTGGTGCACCAAAAGAAGCTTTCAAAGTAAAGTTTAGCATTGGCAATGTAACAACAGAGACAGAGGTGAAACAGTAAGTCTCTGAACTATCACTATCATCGAGCATGAACTATCACTATCATCGAGCATAAAATACAATTCACAAGGGGGATACAAGCGAAAAGGTGTGAAAGTGCTGCTGTCAAGCTGGCACATGTGCCAGTGTAAGAAAAAAAATTAACGAAAAAGCAACACAATGCACAAAAAATTGCAAACCAAAAGCGAGGAATAAATTGAAAACAAATCCCAACAATAGTAGCCAAGAGGATGCTCAACTTCACCTGTTGTCTAGAGTTAGGAACAAAAAAACGGAATGTGCAAGTAAAATGTCTATAAAAGTGTTACCCAAAAACAACATGGAGAACATATGTCAAGTCTAACTCTGGTGGACACACAACCACAGCACTGATTGTTTTAGTCAAATTATGCCCGCAACAAAACAAACTTTTGAGGATTACTTTGCTTGTGGCATGTCTGCAGCAGGAAGCATTTCATCATCACGAATCTACCAAGATGAAAGACCCGTCAACCATGATGCTGCTTGCTGATAGACGATACTGCCCATCAGTTACAGATGTCAGAAATATGCATGACAAATAGAGAAAAGAAATGAAGGGATCACCGGATGGAATTGATATGTTTGACCACCTGGAGAAAGCTGTGAATGATTACAATGGTTGTAATTCTAAGGATGGTGGTAAGTGCTACCTTCAAAGGTATAAAAAGGAAGGAAATGATGATCCACTGATACTGGCTATTGTCACTCCCTTGATGGCTAGAGTACATTCTTTACCATCAGGAAGTCTTGACAGACATAACAACCCTGTTTACTTTCTTTGCACTCATCATCCTTCAGGGGCACTTCCTCTCTGTGCATGGGTTACATCAGACGCATCACAGCGAACCTTAACCTGATGCTCAGAGAAGGCTAAACAACTCCAGCTGGTGCATTTGGTGGAAGAGGTATAAAAGTTGGTCCAAAACGTGGTCTAACTGATGATGATGCAAGTGGGAGGTGCTCTAAAAACTATATGGCCTTCTACAGAATTACTTTTGTGCATTTTCCACTTTCTGCAAGGTACTTGGAGATGGCATCTGGGATTCCAAAAATAAAATAGAGCTCCATCACAGAAAAGCTCTCATGTTATTTGTACAGAACATGGTGTTCGCAGAAAATCAAGATTAACTTGACATTGTCTATAACAATTTAAAAAATGACGAAACTGTAAAAATGTATACAAATTTTCTGACATACATCAAAAATTCTGTGGAAAGAAAGACTAAATAAATGGACCATTTGCCACCGAAAACAATTTTTAACAAGAGGAAATAATTAATACTGACAATTACACCGAATCAATGATATTTATCTTCAAGTGCGTAATTCTACGGAGAATTCGGGCATACAACTTAGTAGAGCTATTCAAGTTTATTGTTAAAGATCTGGAAATGTATTTTCAGCGAAAACTTTTGGCATTAGCTTTTGGTAAAACACAGAACTTGCACATTGTTTTGGCAAAAGTGCCAGTACAGTTGACCTTAATATACCATTACAGAATGCAAGCAATGGCAATGAGAATCACGATGATGATATACATACAACAAACAGTAATGATATACCTATAGAAGATGTTCTGAAACTCCACAAAGAAGTTTCAGATGACGTTGAATTTTGGCTGCGAAGTACTGTTTAATAAACGAGCAGGAGTGTTTTATCAGATATAAAGACACGAGGCGAAGCCGAGTGTTTTTATATATGATAAAACACGAACTGCGAGTTTATTGAACGGCTTCAAAAACGAACCACTTGGTAAGTTGATTGGCGGAGTTAGTTTGAAAAATAACCTTGTCTAAGCCGAGAAAACCAAAGCTAAAGTTTATGTAAATCAGGAGAAATCTTTATCACATATACATATAAAGACACGATACGGTCATGATTTTCTTTTGTGTTTTCCTCATGAATTATTGAGTTTTTGAAGTGGTGATCAAAACTTCATAAATTGTTACAGCAAGTACCTTGATACATACCTAAAAATTATCAACAAAGCAAGGGGGCAGGCTCCTCTTAATAATCTCTCATCTGCATATGTATCATTTGGCAAAAACACTAGTCCCCACTAGTCCCTAAACTGGTCCCCATCCTTCACAACTCAAAGAAGAGAATTCGTGTACAACCAACCTCCATATCACGCCGTAAATCGTAAGTCGTCACAAGCAAAACCACCAGGCCGTAAGCCAACACTAAGCAAGCACGATCAAGAGTCAAGTATAATGACAGTCAGAAAAAAAAGAAACAAGCAAACAGAAAGAGAAATCTTGCAACGAACATTAGCCTGAATCAGCCAAATGCTGGACATACATGTTGACTTCCCTAATGAGAATTCCAAATTAATTAAAAAAAATTATTCTGCAGCATTTCCAGAAAGATTTTGATGTTAACATGGACACTGTAAACTAATTTATTTACCTATATCTTCAGTCAGTCATCATATTGACACATGAAGCGAAATTTAAATTCAACAACTACACAGAGCAGAAAATGGCCATCTTATTAACTTGCACATCTTCGTCTTCCTAACTTATTGTTTTGCTGCCGACTCAACCTGATGATTTTGATTTGAACAGGATTATACTGTGAACTGCTTTTATTAACATTTTTTTTTACATTGGACAACCTATCAGTCAGAAAAGAAACTCTCTTCTCTAAAGCTCCAGTAAAGGTCATCCCTCATTGGTTTAGTGTTATTACTTACAGTGTAAAGAAACCCAAGTGCCTGAAAAAATCCTGTGGTGTTTGGTAGAGTCAAAGTGGACACACTTCTAACACATGGAGCAAAATTTAAATTCAACAACTACACAGAGCATAAAATGAGCATCTTACTAACTTACACATCTTCGTCTTCCTAACTTATTGTTTTGCTGCCGAGTCAATCTGATGATTTTGATTTGAACAGGATTATACTGTGAACTGCTTTTATTAACATTTTTTTTATATTGGACAACCTATCAGTCAGAAAAGAAACTCTCTTCTCTAAAGCTGCAGTAAAGGTCATCCCTCATTGGTTCAGTGTTACTACATAAAGAAACCAAAGTGCCTGGAAAAAATCTGTGGTATTTGGTAAAGTCAAAGTGGACACACTGTTCTTGCACGCAGCCAAAGTGAAATTTAAATCTACATGTAACAATCATACAGCAGGAATTGACCTTAAGCAACATTTGAACATAAATTTTATCGATACTGAATAATGCGACCTGTACCAGTCATATAGAAACTGTCCTTCCTCATTGATCCAGTGTTACTACAGTAGGAAACCAGAGTTCCCTAAACCTGTGGTGGTAACACTGTTGTCTTGTGAAATCAAGATGAACAACCCTTCCTAGTTATGTATTTAATTTTGCATGATACTGTTAAACTTTTTTGTTGTTGTTGTTGTTGTTGCTGTACCACACTGATCCTGAACTGAACTTCCTTCCCACTGTACTAAAGTTTTGTTCAACTGTGCCAAGATAATTTCAAACTAAACCAGGATTAAACTGAACTACAGTGCTACACCAAGACAATTTTGAACTTCCTTCCTTTCTACATTTTGTTGCTTGCTGTGCCAGGATAATTTTGAACTGAACGTCAAATGTTCTGCTGCTTTGTCAAGATAATTTTGAATTAAACTGAACTTCCTAATTGTTTTGTTGCTGTGCCAACTGCCAAGATGAAATTTCAACTTCTTTCCTCTAAACGTCTGGCTGTTGTACAGGTACTGTGCTATATGGTACATATATTTTACTATTTTCGAACAGAACTTCCTTCCTAATCATTGTTTTGCTCGTTTAAAGTAGAAAGGGCAGCAAATAAGCGCAAATATACTATACTACAAAGCAGTAAAGCTTACTACAAAAATTAAATGTAAAATAGCAAAGTAAACATTGCAAAGTATGATATACCAGAACGAAGAATTCGTGTTAACAAAAATCACTTGTTGTTCGAAGTATGTCTACTTAACTGTAAAAAGCCACACGTTTTTAGAATACAAGTAAATGTATTTATATCTTTAACGGCCATTACCAGATGTTAAGTCTTTAAAAAAATTAGTTACGGTACAGTAGTACTCTACTAAATTAGTGTAAAAATAGCGTACCTAACCTTTTGCGTTTGGTTTTGAACAGCAGATTTCTATGTAGAATTCTAGAATCCCAACCTTGAGTGTGAAAATGGCTTCTCGAGTTGGGTCTTGATGTAAACTCTGACGAAGCATGAAGAGGGCCTGGTAATTAGCCTGGTTACGTAGTTTTCCGGTTGAGGCCAGGTTACCAAGGCTCGAAGTGATCCCAAAATATTTTCCCGCAAACGTCAAGATGTCACGTGACCTCGCGCTTGCCGTCAGGTTTGCTGTCTGCGGTCCAAGACCTGCCTCTAGAGGTAAGTCATTTACCGCAGAGTTTTTTCGCTACTTAACCATTGTAAAGTCATGTTTAAAGGCTACAACATGTTTCTTTCTTGTCTTGATAACTATGATTTCTGATTTCTGGGTCTCTATAGCAAATTTTCCTGGCGAATTTTAACGTCTGATTCAAGTGGTATGAGTGGCATAAAAACAAATATGGCGCCGTGCTCAGTCCACGAGTACAATAGTCGACACAGACGTTACTTATGCCTTACATGGTATTTTCTTTCCAGGAAATGGCTCCCTTTCGATGGTCTAGCCTATTGTACGATATATTGCTGTGCAAGGAAGTACTTGCACAAAGACCTTCGTCGCCATTTGAATGGGATAACATAGCAGAAACCTTGAGTGAGCTATTCAGCACTCCTGACTGACAAAGTGATTTACCTAAAGGCACTAAGCTGCGGTATTGCAGAATATACACAATATACACCTGTCTATAAACAATGTATATTCTGTATCCACATACTTAACTGTATAAAGTCACTTACTATACATATTATACATGTCTATAGTCAAAACTGTATATTCTGTATATTCTCACTCGTCATACTCAGTAAGTCTGTCTATAGTGTATATTGTGTATATAGTGTATACAACAACTTCAGTAAAACAAGCAATCTGATTGCCTAACAACTATGTTTTTACAGTATAGATGCACAGATGACGACAATAAGAACCTCTTTCGACTTATAAACGTGAATAAAGCGTATAAACTAGGACAATAAAAACATAGAATATTGCCTCGTTCTTTAAAAACCTCATTCGACTTATAAACATGAATAAACCGTCTAAACTGGGACAATAAAAACATATCTGATTGCCTAAGAACTATATGTTATTACAGTATAGATGCACAGATGACGACAATAAGAACCTCTTTCGACTTAAAAACGTGAATAAAGCGTATAAACTAGGACAATAAAAACATAGAATATTGCCTCGTTCTTCAAAAACCTCATTCCACTTATAAATGTGAATGAAATGCATAAACTAACACAATAAAAACATATCATATTGCCTCGTTCTTTAAAAAAAAACTCATTCCACTTATAAACGTGTATAAAGCGTATAAACTAGCACAATAAAAACATATCACATTGCCTCGTTCTTTAGAAACCTCATTCGACTTATAAACGTGAATAAAGCGTATAAACTACGACAATAAAAACATATCATATTGCCTCGTTCTTTAAAAACCTCATTCGACTTATAAACGCCAATAAAGTCTAGAAACTGGCACAATAAAAACTTATCATATTCCCTCGTTGTTTAAAAACCTCATTCCACTTAAAAACGGGAATGAAGGTATAAACTGGGACAATATAAACCTATAATATTGCCTCGTTCTTCAAAAACCTCATTCGACTTATAAACATAAATAAACCGTCTAAACTAGGACAATAAAAACATATCTGATTGCCTAAGAACTATATGTTATTACAGTATAGATGCACAGATGACGACAAAAAGAACCTCTTTCGAGTTAAAAATGTGAATGAAACGCATAAACTAACACAATAAAAACATATCATATTGCCTCGTTCTTTAAAAAAAACCTCATTCCACTTATAAACGTGAATAAAGCGTATAAACTAGCACAATAAAAACATATATTGCCTCGTTCTTTAAAAACCTCATTCGACTTATAAACGTGAAAAAATCGTATAAAGTACGACAATAAAAACATAGAATATTGCCTCGTTCTTTAAAAACCTCAATCGACTTATAAACGCGAATAAAGCGGATAAACTGGGACAATAAAAACATATCATATTGCCTCATTCTTCAAACACCTCATTCCACTTATAAACGTAAATGAAGGGTATAAACTAACACAATAAAAACATATCATATTGCCTCGTTCTTTAAAAATCTCATTCCACTTATAAACGTGAAAAAAAAGTATAAACTACGACAATAAGAACATCGTATTGCCTGGTTCTTTAAAAATCTCATTCGATTTATAAACACCAATAAAGTCTACAAACCGGCACAATAAAAACTTATCATATTCCCTCGTTGTTTAAAAACCTCATTCCACTTATAAACGGGAATGAAGGTATCAACTGGGACAATACAAACCTATAATATTGCCTCGTTCTTCAAAAACCTCATTCCACTTATAAATGTGAATGAAGCGTATAAACTAACACAATAAAAACATATATCGCCTCGTTCTTTAAAAACCTCATTTCACTTATAAACGTGAATAAAGCGTATAAACTAGCACAATAAAAACGTCATATTGCCTCAGTAGTATAGAATATGGGGGTACGAGCACATTTTTCAAAATAGTTTGAGATGCTCGGCAGCATGACTTTTCCAAATTTTTTATGAGAGCATTTCCACGCTTATGGCCACTCTCATAGTCACCGTTATACAACCTTTTTTCAGTCCAAGCCGAAATCCAGGATCTCAGATCGTTGCTATGCTACCTTTTACAGCTCCGGTCGCCGTCCTAACACCTTTTTGCTGGAAATGGGAGGGGGAAGGTGCGACGGGGAGGTGGCGCCCTCACCCTACCCTACTACCCCACTGCCATCCTACCATGACGCGTGGCTAGGGGTCATCACTTTACCTCAGTAACACTACCACCACATCATCCCCATCCCCCAGACCATCCATCAGAAGTTGGATATAGCCAGGGTCCCCGGCTCCCCATCAGTAGGGAGCTTAAGCAAATACAACGCGAAGGACAACGTCCTTAATACAATAGATGTTTCCTCACACAACAAAGAAAATGAATAATTTTTAGTCCCAAGAGTAATCCTAACGCCGTCCCCGTTCTACATACAACGTTATTCAGATCATTTTCACGTCTTCAGGACGACGGTAACTCTTGAAACGGCGAAACCTGTTAGTTGAGTTTGACTTCAAACTGTGCGACAAAAATCCTTTTAGAACTCTGAAGCTTTTGAATGTCGGAAAACATAGTTTATGTATTCAATACTACGCAAATGATTCGTGGTTTCTGCTAGATACTGAACTTTAGATTGCCGTTGCCGTCCTAGCTCGCTTAAGTTCCCTATTGGCAGCCGAACGGCGCCGTCAGACGTCGTGAGGCGTTGTGAGAAGGGCCCCCATCACCGGCCCCCATCATTGGCAGCCAAACGGCGCCGTCAGGCGTCGTGAGGCGTTGTGAGAAGGGCCCCCATCACCGGCCCCCATCATTGGCAGCCGAACGGCGCCGTCAGGCGTCGTGAGGCGTTGTGAGAAGGGCCCCCATCACCGGCCCCCATCATTGGCAGCCAAACGGCGCCGTCAGGCGTCGTGAGGCGTTGTGAGAAGGGCCCCCATCACCGGCCCCCATCATTGGCAGCCGAACGGCGCCGTCAGGCGTCGTGAGGCGTTGTGAGAAGGGCCCCCATCACCGGCCCCCATCACCGGCCCCCATCACCGGCCCCCATCACCGGCCCCCATCACCGGCCCCCATCACCGGCCCCCATCACCGGCCCCCATCACCGGCCCCCATCACCAGCCCCCATCACCGGAAAAGACATGAGACAATGCGTCGTGAGGCATTGTGAGAAGGGCCCCCATCACCGGCCCCCATCATTGGCAGCCGAACGGCGCCGTCAGGCGTCGTGAGGCGTTGTGAGAAGGGCCCCCATCACCGGCCCCCATCACCAGCCCCCATCACCGGAAAAGACATCGAACCAAACATCCAACCTACAGTCCTAACCCACGTCTAGACCACAGGCGCCCCCCACCCGGCCTTCGGCCAGGTGCCCACCCCCTGGTCAGATCTCTGGATCCAGTTTCTAGCAAAGTCGCCGGTTGCATCACCGGTAAAGACATCGGACCCACACCTCCCCTCAGCCGGGCCATAAAACTTGATGAGTCTATGTCCCAAAATATATCCACTTCACTGAATCCCACACAAATGTGGAAAATTTTATGAAGTATAATTTCAACTACCACCATCACTTTTTCTAGCCTCAACTGGTCCCATCTTCCGGTCAGACCTCCATCAATCAATAAAGGCAAATCCGCAATCGTAAAACACCTCACCAAAAACCCTGATGAGCTTATGTCCGTAAGCATAGCTGCTAACCCCATCATCAAGTATGTACCTCTTATCATCAAAGCAGCTCAGCGAAACCTTGTTAACTTCATAGGAGCCTAACTGGTGATTAACACTTCTTATAGTTTTCATCTTATGCATGAGCTGCTTCTGCCCCAGTAGCGTATCTTTATAGTCATAATGTTTCATGTCCTTCCTTATGACAGCCTTCTTGATACCCTTAGCCTTTTTGTCCCCTCTATCATCATCTTTCATGTAAGAGTACATCTTACTCTTCAGCCCAACAAATTCTATGATGGGAGTCCCAGCTGTCTCATCCTTCATCTTACCTATGACTTTCTTATTTTCTCCAAAGTAATATTCAGAGTCCACCGGGTAGTCACTGTTGTCAAACTTGTCACGATCAGAGTGGAAGTCTCTATAGACATCCCCAGCGTAGATCTCATAGAGTAGACTGTCAGTGTCGGTGAATAGCAGCTTAGCCTTTGGACCATATAGATTTCCTATATATCTATAGTGAAAGTCGTACATCAGAGTCTTAGACATGTCCAGTATACACATTCCGACGAAGGCAGGTCTGTTCAGTGTCAGGCATTCTTTAATTTTATGCACGGCAACCAGGTTCTCATTGAATATCTTACTGCTGACGAATGTTGGCTTAGACACCAGTTTCAGTAGTTTACCCGGATTAGTCACAAGTCTAACGTCCACCCTCTTCCTTAGGTTTTCCATGGTCTTACCGAAGACGCTATTGTTCATAAGTTTAAAGAAGTCTTTCTCGAACGCATTCCTCGCATGAACCCTCTTCTGTGTGTTGTAGTCAATATACTGCTTCAGCCATGGGGACTGGTCAAATTCCAATGCTCTATGGATTTTCTTCAGCTTCATCCCTAGTTCCAGGTATAACCGCAAGTTCCTGTAATGTAGAACATACTTACTCTTGTCCATTAGGTTGGGGATCAGTTTGTGGACTGTTCCTATGGAGATGTTATACTTATCTTTTATGTTGCGGCAGTAGTCTGACAACATATCCGATTCCACTTTAAGAGGCTATCTCCCTAAAAACCGACCAACGGTTTTTTGAAGGCAAAAATGAATTTCCTTTGTTTTTCGCCCATTATTTACCTTTACCTCACTTACTATTAAACCGCTATAAAAATTGCCACTTGATAATTTGTTCTTCATTTTTGACACATTTTTTATGCTTCGGCTGGAACGGCTAAGATTCGAGCGGAAATGAGAGCTGACAATACCTCGAAATGATCTTGTTATTTCTCCACCAATTTAGATTTGAATTTCAAATTTTTTTCTTGCAGTGCAATATATAGACCTTGTGTTTCATCTGGGTTGAAGGATACAAGCTCTTTGTTTTGTTTTGTATCAGATATGGTCTCTTTCTTTTGACTTACTTTTTAAATTCGCTTACGGCACCTGATTAGTCAAGTTTTATAAATTAAGATTTCTCTGAAGTGGCACCTAGCCTGGAAATGTCGTGTGTATTTCGTCGTAATATAATACCGTAAGTTTAGTAATCTTTAAAAACAGTTGTCGGCAAACGTATTTTGTAAGCGCACGAACCGCTCAAAGTTAAGCTATTGTTTCACTTTGTTTACATTGTCAGAACCGGAAATGCCTTACGCTTTGCAGATAAGGCCGTTTTCGTTTCTCAATTATTACATAAAAACAACTTCTTTTTATTTGAATTTATCCCTAGAAAGCGAACGGGGCATAATTTATAGGTCTATTCGGTTTTTAGGGTAAAAATGATTAAATATTCTATAGCCGATTCTTCATATATACTCATATACAATAGGAGCAGACATGTCGCAGCCTCCTAAGTGACAATTAAATAATTATAATTCATGAGCAACTGAAAGTTTATCATTTTCTCTGTTTATTTCGGTGTACTGTTCATATTTTTATAGCATGAAAAGGTGGCAGCATCTTATACTCTGGAGGAATCGATTAAACGTCTTAAGAATTTTTTAGACTTCAGAACAAATTAAATCGCTTTTAAGGCCTGGTTCATACGTCGCATTTAATTCAGACGAATTTAATTCATAGTTAAAGTCGACGTAAACTCGAATTTGTTTCATGCGACGAATTTAATTCAGTAACGAGCAAGGAAAATCCCGCTAGATCGCGCCAAAAACGTCCAATACGCATGCGAAGTAAACAAAAATCTGATCACTGGCTCAAAAAATATGTTATCATAATTTATGCATTTAATTCGATGCGACGATACAGCGACGTCTGAAACGAACACGCATTTCAGACGTTGTATCCTTCTCACCGTGACGGATACAACAACGTCTCAGACGAATTTAACTCTTCAGTCGAATTTAATTCGTTTCATACGTCGCTGTATCGTCGCATTTAATTCAGACGAATTTAACTCAATCAATTAATTAATTAATTAATTAAATGCGACGATACTGCGACGTATGAAACGAATTAAATTCGACTGAAGAGTTAAATTCGTCTGAGACGTTGTATCCGTCACGGTGAGGATACAACGTCTGAAATGCGTGTTCGTTTCAGACGTCGCTGTATCGTCGCATCGAATTAAATGCATAAATTATGATAACATATTTTTTGAGCTAGTGATCAGATTTTTGTTTACTTCGCATGCGTATTGGACGTTTTTGGCGCGATCTAGCGGGATTTTTCTTGCTCGTCACTGAATTACATTCGTCGCATGAAACAAATTCGAGTTTACGTCGACTTTAACTATGAATTAAATTCGTCTGAATTAAATGCGACGTATGAACCAGGCCTTAAAAGCGATTTAATTTGTTCGTGAAGTCTAAAAAATTCTTAAGGCGTTTAATCGATTCTTCCAGAGTATAAGATGCTGCCACCTTTTCATGCTATAAAAATATGAACAGTACACCGAAATAAACAGAGAAAATGATAAACTTTCAGTTGCTCATGAATTATAATTATTTAAGTGTCACTTAGGAGGCTGCGACATGCCTGCTCCTATTGTATATGAGTATATATGAAGAATCGGCTATAGAATATTTAATCATTTTTACCCTAAAAACCGAATAGACCTATAAATTATGCCCCGTTCGCTTTCTAGGGATAAGTTCAAATAAAAAGAAGTTGTTTTTATGTAATAATTGAGAAACGAGAACGGCCTTATCTGCAAAGCGTAAGGCATTTCCGGTTCTGACAATGTAAACAAAGTGAAACAATAGCTTAACTTTGAGCGGTTCGTGCGCTTACAAAATACGTTTGCCGACAACTGTTTTTAAAGATTACTAAACTTACGGTATTATATTACGACGAAATACACACGACATTTCCAGGCTAGGTGCCACTTCAGAGAAATCTTAATTTATAAAACTTGACTAATCAGGTGCCGTAAGCGAATTTAAAAAGTAAGTCAAAAGAAAGAGACCATATCTGATACAAAACAAAACAAAGAGCTTGTATCCTTCAACCCAGATGAAACACAAGGTCTATATATTGCACTGCAAGAAAAAAATTTGAAATTCAAATCTAAATTGGTGGAGAAATAACAAGATCATTTCGAGGTATTGTCAGCTCTCATTTCCTCTCGAATCTTAGCCGTTCCAGCCGAAGCATAAAAAATGTGTCAAAAATGTAGAACAAATTATCAAGTGGCAATTTTTTTAGCGGTTTAATAGTAAGTGAGATAAAGGTAAATAATGGGGGAAAAACAAAGGAAATTCATTTTTGCCTTCAAAAACCGTTGGTCGGTTTTTAGGGAGATAGCCTCTTAAGCTTCTCTGGGGCCAGAGGAAAGTCATTGTGTTTCTCATGCAGCTCATCAGGGTACTCCAGATCAACCTCAAGTATCAGACCCCAGTCAGACTCATCACCGTACTGACTCAAGTCCACCGTGTCAGTATCAAGCCACTTAAACCCACCAGTCGGTAGGTACTGACTCATGGCCCATCCATAGAGGTTATTCGCGTCCAGGTACATAAGATACTTACTAGGCAGCTTCTCATCATAATTTTTCATGTACTTATTATTAGCCTCCCCAAACCCCTCAAACCCTTTTCAATAAACTGGAACATATCGATGTCAGTCATCAGTTCAATTTTCACGGCAGTCATTTTTAGCATTGCATCCCAAGACAACCCGGGACTGGAGAAGTAGTGACATGGGTCTAGCTTATAGTACTGCAGGCAGGTCTTCCTAAAGTTCTCGAAAACATCAGCCAACAACAGCACATCTGACTTCATGTACAGGTCATGGTACTCTCCCATATTCCTCAGCCTGAAAGTTCTCCAGACCCTATGGGCATGCGTATAGTCATCGTCAGAAATGTGCTCGTCATTCAGGATGCTATAGAACTCATCCTTGGTCGGTAAGCAGGTGTCCTCAAACTTTTCAAAGCCACTCATGTAGTCATATGGATACACTCCCTTATGAGTCATCAGCTCAAATTTCTTACCCTTAAACTCCTCAGACGTTAGCGTGAATTTGTCCCTGGGTAAGTTGTCAGCTCAAACGTGCTGGTGTGCACCAAAACGAACTTGTACTTTTCTATTCTGCATGTATTAGGTCATGCATTGAGTATGCTGCCCCTGTTTTTTACTATGCGTTGCCTAAATTTTTATGTAATAATTTGGAACGTGTCCAAAAAAGAGCATGTAAAATTATTCTTGGTTATGGGAACTACTCTAGTTATGATGAGGCTCTGGTGGAATTGAATTTACCATCTTTAGTGACGCGACGTGTGTCTCTATGCCGTAAATTATTTACGAAGACACGAAATGACAAATCATCTAAGTTGTTTGATCTATTTCCGCCCGAAGTTACGCATTCTTACTCCCTGAGGAACCCTAATCGTTTTAATCAAGTTAAATTTAATACTAATAGGTTTGGCAATACCTTTATAATGAAATGTGCCAGACATAAATTGTAGATTTATTGTAATTTTAATTAGAATAAGTTTTATGTGTAAATTTATACGCAATTCAGCCTATGCTGCAAGGTTTTAAATTTTTAATAAATTCAATTCAATTCAATTCAATTCAAGTCGTCCCAGAGCACTGGACATGAACTGGAAGCTATCTATGAACACCAGATGTCGACCAAGCATGAATGACATGTACTTCTCCATGTTGTTAGGTATGACATTTATGTTCATCCCAAATTTACCTATCTCCTGCATTATGAAGTGGCTGTCATAACCCCTTAGGTTGTGGAAGATTACTGGTATCTTATCAGTCATTCTGTAGATCATATTACATTTGCTGTGGGCTGATCCTCTATATTTCCCAGTGATGTGACAGTGATCTCTGACCCTTATATCTGAGTCCACATAACTACTATTACGTATGTGGCACTCTGTGGATTTTTCATAGTCATCCATCTCAGCTTTAGTCATAATCATATCTCTGTTGAAGAATTTCTCCTTAACACTCTGGCAGTAGGCGACTTCCTTCAACATCTTTTTCATAAATCTATAGACAGCCTTCTCACCCCTATACACCTTCACCGGTCTACTGAAGCTATCATCAACACAACATACCACCTTGTACGCAAACCCACAGTCTATATGTTTCTGGTACTCTTGTGTGTACGATGACCTGTCATCTGGACTAGGTGCATTATTATGTGCCACCGCAGCTTCAAAGTCAGCATATATCACGAAGGGTACCTCAAGCTGTTTACGGTGGTTGATGAACGTGAGTATGTTCTCACCCTCCTTAGGCATCTTTATAGCCTGTTGGCCGTTCACCACAATACAGTTCTCACTATGGGCTGACAGTATAGCATCTGAGCTGAAGCACTGTAGGCAATGCATGCAGAAATGCTTTCTCTCCTTATGCTTAGTCTTACGGTACATGAACTTATTAAAGTCCTTAATCAGCACATAATGCCTATCAATCAGCAGTAGGTTCATGCAGCGTTCGTGGTTCTCCTTGGACACATAGATTGGGTAAGCCTGTCCACCCTCATACCCGAACACATTTATGCATATGCTGTTCTGCGCTTCTATCTTACTGTACTGTCTGCTTGCGACTGGGAATTTAACACCAGTGTAGTCCAGGGTTGGTAGTAAGGCTTTGTCAGTTTTCCTAATTCTCTGGGGGTTTTTGTTCTGTGGGTTTAGGTATCTAATATGACACCATCTGAAACACTCATTATCACTGTTCTTTATGTTTATCAGCCCCTTTGCAGAGTTCCTCAACTCCATAGGCAGTTCTACATAACTACTACCCTGTAATGGTTTATAGTCTACCACGTTAATATAGTGGTTATGGATTTCATCTATAACCCAACCACTACCTTCAGAGGTCCACGACTCATACAGGTTCAGCATATGTTTATCCCCCACTGTAGTTAAAGCCTTCAGACGACTTTTGTATATTGCGACGGCAGCTTTACTTCTGAAGTAGACATCCTTAAAAAGGAAATCACCATTATCTTTTTCCTTCTTTAGTTTGATCTTCAGCATTTCCGTAAACTTAATGCCACCCATATCTTCCATCTCAGTCTCAAGTACTCTGCAGACTAGGCTTCTTGTCTGGTCTATCTCAGATTCAGGATCACCTCGGTCTAGAATACTAATTTCCAGACCTCTAGTGTAACCCTTAACCTTGTTATCTTTAATTTGCCATAATATGTACAATATAAGTATACAATACAATTTTTTATAGCTGGTGAGGAGGCCTCCTGAAACCATCAGGCTTATTAATTGGAGGTCTCCTCATGATAAAGAGTATATGTACGTACGTATATACATGTACATGTATACATGCATGCATATATACACATGTATACACATGTATACACATACTCACTCATTTAATTTAATAGGTGATTATTGGGTTTGAAGTAAAAAAATTAGCATTCTATTTCTGAAGCAACTTAAAGTCTCTGTATTAGTAATACCGACAGGTAGAGAATTCCATGTTTTTGGGCCTCTAAATAGGATAGTGAACTGTTTGATATTTGTTCTACATGCATGAGATCGGTAAAAGTTTGCATTTCTAGTATTATGATCATGGACTTGTTGGCTGCTGGTAAATATATCAAGAAATGGTAACGGAAGTAAGCGATGGTGGTAGGAGAACATGAATTTAGCAATATTAAAAGTATTTATTTGGTAAATATCAAGTATTTTAAATTCATGAAATAGTGGAGCAGTATGCGGACGAAAATCAGCATTAGCCAATGCTCGAACAGCACGCTTTTGTAACAAGAATAATCGTTTTAGGTTGGTTACGTAAGTGGAGGACCAAACAGTATTACAATAAGTAAGATATGGGTAAATTAGAGTATAATATAAGGATACCTTAGTTCTTGTAGATAAGCAAAAGCGAGATCTATAAATTATGCCTATGGATTTTGAAATCTTTTTACAGACATGGTTAATATGAGGTTTCCAGGAAAGGTTTTCATCCAGAAATACTCCTAAGAATTTAACTGTTGTCTTTTGATCTAGTCTTTTCCCGTCAAACAGCAGGGATATATTACCATGAAGTTTCCTTTGTTTAGATTTGAAAGTGATATAATTTGTTTTCTTAACATTTACTGAAAGCTTATTAGCTTTCATCCAGGAGTCAACCTTCCATAATTCATCATTTAGGACACTGGCTACTTGAGTAGCGTCTGAGTGAGAATAGTAAATACTAGTGTCATCGGCGAATAATAGTGGTTCAGTTACACTAAGGGCATTCGGTAGGTCATTAATGTAAAAGATAAATAAAAGTGGTCCGAGTATAGAGCCCTGAGGTACTCCGCATCTGATAATTTGTTGAGATGAAGAAACATTATATTGGACAAATTGTTTACGGTTTTCAAAATAACTCTTAATCCATTGTAACGCCACTCCACGAATGCCATAATGCTCAAGCTTATTAAATAATATTTCATGTTCAAGGGTATCGAACGCTTTAGACAGATCTAAAAAGACACCAGCTGTGATTTTGTTTTGGTCAATAGAAGATGCAATTCTGTTTATCAAATGGATAAGCGCAAGATTAGTTGAATATTTTTTACGAAAACCAAACTGATAGCAGTACAAGAGTTCAAGTTTATCAGTGAAATCAATTAATCGGTTATACATGACCCTTTCAAATAATTTCGAAAAATTTGACAAGAGAGAAATGGGTCTGTAATTTGTGAAAAACTCTGGATCGTCTGCTTTGAATATGGGAATTACCTTAGCCGTTTTCAACTTGTCCGGGAAGATTCCTTTCTCAAGAGACAAATTAATCATATGCATGAGTGGCTCAGAGATAAACTCAAAGGAATTTTTAATGAGATCTATGGGAATATTATCATAACCAGGAGCTTTTCCAGACTTACAGGACATACAAATTTCTTCTAATTCTATTATTGTGGTTGGTTTAAGGAATATTGTTTTATTGACTGTAGGTCCTAAAAAGTTTCGAAAAGAAGAGGTTGTTGACGGGATTTTACTCGCTAATGTTGGGCCAATGTTTGTAAAATATTTGCAAAATCCATTGGCAATTTCGATAGGATCGGAGATTGTTCTGCCATTCAATTTGAAGGATGATGGTAGATATTGCTTATTCTTCTTATTGTTGATAATTTCGTTTATTAGCTTCCATGTTTCTTTCAAATCATTTTTGGCTTGTTCAAATTTATCATCATAATAGGTTCGCATAGCAATTCTAATTAAGTGGTTCAATTTATTTTTATATACTTTGTATTGTGATTCACGAGCCAAAGTCGGATTTTTGACGAATTTTTTGTATAACCAATTCTTTTTTCCGATGGAAGCTAATAAACCTTTGCTTATCCATGGTGTCTTTAATTTCTTTAGGGTTTTCTGTTTAATTGTTTTAAAAGGGAAGCAGTCTTCAAAATGTCTATGATATTCAGTTACAAAAGCGTTAAAGAGAGCATTGGGATCTTGGTCGATTAGGACATTTGGCCAGTTTACCTGCGAGAGGCAAGACCGGAATTTAATAAGATTTCTTTCACTGAAGTCACGCGTGCATTTTTTCATTTGTTTTTTACGCGGAGCAGGCTAATTTTTGAGGAATGCAAAAACTGGTAAATGATCAGAGATATCAGAGAATAATTCCACTGTGCATGTTTTCCGAAAAGCAATTTGTAAATATATTATCAATTAAAGTGGCAGAATGAGCAGTTATACGAGTGGGTCTCATAATGAGTGGAATAAACATATGAGAAAACAGAGAGTCAATAAACTCCTGTGTAGATACATGTTGATTATAATGAAGTAGATCAATGTTAAAATCGCCCATTAAATAGCAGTGCTTGTTTGCTTTCGAAACGGTTGAGAGTATTCTATTAAATTCGTCCATAAAAACAGTAAGATTTTGATTTGGTGGTCGGTACACGGTTCCTACAATAATATTTTTCCCATGTGGGTTAAAAATTTCAACAAACAGAGACTCAATTGCATCAGAATTAGAAACGCTGCAGTCTTGAAGTAATTTATATTGAAAATGGTTTTGTTAATAGAGACCTGTTCCACCACCACTTTTACATGTACGATGATTGGAAATGAAATTATAGCCAGGAATATCCACTAGACCACATGTTTCATCATTTAGCCAGGTTTCAGAAACTCCGATGACGGAAAATGATTTGTGTAGACTCGCAATCAAGGCTTTAAATTTATCGAAATTACCAAGCAGGCTACGACTATTAAGGTGCAGCACACATAAATCGTATTGTTTTGTACAGGCGAGAAGATTAATTTCATCTTCAACCTCGTAGTTACTGGTGGGTGGAGAAAATGAAAAATTCAAATCAGGATCTAGGCTAGTCGACAAAGAGTTGTGAGATAGCGGATATTCAATGGGATTAAATAATAAAGTTTCTAGGTGGCTAATGTCATAATTTAAAGTCCCGTGTGATAATTCATACATAGCAGCATTGAACGATATATCATCTAAATGATTAAAGGGGAGAACTGATTCAGGAAGTAAGTTATTTAAAGCCATTATAATTATGTACACTACTTAGCTTGTGATATACTTTACACGTCTTCCTATAGGTCTGTAAGATCTTGTAGATTATTCAGCTTAATGACCTCGTCAGTCTCGGACTTGCGTAAGTAAATAGATCTCTTCTTCGCCCAACAAAACTTGAAGTGGTTCACCTTCTGATACTTCTTCGCCTCGTATAGAAGCTCTTGTAAGCGTGGGGTTAAATGATCGAAAATATTGATATTATCCATTTCCACACTCGAGGAGAAACCAAATTGATCTGGTTGTAAGTTGGCTACGCCTTTTCTTGCAGCCATAACTTTTTCCCTCGTCATACGACGAACGAATTTGCAAATAATTGCGTTAGGGCGGTTGGTTGATCTTCTTGCTGGAATTCGATGGGCGATATCTATTTCTTGTAGCGAGACATCACTAACTCCGATGGCCATGAATAGTTTGAGACACAATTTTGCCGTTGGTTCTGCCGATTCACGTTCAGCTACTAGTGGCATGCCAACAATCTTCACGTTGTATTGGTAACTGTAGTCTTCCATTTGCTCTATAGCGTTCGCAATATCGTCACATTTCTTTGCTATGGTATTAATTTGTGATTTGAATTTCTTGAGCTCTTCAACAGTGTTATCCCTAAACAGGACAAGCTCGTCATATTGGTCACTGATAAACTCTATTGACTTTTCTTTGTCAGATGAGAGGACAGCATGGGCTTGGCTATCTTCTTGTTCGGTCTTGCTTTTGCTTTCAAAACGTCTTCAATGACTTTATCTAATTTCTCTTTCAATTCACCAATTTCTTCTCGTAGTAGTTGATTTTCTTTCTTAAGCTGTTTAGTAGCAGTTGCCATGATGCTATAAAGTTAATTAATGAGCCCTCCTCGCCTCCACAACTCCCAGCTCGTCATGCAGATCCTTTCTACGACTCGCGAACGACTGCTTATCATCATACGTAAACATATCCACTGGATCTAGCCTTGTTACTGGTCATACTATCCACACCTGGTGTTATTTCTTTAAGTGAGTTTATATTCTCAACCGTCCTCGGCATACTATACCTATATATTTTTGAGAATAATTTTAAATGCACTATAGAAAAATACCTTCTATATTAGTTATGTGCAAGACCTTATGTCTGCAGAGATTAATAGAATCCGCAAGCAGATAGGAGAACTGGTGGATGAAGTTTTCGGCCTAATTGATAGAGAGCGGGAACTGACAGACACCAGGTCTGTGAGTAGCCTCAGAAAATCCTGCGGAGATCTTATGCATACACAAATTCTTAGAATCCGCAAGCAGATAGAAAAACTGATGGATGAAGTTTTCCAACTAATTGAGAGGGAGCGGGAACTGGCAGATGAGCACACCAGGTTTGTGGGTAGCCTCATGAAATCTTATGGTTCTCCCTAGGTCATGTACATTACCCCCGCATCCTCCATATACCCATCAACGCATCTGCATATCTCGTCATAGTTATGTGACAGTAGGATATAGTAGCCTTTAACACCTAGTTTGTAGAGAAGCTCCGACTGCTCTTCTGATGTAACCCCACAACCTTTCGGGGTCTTCAACTCTATGACCAGCCCAGCGTATTTTTTAAATGGCTCGGTTACAATAATGTCAGGTAGCCCAGCTTTGTATCCCTTCCTACGGCTGTCTATCCGCTTCTCCTTGGTGTCCTGATTCTCCCCTAGGCCTGGTACAATTATAGCATCTGGGTAGTGCGTCTCTATGTATTTTACTACATCGTAGTGTAGTTGGGTCTCACCAATCAGAGACATCCTGTTCCTAGTAGGTTTGGGCTGAGTATGCCACCCAGCTCTCATTACTGATGGTAGAACAACTTCAGTCACCCAGTCTGTGAACCTTTCCTGCCGACTTACTGACCTAGATGCAAACACCAGTCTATACATCCCGGACACATTAATCATGTAGGTGATAATTCTTTCCGGCCACCTACCCTCGGAGATTGCTTCAAGCTTTACTTTTTTAATTTCTTTCTTCTTAACATGATCCGTGACCGCCTTACCCAGATTCCTGTAACTGAGTGCTTCGGCAACATTTTTTCCGCGGAACCATATTTTGTCTCCATCCTTCTGTACCATGACGTATACACCTTCAAAATTATACGTGCTCCTCATAGTCACAGGATCATATTATTTCTTTAAGCCCCTTTTCCACTCTAGGTATAGTGGACAGGTACAACCAGAGTCCCATTCCAACTCATGGTAGACAGCTCCGAATAGTCTATCGTCGAAGGTGCCCTTGGTCTTACCTTCCTTCATATCCCCAACTGGCTTTAATAGCCAGCCTTATTATGTAGTAGTTATATCTACTCACATTTTTCCTGATGAGCCCACCCTTCATAAGCTTGGCAACCACAACCATAGAATCTGATGTCAACATGCCCTCATAGGCACTGTGGACAACACCTGATATTCTCCGGGTAAACCACTTACTCCTCTTATGCACAGACTTCTTCTTCCTCCACGACATCAAGTCCAGCTCTGGCACAGGTACTGTGGATGGCCCCTGTAAACCACATGACGTACAAGTCGTATACCCACTCAGTATGACACGATAGCCACCACAGCCGCACGTGTGCATCTTATCAATTTTCCTAAATCTTCGCTCTATAGCAGCACCCCTTCTGCCCATATACTATGATATAATAAAATAACTTTAAATAAACCCTCCCCTATGCGCTGTGAAACCTATGGCCACTCCTGCTATAGCTACGAACGCTGCCTGATACTTCTGCATCTCCTTAGAAGGTTTGTAGAAGTCTTCCAGTTGAGGTTCACCTCTAAAAGTCATCCCATCTGAGGTGTATGTTCTCAACTTATCCAGGGCCTTATTAGTAGCATTTATGTCAGCGTTGGCATCACTCAACTCCGCCCGCAGCTGAGCCAACCTGTCCTTATGTCTTATCTCATTCTCATAGAATGCTTCCTTGGCTGCTGCCAACTTCTCCAGGCTGTGGTTGTGCCTCTCCAGTTCCTTCTCGTATCCAGTGTGGTTGAGCTTACTGAATAGGAACCCGGCTCCAGCGAAACTGATCGCGGTGAATGTTGTCTGAATAACTCCACCTGCTATTGCACTTGCCATAATGTTAACTATGTATTCTTAAAGTGGACCTATCCTAAGAGTTCTTTTAGGAACTCTTAAAGGGATCCTCTGGTATGTACTTCTTCTGCTGCAGATATTTGACAGTTAGTGTTGATGCTGTAATACCAACCGCCAGCTTCACATATGACTTCACACTTTCAGCTGATGTCAGCGGCTCCTTCAACAGCTTCTTACTAGCCATACTAAATAGCACAACTCCTAATGTCACAAGCACAGCGTCAAAGCCCTCATTCATAAGTTCCTTCCTCTGAGTCGACATAACCTTGGTGAGATTTAGTTAGAGTGTTTCCAGTCTGCTGCTCTCAGCTGGTAGTTCAGCTGGGGTGGCAACAACAGCCGCTTCCCTCCTGTCACTCCTCCACGCAAAGTATAGTGACACGCCTGCTATCAGAAGTCCTGCCAAGCCTATCGTGTAGCCTCTGGGTACTGTCCATGCATCTGGCTCCTCCATCTTTATCCTTTCCTTCATCTTCTTCTCTTTCGCTGCTTTGGAAATTGCTGCCAGCCTCTTACCTGCCTCGACACGCTTCGGATCTTTAGTCTTAACTTCAGTGGTAATCTTTGGGTCCTGATCCATCTTATAGATTACCTGAGATTAACTTACCGTCTTACTGTCAGATATACTGTAGATACCGCTAAGATAACTGTCAGATACTTACCAGTAAAAATCAAGGCATCTCCACCAGCCTCCTCAATGTCTGTCCACGGTATGATAGCTTTTGATGGATTAAGTTTCTCCCACTTTCTTCTCTTAGCATCATGCTTAATATCTGATCCTGCTCTTGTCAGTCCGACTGACAGTCCTGTGACGAGTGCTATGATGGATAGGCCAATACCTGCTGCGACACCAGCCCTCTTAGCTATCTTTCTAATCCTCTCAGTGTTCCAATTATCATAGTATCCTCTAACTGCTGTCCTAATCTGTTCTATCTCATTGTCACTTAAAGCATCTGGACTCCTCACCACTCCCTCATATGTAAGAGCGGACTCACTTTCCCTACTGGTGAGCCTTAACTTATCATTATCAATTAGGTACCTAATGAATATGTCATCTTCAAGCTCATGCTCATCCTCCAACGATACATTATCTCTGAAGAAAGAGACTATATCTACAATCTCCATTTCCCTACTCCACTCTGACTGGGCTCTCTCACCAAAAACCACCCTATCACCAGAATTATTTAGTTTAAAAAACACCCTCTTACCATCATCAAAAAAGTAGCGGACCCCCCTAAACTTATACTCATCTCTCCACAACTGTCCATAGTCATCACCAACCTCATAAGAAAACCGGGGTTTAGAACTCCCTCCAGACATATCATAGGATCCATCAGACACTAGGGAGTTCCTAAGACTAGAAGGTATACCTATTCTAACCCTATTAGCTGAAGGTTGTGGTTCAGTTCCACCAAAATCTGTTTCTCCATATCCATCATGTTGCTCAGACAATTCATTATCACCTAAATCCTTAAACTCGTAGTCCTCCATAGTACTCCGCTGATTTCATATATGTGTGGCACCTGTAGACCTTCCTGTACCTATCTTTTATTTTCTTCTCCAACGGCATGGTGCTGTCATTTATTATGTTGTCTACCATAGTCAAGTTGCTGAACATTGTTGATTTGTCAAACTCGATGCCTCTCAGATGGCCTTTGATGGTGTTGAGGGATTTTGTGTAGCTCTTGTATGCCACCTCACACTGGCTGACTTTCTCGCTGATCCTCTTGTTCTTTATATATCCATGCATTATCAGACCGACGGCACTCACTGATAATGTAGCGAATCCACCTAACGCACTGAATGCCCCGCCGGCTACAGTGAGGAAGATAGCAGACATGTTCAGGGTTAAATTAATCCTGCTGAGTCTCTTAAACTGCCACTGGTAGCAGGTGGCCATCATGTGGTAATGCTCGTACAGTGACTTTAGCATCTCAACCTCTTCTGAGCTCAGCTTATCGGATATATGGTTGAATCTTATTATACTCTTTTCCCTGTTAAGCATAACATAGGTAGGATTAAACAGGCTCATAGAATGCCACAGTTAGACAACTCTCATTGCCACTAGTCAGCCCAGTTATTGTTGGGTAGATGTAGCCGACAGATGGTTTATTGCTGGCCTGCTGTGCTGAGATAGTGTCACTGATGTAAAAGTCGTGGTTAACAGGTATAGACCAATGACCGCTATAGTGCCTGTCTGCATTTCCTAGAGTTAGTGTGCCAAGTAGCTCAGAACCTTGTGTCGCTTTGTATGTGACATAGTACAACCGGTACGCAACCTGCACCACGCTGTCAGGCACGACGCCATCTTTGTCGAATGAGTGGCATAATATTCTTATCATAGTGTCCTTGCTTACTGAGACCATGGGGTAGGCGTTAGCGTTGAGTGCTTCCAGCATTCCACCAATTGCTGGGTAGTACCAGACCATTGTGGCGTTAAGCCTGTAATTCTTCTTCTTGGCGAACTTTTCTGTGGCATACTTTTTATTTATCAGGTGGTTGTCATCGGTGGCTGGTGTGTTTTGAGTTATCCTGAAATTTTTCATGTCAATGTCGTCAGTGACTTCACCTACGGCGTTGTCAGGCGCTGTTGCATAACCTAGGTTTAGACTCATAGCATAGGGTATAATATACTTGCTGGCCATGTATCCACCCACTGCAGTCAAAGCTAGCACAACACCTGTGTTTGGTGGGCTGTCTGCATTAGCAATGGTGGTAGGTGTGTGTTGTGGACCACCTAATTCCTCCAGATCATGCTTAGCAGTGGTAACGGTGGGTGCCGGACCATCCAGTGATTCCAGATGTTGGGCCCCACCTGTGTGAACTTTCTTAGGTGTGATGTGCTTAACCTTATGATAGTTAATATCGTTGACTCCGAATTTCATACTTTCTGTTGCTGTCTTCAGAAGGTTGTTGTACCCCTCTATGGCCTTTTTTAGAATTATCATCTTGCTAGGTACTAGCCAACTTTTAGGTGATAACGCCAGATCTTGGGTGACATGTGTGTCAGCTATGCTCCTATTCATGTTTAGTATCCAGGTGCTTACACTGTAGTTTGTTATGGCGTCTTCAGTTAGTTTTCTGAACTCCTGCTGACTTTCCAGTGACCCACCACCGTGATTGACTATTGACACCCTAGTCTTGGCCTGAGCGCCTAATATGCTGTAAATGTACGCTTCGATGGATTGGTTGAGACGTTTCAACCCAACCCTAGTCAGACCATTGGATGACTTTGGTACATAGCGTCTGTAGTGATTCTGATACCCGGACCTAACTACTCTGATATTGCTGACCCCTCCAGAGTGTGATTCATAGGAGAATGTCCACGGTAACTTCATAATATTTCCATACAAGTTGCCAGCCCTGAACTCTGTTGAGATGGCATGCATGCTATCATTTCCCTCCATATTTTTGAGAAGGCGCCTTATTGTGAAGTAGACGTGGTACCTAGCTATGGATGTTATCATAGGGTACACCACATCAGATGGTGACAGATGTTGCATGCTGATTCCACAGCAGTAGGTTGCAGCGTAAGTGGCGAATATTGTCATAAAGTATGAATTGGTATCATCCCAGTTGAATGGTTTACCTGGATGGCTTATCTTCAGCTCTGGCAGTTTGGACATGAAGTAGTCCTTAGGGTTCACATAAACCATGAAATTATTTATGGAATAGTTGAGTACATCTTCAGATGGGAACCCATCATACCATATATCATGGACCACGGTAGTGCTACCGAACTCATAGTGTTTATGCACCTTTCCCTTTGGTAGTGGTGCTATGTCCGACGCGTTGGCTAGCCATATGATTGGGAAGCCGTTCTTCATGACTAGGCTGTGGGGCCGTACTCCGGTGAAGTTGTGTAGGTACTTCCACATGGACTTATCATATTTGAAGGTGTTGCTATCGATGTTAGTTGATACTATGTCGCTGTTTATAAACCATATACCCATCTTCGTCAGGTTGCCTTCCCTATCTATCTCTGGGATGAATTCAAACTTGCTGAGAGTGGCTTTCGGGTATTCTTTAAGTAGGTTTTCCTTGGCTTTGGTGATTGACTCTTTGTAGGTTCTTAAGTACTTACTGTAGTTGCTGCGATAGTACTTCCTAAGCGCTTCTTCCATAAAATATGATCTATATTATGAGGAAACTTACCGTGCTGATAGAAGGATCATATAAGGTGACTAGATTGGAGGAGCTTATACTGACAGGGAAAAATCCTCATATTCTTCTGAAGAAGGCTTACATAATGTGGGAGTACTATAATGTGTCCAGCAGCAAGGGTAATTACTATGTTCACAACAAAAGGGTGAATAAATTCCTTGGGGATGGTTATTATACATTCCAGGATTTTAAGAAGATACTTGAGGAGAACAGCGGGGTTACATTAACACTTAGTAGACCTGAGGCTAAGTGTATGATGGTGACTGATAGTAGCACGACGCTAGCACTACATAGCAACTTAGCCTCTTTACTGGGATTCAGCACCCGTACGTTCTTACCAGGTAGTAGTACAAAGAGTGGGCTGATAAATGTGAATAATGGGCTGAAGTACTTGGTGGTGATGTGTAATGTGATATCTACATCAATGAACCTGTATGATGGGAGGAAGAGTAATGTTTTAGTGAGTCTTCCAGTCACTAGTGAGCAGTCGCTGTTCGGTTCGACACAGGCATTTGTTGACATTGAGACCGAGCTGGAAATTGGTAAAGGTGTTATCAATGAGTTGGAATTCCACGTGACAGATCAGAATGGAAAACCACTGAATGGTTTTGGGAGCATACTGTTGGAGCTGTATATCTAGTGAAGTATATGGACAATGACATAGAATTGGAACAGGGGCTGAGAGATATACTATAACCCAGCAACTGGTTACCAGTCAGCTGAGAGACTTTACCAGAAAGCCCTGGCGGATGGTCTCCCCGGTGTGAGTAGGAGTAAGGTCCCTGAGTGGCTGAAATCGCAGGACACTTTTACACGGTACAGGAAAATAGTTAGTAAGTACAAGTTCAGACAGACTAGGGTTTACTACCTCGGTGAGCAGCTGCAAATGGATCTTGTTGATATGGGTAAGTATGGGAATAAGAATGAGGGATACCGTTGGATATTGACGGCTGTTGAGATTCTAAGCAGATATGCCTTTGCCATCCCTGTGTGTAGGAAAGACACTGGGAGTATGACTAAGGCGGTAACGTTGTTGCTTAAGAAATTTAAGAAGCGTTTTGGAGTGGATCTGGAACTGGTGCAGTTTGACGATGGTAAGGAATTTTACAACGTTGGGGTGAGGTCCTTACTGGAGGGAGTTGGTGCTAAGTACTTTAGCACCCTATCAGACAAGAAGGCTGCTGTTGTGGAACGGTTTAACAGAACCCTCAAGACGTCTATGTGGAAGTACTTCTACAGTAAGGGAACATATAAGTGGATTGATGTTCTAGACCCGCTGGTTAGCAATTACAATAACACTAAGCATAGAACTATACTGATGAAACCGGCTAATGTGAATAAAAATAATGAGGTTGAAGTGTGGAACACCTTATTTGGCCACACCTTTGGAGAGTTCCCTCTGGCTAAATTCAAAGTTGGTGATACTGTCAGGATAAGTAACTACAAAGGCACATTCACTAAGGGCTATGAGGCTAACTTCCCAGAAGAACTATTCAAGGTGACGAAGGTAATCCGAGGCGACCCAAATGTTTATGAAATAGCGGACTTAGAGGGTGAGCCAATAATTGGGAAGTTTTATGAAGAGGGGTTAAGTGCCGTTGTTAAGAAGGACCATGTGTATAAGGTGGAGAAAATACTGAAGAGGAAAAAGAAGATGGCCCTGGTGAAGTGGCTCGGGTATGATAGCAAGCATAATAGCTGGGTACCTGAGAGTGATATTCAGAATATTGGTTAGTTATAGATGGATGAAGGTGGTGATGTATTTGACGACTTTGAAAACAAACCTCCTGAACATGGTGAAGGGGATGGTGAAGAGCAGTTGGAACCAGAATCTGATAACCTGTTAGATCAGGCTGAAGGTCCTTATGCTGAGACTACATGGATTGACGATGATATAGACTACAATGCTAAGGACATTGGTGTTGTTAAGAGAATTGGGACTGTGGAAAATATTCGTGGATACATTAATAGAGTGATAACTATGAAAGGCACCTTCAGCAGAAGAATGCCATGGGAGGGGTGTAGGGATTTTATCAATCTTATTAGATCGTTTATAAATTTAACTGATGGTGATGATATAAAACCCCTACTAAATAATGAACCCGGTCTCAAAATAATTCATAGTGTTACTTTCTCGAGAGGAGGATCTGTTAAACTTGGGGGTCTGACAACTACTCTGTTATAATGGTGTAGACGTTAGGGAGATCAACACAGGTAGATATGTCTTTGGTAAACCCATCATTAATAAGCTTAATGTGGATTCACCAGCTGAGTGGAGTTCAGTGAACTAGTCGCTGATGTCTTCAGGTCCACAAGTGATGTGACGCAGTCGGTGGGAGATAAGACAGGGGCAAGTCGGAAAGCCGTTACTGAGGTGGTTGATGAAGATGTATATCCTGAACACACACCTGAGATGATTGAAAGTATGGTCAGGGAAAAGAGTAAACACTATAAGAAACCAAATCCAGGGGAAAGGATAGGTAGACTTATTAAGGACCTTAATGACACCACCATTTTTGATGGAACTGGTAATGATCCAATTGATCTGCCTGATGTATCTGAGAGTGTGATCGCGGAAGTAGTTGAGTCATCTGTTTCAGAGATTAGTGATAGGTTACATGAGAGGGTCGTAGAGTTGACAGAACAGGATATCCGTGAGTTCGCAGGGATACTGGATCCTAAGGGGGATGCTGACACTAAGATAGAGGCATTGGACCAGATGGCTGAGTACAGACTTAAGGCTCTGAGAGAAACTGACCTGCGGAAGGAGCAACTGTATAAGAATATTCAGGAGGTTGCTGAGCTGAAGAGTGATCTGATATATATTGTTGAGAAAGGTGGTGTCCCTAAATATAGTGAGGCTAGGACAGTGTTTGAGGAAGAGGTTGATGGTAATGAGAGCATAAAAGATCTGTCTAGGTTAGAACGCTTTAAGGAGTGGATGAAGGAAAACTGGCTTGGTGCGACAGCGCTTGCTGTGACTGTGGATTCCCTTCTGACGACGGTAATAATTGGAATGCGTTCTACGATTAAGAAAGGCGCCAACTCTGCCGGATCATTTGGACGGTCAGTCTATAATACCTTTAGAAAGTTGGCTAAGAGACTTGGTCCAGTGTTGGGTCCTATTGTCATGGCGATCGGTAATCTATTAGTTGCTCTGCTTGAAGTATGGTGCCGTGGGGTTGGCCTGGTTGGCTAGCAATCTGTGGGTGTTGGTGTTGGCGCTTGTATGGATGGTCTATGATAGGTATAGAAAGAAATAAGATATAACTTAGTCTATGTTGCAGGAAGACAGAATTACCCCAAGCTATAAACTGAAGAAGCCAGACAGTAGTAAGAAAGGTACTAGGAGGGTCGTCGACGTAACATTCAACCCAACACATATATCCTCTGGCCAGGACCTGTATGTAAATCTGGCGACACTGCCAGTTAATCATGTACTCATTCCTGGCAGTAGAATGCTTACATTCAGCCTGAAAAATGGGAACAAGGAGTCATACCACCAGAACAATCTTAAGTCCACCCTATTTAAGCAAATCACTCACAAGTTCAATGGGGAAACATATAGGGACTTGAATGAGGCCCATGTGCTTAGATGTTATGAGGACCTATGGTCTAAGTCCAAGCGGGCTGGGAAAATTGACCAAGTCTTGGCGGGAGTGTCAACCTTGCTAAGCTGAGGAGTCAGGATGCGAGTGGTGATGCTAGTGTTACCGGTGACGCTCTTATGAGTGGCATCTATGGTGACAGGTTCACGGTACCTATTGACGACGACTGGCTGAGTGAAAACGGGGCTGTCTATCCTCGTGCACTGCAGAACATACATGAGACTATACTAAAGATCAACACACCAGCGAATGTTCTTATGCCGGGAGGTAGTGGTAAGGCTGTGCCTAGCAGCTTTAGGCTGGATAACCTGAAGTTGATGTATGAGACAGTTGAGAATGAGATGCTGGCGGGCGAGGTTGAGGGGATCTATAGTAGGGGGAAATCTTCCTACTACAGCCACGCCACCTTGGTTAAAACCTTTCCAGTTGCTGGTAATAGCACAAAGATCCATGAGAATGTGAACTTACCAAGAAAGTCGTTGAGAAACATTGTGATGATCTTCAAAAGAACCACTGATGGAAGTGAGTCGTTCTACTACCCAGCTATTGAAAGTGTTAAGATAAGTTTCCAGGGCCAGTCAAACTACCTGTACACACAGTCGATGAAGAAGTATGATTTCTTCAGTGAGGCCAGTCGGGTGTTCTTCCCATGTGATGACAGGTTTGATAGGGACGTTAGTGAGGCGAATTTCTTCCACGACAAGTTTGCCTTGGTTTGCGACTTCTCAACAACAGCGTTGAAGAGGGCACAGGGCCAGGGTGTAAAGCTTACTGACACACAGAATGGAATACTCATTGAGGTGGAGAAGAGTTCTGGTACTACTGCCTGTATCTGCTACCTGTACGTGCTGTCAGACGGGTTAATCAACCTGGGTAATGGACAGCTGCAATCTATTCAGTATTAGTGTATATGAACCAGCCGGAGACTATTCTGATAGTTGGGCCATCTGGATGTGGGAAAACTTACACACTGCTCAACGAAATCCTTGCTGTAGAGTATAGGAAGTATTTTGACTTCATCATAATACTTTGTCCGACGCTATGGATAAACATGACGTACCTGGACTGGGGATATTTGAAGAGTGATGCCGATGTCATTGGACTGGATATAAACCCAGACAGACTTGACCAGGTTCTCGAGGCTATAGTGAAAATTTATTCCGGGTCTAAGACTGTGATAATAGTTGATGATATGAGTAGCACAAATGAGCAGCATCTCAACGATAGCATGCTGACTTTTTTATCATATAGTGGTAGGCACCATAACATTACACTATTCATTCTGACACAGAAGTTGAACAGTGTGGTGACCGGCATAAGGGACAATACCACCCGACTGATATTTTTCAGTACTCATAACAGGAGAAGTATGAAGGTGCTTAGGGATGAGTTCTTCGGATATGTGTCAGACAGTGAAATGGAGAAGTCTATCATTGCGCAGCTTGCCATTGGTAAATACCTTGATATTGCACTTAATACACATCCGCCGACCTATACGGTTAGATGAAATCTGCTCTAATGTATGACGAAGAAGGAAGGTAGGCGTAATAAGGCTGAGCCAGTTGTTATTGAAGATGAGGCTATTGATAAACTAGTAGATGAGCTACAGACTGTGGAAAAGAGTATTGTCAACACTGAGGAGCCTAGCATAGATACCAGACGTGAAGACCTAGTGAAGGCGTCTGAAGAAGGTTATATAACGCAGAAAGTTGAGTACATAAAAAAGTGCACTAATAAGACACTTGAGAAAGTTTACAAGGCTTACGAAGCGAAGAGGAAGAAGGATGCGGACGAGTTCCTCACGGATTTACTCATCAGCCAGTTCTCATCTATCCTCGGCGGGCTGGATGCAATTGAAGACCCTAAGACGCTAACAGATGAACTAAAAGGTAATAGTATATTGAGAAAAGACGTTGAAAGTGCCATCTCAGTAGTTAGTACATATATACCCCTGATAGGATTACTCGGCGGTGTTGCTATAACCGGTAGACATATATATCAACATAAAAGTAAACAGAAATTGCCACCTGCAAAGGATATACAAATTCAGTCTGATGGTAGTTGAAATTACACTTCACAAAATTTTTCACATTTGTGTGGGAGTCAGTGAAGTGGATATATTTTCGGACATAAGCTCATCAGGGTTTTTGGTGAGGTGTTTTACGATTGGGGATTTGCCTTTATTGATTGATGGAGGTCTGGCCGGAAGATGGGACCAGTTGAGGCTAGAAAAAGTGATGGCGGTAGTTGAAATTATACTTCATAAAATTTTCCACATTTGTGTGGGATTCAGTGAAGTGGATATATTTTGGGACATAGACTCATCAAGTTTTATGGCCCGACTGAGGGGAGGTGTGGGTCCGATGTCTTTACCGGTGATGCAACCGGCGACTTTGCTAGAAACTGGATCCAGAGATCTGACCAGGGGGTGGGCACCTGGCCGAAGGCCGGGTGGGGGGCGCCTGTGGTCTAGACGTGGGTTAGGACTGTAGGTTGGATGTTTGGTTCGATGTCTTTTCCGGTGATGGGGGCCGGTGATGGGGGCCCTTCTCACAACGCCTCACGACGCCTGACGGCGCCGTTCGTCTGCCAATGATGGGGGCCGGTGATGGGGGCCCTTCTCACAATGCCTCACGACGCCTGACGGCGCCGTTCGGCTGCCAATGACGGGGGCCGGTGATGGGGGCCCTTCTCACAACGCCTCACAACGCCTGACGGCGCCGTTCGGCTGCCAATGATGGGGGCCGGTGATGGGGACCGGTGATGGGGGCCGGTGATGGGGGCCCTTCTCACAACGCCTCACGACGCCTGACAGCACCGTTCGGCTGCCAATGATGGGGGCCGGTGATGGGGGCCCTTCTCACAACACCTCACGGCGCCGTTCGGCTGCCAATGATGGGGGGCCGGTGATGGGGGCCCTCCTCACAACGCCTCACGACACCTGACGGCGCCGTTCAGCTGCCAATGATGGGGGGCTGGGGACCCTGGCTATATCCAACTTCTGATGGATGGTCTGGGGGATGGGGATGATGTGGTGGTAGTGTTACTGAGGTAAAGTGATGACCCCTAGCCACGCATCATGGTAGGATGGCAGTGGGGTAGTAGGGTAGGGTGAGGGCGCCACCACCCCGTCGTGCCTTCCCCCTCCCGTTTCCAGCAAAAAGGTGTTAGGACGGCGACTGGAGCTGTAAAAGGTAGCATAGCAACGATCTGAGATCCTGGATTTCGGCTTGGACTGAAAAAAGGTTGTATAACGGTGACTATGAGAGTGGGCATAAGTGTGGAAATGCTCTCATAAAAAATTTGGAAAAGTCATGCTGCCGAGCATCTCAAACAATTTTGAAAAATGTGCTCGTACCCCCATATTCTATACTACATGCCTCGTTCTTTAAAAACCTCATTCGACTTATAAACGTGAAAAACCCCGTATAAACCACGACAATAAAAACATAGAATATTGCCTCGTTCTTTAAAAACCTCAATCAACTTATAAACGCGAATAAAGCGGATAATCTGGGACAATAAAAACATATCATATTGCCTCGTTCTTCAAAAACCTCATTCCACTTATAAACGTAAAGCAAGTGTATAAACTAGCACAATGAAAACATCATATTGCCTCGTTCTTTAAAAACCTCATCCGACTTATAAACGCCAATAAAGTCTAGAAGCTGGCACAATAAAAACATATATTCCCTCGTTGTTTAAAAACGTCATTCCACTTATAACCGGGAATGAAGGTATAAACTGGACAATACAAACCTATAATATTGCCTCGTTCTTCAAAGACCTCATTCCACTTATAAACGTGAATGAAACGTATAAACTAACACAATAAAAACATATATTGCCTCGTTGTTTAAAAACCTCATTCCACTTACAAACGTGAATGAAGCGTAGCTATGAACTAGCACAATAAAAACATCATATTGCCTCGTTCTTTAAAAACCTCATTCGACTTATAAACGTGAATAAAGCGTATAAACCAGGACAATAAAAACAGAGAATATTGCCTCGTTCTTCAAAAACCTCATTCCACTTATAAACGTAAATGAAGCGTATAAAGTAACACAATAAAAACATATCATATTGCCTCGTTCTTTAAAAACCTCATTCGACTTATAAACGTGAATAAAGTGTATAAACTACGACAATAAAAACATATCATATTGCCTCGTTCTTTAAAAACCTCATTCGACTTATAAACGCGAATAAAGTCTAGAAACTGGCATAATAAAAACTTATCATATTCCCTCGTTGTTTAAAAACCTCATTCCACTTATAAACGGGAATGAAGGTATAAACTGGGACAATACAAATCTATAATATTGCCTCGTTCTTCAAAAAACTCATTCCACTTATAAACGTGAATAAAACGTCTAAACTACGACAATAAAAACATATCATATTGCCTCATTCTTTAAAAACTCATTCGACTTATAAACGGGAATGAAGGTATAAACTGGGACAATACAAACATATGATATTGCCTCGTTCTTCAACAATCTCATTCCACTTATAAACGTGAATGAACCATCTAAACTAGGACAATAAAAACATATCATCTGATTGCCTAAGAACTATATGTTATTACAGTATAGATGCGCAGATGACGACAATAAGAACCTCTTTCGACTTATAAACGTGAATAAAGCGTATAACCTAGGGCAATAAATACAGAGAATATTGCCTCGTTCTTCAAAAACCTCATTCGACTTATAAACGTGAATGAAGTAAAGTAGCACAATAAAAACATATCATGTTGCCTCATTCTTTAAAAACCTCATTCGACTTATAAACGTGAGAAAACCGTATAAACTACGACAACAAAAACATCATATTGCCACGTTTTTTAAAAACCTCATTCGACTTATAAACGCCAATAAAGTCTACAAACTAGCACAATAAAAACTTATCATATTCCCTCGTTTAAAAACCTCATTCCACTTATAAACGTGAATAAACCGCCTAAACTAGGACAATAAAAACATATCATCTGATTGCCTAAGAACTATATGTTATTACAGTATAGATGCATAGATGACGACAATAAAAAACCCTTTCGACTTATAAACGTGAATAAAGCGTATAAACTAGAACAATAAAGACATAGAATATTGCCTCGTTCTTTTAAAACCTCAATCGACTTATAAACGCGAATAAAGCGGATAAACTGGGACAATAAAAACATATATTGCCTCGTTCTTCAAAAACCTGATTCCGTATAAACGTGAATAAAGCGTATAAACTAGGACAATAAAGACATAGAATATTGCCTCGTTCTTTAAAAACCTCAATCGACTTATAAACGCCAATAAAGTCTAGAAACTGGCACAATACAAACCTATAATATTGCCTCGTTCTTCTATGCTTGCCTAAACCGGACAAAATTATGAACATGTAAACACCAAGTCCATTTTGGTCAATATCACTTTCATTTGGCAAATTCGATGTTCAAATGCTCAACTATTCCAAGCTGAAGTTGAGATTTCAAAGTCCAACTAGAAATTTTGGAAATCGAATTAAAACTTCGAAGTCGAAATGAAATTTCGAAGTCTAGGTAAAATTTTTCGAAGTGGAATTGAATTCCTGTGGTGCACACGCATATTCGAAGTCGAACATGATAATTTTGTTATAATTTATGCTATAATTTTATCTGGTTTTAATTTATTCCGTATGGGAAATATTTAACGCTGGCCAGCATAAGAACCATCGTGGCAGATAGGTGGCTGCCAAATGTCGAACAGTTATTTGAATCCCTGTATCATTGCGTTTGCAACGCCCAGCAACAGGTGGAAATTGGCGAAAACGGTGATTGCGATTACTGGTTGAGACGTATCCAAAACTATGAGCCAATTTTGGATTCTTTGGTCACAAGATTTCAGACAAAACATGGAGCTCAATCGCGACTAGTTCAGAACGTTGTTCAACTTGAGCTGTTCACGACGTCAATTCGCAGTCAGCCGGAAGAATTGTCGTCTCACTCGTCTAACGAGTATCCTTTGGCTTGTGGAGACAGACTTGAACTTATTTTTTGTTCAACAGGAGCGCCAGGTAGGCCTCGACTTTCCTTAAACATGGACGATATTTCGAACTTTAGAGCGCTTGTTTTTTCCTGGAGTGATATTAGCTCATTGTAAGGAGTATCTTCGAGAACTTTAAGTAGACGTAGGCAAGAGTCCTGTGTAGGCGTGCAGTCATACGATAGTATTACAGACGTCGAGTTGGACAATATTGTTCGTGAAGTTCTAGAAACTACTCCACAAGCTGGGAGAAACTTAGTTCGTGGAGCAATACAAAGAAGAGGAGTAAACGTTCAAAGGAGAAGAATACAAGAGGCAATAGCAACCTTGAGAGACAGCAGGCAAATAGTTAGAAGACGTTACGATGTCTCTTGCCCCAATTTTTTATGGTAAGTGTAATATAGCACCATCATTTCCATATAAATTCTTGTTATACCAGCTATATACTTGTATTTTTTGTAATGAAATTATAATAATTGTAGTAATTATAGGTACTTATTAAACTAAAAAATATAAATATGAAATTTTTGGCAAGATTTGACGTACACTGAGGTGGATTGTCCACATAAGGGTCAATTTTCCATGGTTGGCAGCACCCTGATGATGTGTACATGTGGTATAGCTATACTTAAATTTATATGAGAACATTTTCATTACAGGCACATTGATGGTGACCACAAATTGATTAACCCATATCGATTTGTTGTTCATGGTGGTATAGATGGTTACACCAGACTTGTTTATTTAAAAACCTCAACATATAATAAGGCATCAACAGTGCTACACTTGTTTGAAGAAGCTGTTGCCAATTACAATCTGCCCAGTAGGGTGAGATGTGATTTTGGATTGGAAAATGTAGATGTTGGCAGGCTGATGTTGGAAACACAGGGTCTAAATGGTGGAAGTATTTTAACAGGCCCATCTGTTCGAAATCAAAGAATCGAACGTTTATGGAGGGAGGTAAACCGAGTAATTGTAAGTCGGTTCTAAAATATTTTCCTTTTTCTCGAATCAAATGGTTATTTTGACCCAGACAATGAAGTTCACCTTGTGGCATTGCACAAAGTCTACTTACCTTTAATAAACAGTGCTATAAAAGAGTTTACATGTCAATGGAATAATCACCCACTTACATCTGCCAACAATTACAGCCCACTCCAGCTTTGGGTTAGGGATATGCTTACTTTAAGAAACTCAGGTTACAGTGCAGTGAACAGTGTAATATCAGGGGAGCAAATTCTATATAATTATGGGATTGAAGATCATGTAGCTCCTGAAATGGAAACTTCCAATGTTGTGATTGTTCTAGAGTCTCCAATAATACTTGATGAAGCTGCAAATGAAACCTTACAAGAACTCTTACGGCAAAATGCCACTGATGATTCAAATGGAATAGCATGTTATATCAGAGTTATGAGGTATTTTCATGTACACATACAGTAGTCTTAGGCAACCAGGAACCAAATTAAATAGAATATTGAAACAATGAGTCACACATGCACTAAGTATAGCAAGGGTCACAAAATTTGTTCTTTGATTTGATGTAAAATATTGTACCTACTGTACATGTAATTATGGTAGTGAAAGTAGGGCCTTTGAGAAGGGGAGGTTGGGGTGTACAGTAGGCCATCATTACAATCAAAGGACAAAACAGATGTACATGTACCTGTACTTCTGTGTCTTAACCCATTCCTGCTAAGACAGCTGGTTCCCTTTGACAAGTAAAATCATCTGGTGTTAGTCAGGGTAAGGGCAGTCTCAGCAGGAATGGGTTCATGCAAGGAAAACTGTAATCTGTTTGCTTTGTAAATATATGTACAACACAATGACAATGAACAAGAAGCTTTCTTGTTTTATTAATTTCTCCGTGTGGAATATGATTTTTTTTAGTAGTTTAAAAATACCTAACTCCAGAATTAACAATTTTAACAAAATAATTATGAAGTGAACTGTCCTTGTGTGGATCAAGTTCAATGTTTGTAACACTGTACTGTAGAAGTACTTGTACACTATAGTCTTTCAACATTAGACTGTACAACTATAATGCTCTATCAAACTGAAAAAAATGCAACTAATTAACTACAGTAGATCTAAGTGTGCTGTCTAGTAGTATTTAGATCCTCCCAAATCCAACTTTTCCATATTTAATGGCAACATCCATCTTTTCCCTGAAAGTTTCATATTTCACGTGAATAACAGGGATTGCCAATGATTTAAAGCATGAGACGGAAACAGGCAAAACTTTGGATACATCTTTAGGAAGAAAGGTTACAGTGAGTTTCTCCCCCATCATCGGTAAGGAAGGCCAGTCTCTCCAGAATTGAAGCAGGGCACTGAGATCCTCATTAGCCAGTCCATCTACCAAAATATAATATACATTAATCAGTACTCTGCATACTTACTGTAGGTGGCACAGCATTTCAGACATGACTTACATTTATTACTTTACAGTAACTGTCTTTTTGTAAAACCTGTTCTTCTTCTACTTACATGTATTTCAATAAAAAGTAGAAAATATACTGGTTTATAAACAAATTGCCTGGTACTGAACACTCAACAGTGTGCTTTACCTCTTTGATTAATTTCTTCCATGTACTTGTCTAAATATGCTTGAGCAGCTACAGCATCTGCATTAGTGTTGATGTCGTATTTTACCATCTTTTTCATTTGCTGTAGATCTATTTGGTCAGATGCTTTTGGGAAGAGGAGGTGTCTGACTTCATTATGCATGCTTGCAAAATTCAACAGGTTGAATCCTATTGATCTCTCCGATGTAAGTCCTTGTCTCAGGTCATCCAATAAAGCAATTCTCTTGGTAATTACTTCATGGATCAGGCAGCATTCATATGCCAGTTCTCTGTTACTCTGGATTACTTCAATATGGGGAAAACCAGATGATGTAAGGATGTCGGCAATATTTGATGGGTTGTCACAGTCAGTAAACTTCTTCAGCTCCTCACTGCTTGCTAAAAGCTAATCAATTAAGATGTTTACGAAGTTATTAAAGTTTAATATGTAAAATTTAATTGGCCAAGGTACTGTACTAGTGTACCATGGGTACTTGTGGACACTTTCTCTTCTTGGGTTTTAGAGTGTGATATGGCATATTGCTAAATAGGAGTAACAAACATTTACCAGTTGCTGACGGGTGTGTGTTTCTTGTTGCTGAATTGTATTGTTCTAAATAAGCAGTTGCAAAATTGACACATGTTGTAGAGCACTGTACCTCTTTTAGGCTTTCTCTAAGGCATGGATCTGGTACACCATGAATATCCAATTTCTCCAAAACTGTGTCTCTGGTACCACTTACTACATAGGTAATTACTGCAGGTGAAAGTCCACTCAACCCCCTACAGTTGTTCAGGATGGAATGCAGAATCATCCGACCAACTAATTTCATCATGTCGCCAGACACCAGGTCATAATCAAACCTTGGAACCCTGTGGCCAGGCCCTCCTTCAAACAGCTGTATTCCATAGAAATTGCCTCTCTCTAACTCCTTCATCAAATTGTAAAAGTATTCTGTAGTTGGACCACCTGCATCTACCCCAAGTTCACTGGTACCAGAGCTTCTAAACTGAACATGCAGTGGGTTCCTTATGTCAAACATTGGATCCTTGTACTTTTGGATAACTTGGCTGATAATACTTTGTTCTCTTGTAATGTACAGAAATTCTTGTTCCCCATTCCGCATAACAACTTCATTGACAAATTTCTTCAATGAGTCAACAGCACCAAGTTTTCGATATTTTGTAGCAGAAAGTGGTAGCTCCCAGATGTTTTCTGAATCTGAATCTGAAAAGAACACAAAGAAAATATTTCCAATAATTATTATACCAAGTAAATGTTCAACCTTGTGAAGTAAATATTGCTGTGCAAGCTGTGTCACTTGTACATACTAACACCATACCGTCCAACCTGAATGCTAGAAGGTTACACGTTCAAGTCCTGTCTAGAACTCAGAGTGTACATGCTCAGTTAAACTAACAAGTGACTATAACATGTAACCTTTTCTGACCTGTGCATAAATATCCAATAATACCGTACATAACAAAATACTAAATTTAAATACTTTCCCTCTTCCTAGGTACATTGTTGCTTAAGCTCTGCATGCTCAATTGCTGCAACCTGATCACATATAAGTATTTTACCTCCATTTTCTATTATACTCTGGTTATTATTATCCAACAAAGAATCTGTGGCTTGCTGCAAGGTGAAGGACTCAGAAGCAACTAAAAACAGCTCAGTGTACTGCTTTCCAGGAAAGATATCTTGCAGAACCTTTACCATGTTATTGCATTTGTCTTCAGTTGCATCAATTGAATCTGGTGAACATACATGTACTACCAGTGAATTGGTGGCATGTTGAGACAGGTAAATCAGTAGCATCACTGGCATGTTGAGACACAGGTAAATCAGTGGCATGTTGAAACACTGGTAATGTTTGAGAATCTTCAGAAAGTTCCAGTTGACTAGGTGATTCTGTTAAATAAAGTTAGTTAAAACATGAAACCCATTCAGAAGTCTTTTCCAACTTTCTGACTGAAAGAATGCGCAAATTGGGGATTCCTAACCTTGCTTGATCCATTTTGTTATTTCACAACCATTGTTTTCTTCATCACCTGTTTTAATCTGTGAAAGAAAACAAATATATATTATAACAAGATGCCCTGATGGCCCTGATGGGATGATGCAATAATGCCATTTTGTGCCCCCCCCCCCCCCCCATAGGTAGCCCAAGTAATAAATAATTTGTAAACTTGTATACATAAGCCCTCTAACGCCTGCCAACCCCAACCCGGTCCCCCCCCAAAAAAAAAACCCAAAAAAAACCCCCAAAAAAACCCCAATAACACACACATCTGAGCTGCAAAAATACAATATTAAAGCAAAATGTACAAGAAATACTCACCATGTACCGCTAATGCCGCTAATGTATCAGTCAAATCCATTTGTGTCCACCCCCTGCTGCCCCCAGTCTGAACAGGCTGTTGATCACAGATTTTTGGCCCCACCGTGGGGCATTTTCATCTATGTTTGATTCCCATCACAGGGCAACATTTTTGAAGAATTTATCAAACTTCTGTTGGGTGCCCTGGTACAGTTGTCAGGCATCGGCACTAAATGCACCTCAGATTTGTGGTGCTCTGGATTATAACCCAAGTACAGTGATCAGATACTATGCTTACTTACGGTGCCCGTGCCAGAGCACTTGGGTACGTGCACAGTGAAAACGTTCTGTTCACATTAGTGCCCATGCCAGAGCAGTGTGCCTAGTCTGAATTGGCCGTAAAATAAAACATCAACATTTCCATATTGGTACAAGCCCCAAATGCCCAATAGTGTTGGGGGGGGGGGGGCATGGGGAAGGTTACCCTCAGAATTGACTGATACGTAATTATATAGCTTAAAAATATAATTATATTGCTTTATGATTTTAAAATCAGTAAGCAAAATATCAAGTTTAATAATTTACCTTAGTGGTGTTGCAGGCTTCCCACCCTCCCTATTCAGATCTACCTTCTGACTTATTACAAGTACTTCAATGTCCGAAGTTTATATATATATACAGTACCAACCTCACAGGGAAGCTTTTCCAATGCTCGGATATAGACTGGCCCGTTTCCAGTTATATGTTTCAAGATCCGAGCATTTATCTGTTGTCCAGGTGGCAGGTTTATATTTGTTATCTTTGTTCCGGCTGGCTTGACAAATTAAAACCTAAAACATTGTTTTATACTTTAACTTTTAACAATATTAGGGAGTGGTCATTATTTATGGAGAGGGGGATTGGCAAATGGAGGGGGGGGGGGGGCGGGGGAGCAAACAAAGTTTTACATCCTTTTATAGGGGGGTCAAGAAAATTTCAATGAACTGCCAACATTTTACAATTTTCAGGTGCACTGGGGGCCTATGACCCCAAATGCAATATTTGCCAAAATATTTTGTTTTTAGCCCTTTGTTAATGTTCTACAAAGGTTTTACTTTCACAAATGCTAATGACTGTGACATCATTTACGGAATTGGATGTTTTTCTTGCTTTTTGTTAAATAGTAAACTGCACCAGGATTTAGAAGTTAATAATGCACCTATCAATGTTAAGCCCCAGGTATTGACTGATCAACATATCCCAACACAGGGAAATTTGACTTCCTTGACAAGCTCGAGGGATGGGATTTTTGACACATAAAATGATCTTAATACTATATTTTAGAACTTAGGGAGGGGTATTTTGACCAACAAGGCTATTCTACTGAGGAGAATTTGACATATTTTTTTTCTCCAAAAAGTCAATTTCCCCGTGGGTTGCCCCCCCCCTTAAATGACATCACGGTCATTAGCATTTGTGAAAGTAAAACCTTTGCAGAATTTTAACGAAAAGTCCAACACATATAATCTTATATATATTTTTTGGCAAAAATGGGCTTACTTGAACGTATTCTTTCGTAGTTGATCGCATATCACGAAAACAAAAGGGCCTGTTAGTGGCTGTTACCCTGCACTTACTTGACAAATGACTGGTTTTCTTTCTCTCGCATTTCTTTAAAAAGATCATTGAATCTTGTGATCAGTTCTTCCTGGTTCCATTTCTTATCTATCTCGTAAGCATCAACTACAAGGCCATGTGACTGGAGATAGTTCTTTGTGTCTCTTCGTGGCACCACCGTCCACGAAGGTGAGGGCAGTAGAAATACATTTTTCATGTAAAAGTCATTGTTAGTCACCGTCCTTGTAGCTCTCTGGTTACTTTTTGTTTTTTCAAGTTTGGATCGTTTGGCGACTTATGAATCTGGGGGCTGGAGGTTGGCCATAATTTTGACGTGGATTGTATATCTGTCGAGGTACGCCAAATCTTGCGTTGAGCTCTTGAGTTACATTACTATAATCTGCGGTGCTTGAGGGCTGCAAATTAGTACTTTTTCTTGTTTCACTTCTGCTGTTTTCATCAGTAACGATATCAGACACTATATTCCGTACTAAATTTTGCAAATCAGGCATACCGGGAGCTGTTTGACGAGCCATGCTTGAATTAACATGGAGCGAACTACATTCATGGCGCAATGGCGGTTAAATAATTAAATAAATTATAGCATAAATTATAACAAAATTATCATGTTCGACTTCGAATATGCGTGTGCACCACAGGAATTCAATTCCACTTTGAAAAATTTTACCCGGACTTCGAAATTTCAATTCGACATCGAAGTTTTAATTCGATTTCCAAATTTCTAGTTGGACTTTGAAATCTCAACTTCAACTTGGAATAGTTGAGCATTTGAACATCGAATTTGCCAAATGAAAGTGATATTGACCAAAATGGACTTGGTATTTCGCTAATGGACTTGATATTTACATGTTCATAATTTTGTCCAGTTTAGGCAAGCATATTCTTCAAAAACCTCATTCCACTTATAAACGTGAATGAAGCCTATAAACTAACACAATAAAAACATATCATATTGCCTCGTTCTTTAAAAAACATCAATCGACTTATAAACGCCAATAAAGTCTAGAAACTGGCACAATACAAACCTATAATATTGCCTCGTTCTTCAAAAACCTCATTCAACTTATAAACGTGAATGAAGCGTATAAACTAGGACAATAAAAACATATCATCTGATTGCCTAAGAAGTATATGTTATTACAGTATAGATGCACAGATGACGACAATAAGAACCTCTTTCGACTTATAAACGTGAATAAAGCGCATAAAATAGGACAATAAAAACAGAATATTGCCTCGTTCTTTAGAAACCTCAATCGACTTATAAACGCGAATAGAGCGGATAAACTGGGACAATAAAAACATATATTGCTTCGTTCTTCAAAAACCTCATTCCACGTATAAACGTGAATGAAGCGTATAAACTACGACAATAACTAGAAGTTACTACCGCAAGTGAAGTGCTGCCTCGAAAGGGACAGAAACCTTAGCCTACTCCACAGGCAAATATCTGCAGTCCATGACCAATGTGACACCCCTCTTGCCCACTCCACCCAAGATTACCCACACCACCCAAGATTACCCACACCACCCAAGATTGCCCACTCCACCCAAGATTTCTCACTCCACCCAAGATTGCCCACTCCACCCGATATTACCCACTCCACTCGAGATTGCCGACTCCACCCCTAATTGCCCACTCCACACAAGATTGCCCACTCCACACAAGATTGCCCACTCCACACAAGATTGCCCACTCCACACAAGATTGCCCACTCCACACAAGATTGCCCACTCCACCCAAGATTGCCCACTCCACCCAAGATTACCCACTCCACCCGAGATTGCCGACTCCACACAAGATTGCCACTCCACCCAAGATTGCCCACTCCACGCAAGATGCCCACCCCATCCAAGATTGCCCACTCCACCAAAGATTACCCACTCCACACGAGATTGCCCACTCCACCAAAGATTGCCCACTCCCTCCAATTTTTTCTCACCTCTTCACCATAAGAGCCAACAGAGTTGCCTTCGAAGAAGACTGGGAAGTCCAAAAATGTAATATTAATTACAATAGCCAGAGTATTTACACATCTCTTCTATATTTTTTAATTATAAGATTGAAAACAACAAGGGTTTTGACAGGATATGCACACAATTAAATAATCACACCTCTTGCTCTGATGCTGTCGCAAAATTGTCAATGCAATTCCAAGTGCTGAATATGTTTTGACAAATCTAGAGCTTTAATAAAATTATACAGCAATGTACCATTGAGCCCATCACATTATTTTGTAGAATTTGTATAAGTCGAAATACACACACGCAGATAGTAGCGTCTGATCAGAATGCTGATCAGTGCAAAGTGCAAACACAAATACACAATGAACCCACACCAATATACACCTAAAAATAGAAGAAAACAACTGAGATCTCCTACAAAGAAACAGAGTTGTCAGTTGTAGAAATTGATATCTTACCTCGACAAGATAAACTCTCCCCACCGAAATAGTAAGACAGTTCATAAGTGTGTTCAGAGGTTAGAGAACAAGAACGATTCATTGCCAATTTGGAAAATCCATCGCCATCGTGGTGTTTAGCAACTTCAAACATACATGCAATTTGTGAGAGCAAATCCTTCTGGCGTATGTGATGTAAGTTGTAGGAAGAAACTTCCTACGTCACAAAACGTCATAAAATGCTCAACAAATAAATAAACTCTCAAAATCTCGATTCCGTTGACTATACATAACTCGGCAAAGAGGTCTGGACACGAGACATAGGACACCCATGTCAAGATTAGTGTGCTGCCTTCGGCAGCAAAAACATAGAATATTGCCTCCTTCAAAAACCTCAATCGACTTATAAACGCGAATAAAGCGGATAAACTGGGACAATGAAAACATATCATATTGCCTCGTTCTTTAAAAACCTCATTCAACTTATAAACGTGAATAAAGTGTATAAACTACGACAATAAAAACATATCATATTCTCTCGTTTAAAAACCTCATTCCACTTATAAACGGGAATGAAGGTATAAACTGGGACAATACAAACCTATAATATTGCCTCGTTCTTCAAAAACCTCATTCCACTTATAAACGTGAATAAACCGTCTAAACTACGACAATAAAAACATATCATCTGATTGCCTAAGAACTCTATGTTATTACACTATAGATGCGCAGATGACGACAATAAGAACCTCTTTCGACTCATAAACGTGAATAAAGCGTATAAACTAGGACAAAAAACACAGAATATTGCCTCGTTCTTTAAAAACCTCATTCGACTTATAAACGTGAATAAAGCGTAAACTACGACAATAAAAACATATCATATTGCCTCGTTCTTTAAAAACCTCATTCGACTTATAAACGCCAATAAAGTCTAGAAACTGGCACAATTAAAACATATCATATTGCCTCGTTCTTTAAAAACCTCATTCCACTTATAAACGTGAATAAAGCTATAAACTAAGACAATAAAAACATATCATATTGCCTCGTTCATTAAAAACCTCATTCCACTTATAAACGTGAATAAAGCGTATAAACTACGACAATAAAAACAGAATATTGCCTCGTTCTTTAAAAGCCTCATTCGACTTATAAACGTGAATAAAGCGTATAAACTACGACAATAAAAACATATCATATTGCCTCGTTCTTTAAAAACCTCATTCGACTTATAAACGCCAGTAAAGTCTAGAAACTGGCACAATAAAAACATATTGGGGAGTTGGGTGGATTTTTCAGTCTTTACTGCTTGCGGTCCAAGTAGGAATGTTCTTGAAATATGAATTTTACTAGGGTTTATGCCAATATATTTTACTATAGCACCATTGTTATTTGCGAATGAATCAAACAGTCAGAGAGTATCTGAAGAATAATTAACGATACTGGGCGTAGTAGCCTACGGGTTTGGCAAGCAATAATGAAAGTCTGTGATAGTCTTTCTTTGTTTAGACAGTTGTCCCATTTAGGGCTATATTGTCGTGTAGACAAAGAACTGGCTTTTTATGACGAATAGCTCATATAGCTTACGGCCAGTATCGTCCATTAACTCTAATTTTTAGTGCTAAAAATTGTCATTTAATGTCCTCAACTACCAAATACTGCTAAGATTGATACTGACACAGTAAATAAGGCAATGGTTTTGTGGGGTTATGGAAGTGTGGGGTAATTTCTCTATATATTTTTGTTTATCTGCGATGAGCTGGGTCCTGAGTGATTCCAAGGGCAGATACTCGTAATTGAAAGCTGGATCTTGAGAAAGGCGATTAAGACAAATGCTGATTTTAGCTGGGTCCTAATCTGCTCAAGACATATACTTTCACCGCGTGGATTTGAGCTGGATCCTGAAAGGCGACTAGAACATATACTTAATGGAATTGGATCCTAGTCTGCCCTGCAGGACATATACTCCGCGTTGGACCCTTGATCTGCCTCAGGACATATACTCGTATGCAGAAATCAGAGCGATTTTTTAAGTTAAATTGGCTCTAGGCCAGATTGCCAAATTCCGTAGAGAAAACGTGAGGTCTATGGTAAAATTGCGACCTCATACTAGAGCAATTGCCTAAGACACTACGTTTTTATTTCATAATTCAATTTAATTCATTAACATTTTTTATGTATTGATACAACATTTCGTCTAACATTGTTGCTTTCGTCACATCTCTAATTGTTCATAACTATAAACGTCAAGGAGCAGCAGTTCTGGTAAGCACGGTCGTGAACGATTGCAAAAGTTCCAAGTCGCCGGTGATTGCATGCATATCTTTAGGTTGCAGAATTAGTTTAAATCGTCCAGTATATAGGTATAACATCCTATTTATTAAGCTAAGAGACCATATACAGTAATTACAGTAACCATATTAAAATATCACATAACACAATATCATTAAAAGTAGCCCAACAATTGGTGAAAAAGGCTATTGCTTATGTTTTGGGGAGGTGAGTGGGTTTTTCAGTCTTTACTGCTTGCGGTCCAAGTAGGAATGATATTGAAATATGAATTTTACTAAGGTTTATGCCAATATATTTTACTATAGCACCATTGTTATTTGTGCATGAATCAAACAGTCACAGAGTATCTGAAGAATAATTAACGATACTGGGCGTAGTAGCCTACGGGTTTGGCAAGCAATAATGAAAGTCTGTGACAGAGTCATTCTTTGTTTAGACAGTTGTCCCGTTTAGGGCTATATTGTCGTGTAGACAAAGAACTGTTTTTTTTATGACGAGTAGCTCATACCCTTAGGACTAGTGCGGCCAGTATCGTCCATTAACTCTAATTTTTAGTGCTAAAAATTGTCATTAAAAACATCATATTGCCTCGTTCTTTAAAAACCTCATTCAACTTATAAACGTGAATAAAGCGTATAAACTAGCAGAATAAAAACATATCATGTTGCCTCGTTCTTTAAAAACTTCATTCGACTTATAAACGCCAATAAAGTCTACAAACTGGCACAATTAAAACTTTTCATATTCCCTCGTTTTTTAAAAACCTCATTCCACTTACAAACGGGAATGAAGGTATAAACGGGAATGAAGGTATAAACTGGGACAGTACAAACCTATAATATTGCCTGGCTCTTCAAAAACCTAATTCCACTTATAAACGTGAATAAACCGTCTAAACTACGACAATAAAAACATATCATCTGATTGCCTAAGAACTATATGTTATTACAGTATAGATGCGCGGATGACGACAATAAGAACCTCTTTCGACTTATAAACGTGACTAAAGCGTATAAACTAGGACAATAAAAACAGAGAATATTCCCTCGTTCTTCAAAAACCTCATTCCACTTATAAACGTGAATGAAGCGTATCAAGTAGCACAATAAAAACATATCATGTTGCCTCGTTCTTTAAAAACCTCATTCGACTTATAAACGTGAAAAAACCGTATAAACTACGACAATAAAAACATCATATTGCCTCGTTCTTTAAAAACCTCATTCGATTATAAGCGCCAATAAAGTCTACAAACTGGCACAATAAAAACTTATCATATTCCCTCGTTGTTTAAAAACCTCATTCCACTTATAAACGGAAATGAAGGTATAAATTGGGACAATACAAACCTATAATATTGCCTCGTTCTTCAAAAACCTCATTCCACTTATAAACGTGAATAAACCGCCTAAACTAGGACAATAAAAACATATCATCTGATTTGCCTAAGAACTATATGTTATTACAGTATACATGCACAGATGACGAAAATAAGAACCTCTTTCGACTTATAAACGTGAGTAAAGCGTATAAACTAGGACAATAAAAACAGAATATTGCATCGTGCTTTAAAAACCTCAATCGACTTATAAACGCGAATAAAGCGGATAAACTGGGACAATATAAACATATCATATTCCCGCGTTCCTCAAAAACCTCATTCCACTTATAGACGTAAATAAAGTGTATAAACTAGCACAATGAAAACATATCATATTGCCTCGTTCTTTAAAAACCTCATTCGACTTACAAACGTGAATAAAGTGAATAAAGTGTATAAACTACGACAATAAAAACATATCATATTGCCTCGCTCTTTAAAAATCTCATTCCACTTATAAACGTCAATGAAGCGTATAAACTAGCACAGTAAAAACTTATCATATTCCCTCGTTGTTTAAAAACCTCATTCAACTTATAAACGTGAAAAAAACGTAAAAACTACGTCAATAAAAACATAGAATATTGCCTCGTTCTTTAAAAACCTGAATCGACTTATAAACGCGAATAAACTGGGACAATAAAAACATATCATATTGCCTCGTTCTTCAAAAACCTGATTCCACTTATAAACATAAATGAAGCGCATAAAGTAACACAATAAAAACATATCATATTGCCTCGTTCTCTAGAAACCTCAATCGAATTATAAACGCGAATAAAGCGGATAAACTGGGACAATAAAAACATATCATATTGATTCGTTCCTCAAAAACCGCATTCCACTTATAAACGTAATGAAGTGTATAAACTATCACAATGAAAACATATCATATTGCCTCGTTCTTTAAAAACCTCATTCGACTTATAAACGTGAATAAAATGTATAAACTGCGACAGTAAAAACATATCGTATTGCGTCGTTCTCTAAAAACCTCATTCGACTTATAAACGCCAATAAAGTCTAGAAACTGGCACAATAAAAACTTATCATATTCTCTCGTTGTTTAAAAACCTCATTCCACTTATAAACGGGAATGAAGGTATAAACTGGGACAATAAAAACCTGTAATAATTGCCTCGTTCTTCAAAAACCTCATTCCACTTATAAACGTGAATGAAGCGTATAAACTAACACAATAAAAACATATCATATTGCCTCGTTCTTTAAAAACCTCATTCCACTTATAAACGTGAATAAAGCGAATAAACTAGCACAATAAAAACATATCACACTGACTTGTTCTTTAAACACCTCATTCGACTTATAAACGCGAAAAACCCGTATAAACTACGACAATAAAAACATAGAATATTGCCTCGTTCTTTAAAAACCTCAATCGACTTATAAACATAAATGAAGCGTATAAAGTTACACAAAAACACATCATATTGCCTCGTTCTTCAAAAACCTCATTCCACTTATAAGCGTGAATGAAGCGTATGAACTAACACAATAAAAACACTTCATATTGCCTCGTTCTTTAAAAACCTCATTCGACTTATAAACGTGAATAAAGCGTATAAACTACGACAATAAAAACATATCATATTGCCTCGTTCTTTAAAAACCTCATTCCACTTATAAACGCCAATAAAGTCTAGAAACTGTCACAATAAAAACCTATCATCTTCCCTCGTTGTTTAAAAACCTCATTCCACTTATAAACGGGAATGAAGGTATAAACTGGGACAATACAAACCTATAATATTGCGTCGTTCTTCAAAAACCTCATTCCACTTATAAACGTGAATAAACCGTCTAAACTACGACAATAAAAACATATCATCTGATTGCCTAAGACCTATATGTTATTACAGTATAGATGCCCAGATGACGACAATAAGAGCCTCTTTCGACTTATAAACGTGAATAAAGCGGATAAACTAGGACAGTAAAAACACATCATATTCCTTCGTTCTTCAAAAACCTCATTCCACTTATAAACGTGAATGAAGCGTATAAACTAACGCAATAAAAACTTATCATATTCCCTCGTTGTTTAAAAACCTCATTCCACTTATAAACGGGAATGAAGGTATAAACTGGGACAACACAAACCTATAATATTGCCTCGTTCTTCAAAAACCTCATTCCACTTATAAACGTGAATGAAGCGTATGAACTAACACAATAAAAACTTATCATATTCCCTCGTTGTTTAAAAACCTCATTCCACTTATAAACGGGAATGAAGGTATAAACTGGGACAATACAAACCCATAATATTCCTCGTTCTTCAAAAACCTCATTCCACTTATAAACGTGAATGAAGCGTATGAACTAACACAATAAAAACATATCATATTGCCTCGTTCCTCAAAAACCTCATTCCACTTATAGACGTAAATAAAGTGTATAAACTAGCACAATGAAAACATATCATATTGCCTCGTTCTTTAAAAACCTCATTCGACTTACAAACGTGAATAAAGTGAATAAAGTGTATAAACTACGACAATAAAAACATATCATATTGCCTCGCTCTTTAAAAATCTCATTCCACTTATAAACGTCAATGAAGCGTATAAACTAGCACAGTAAAAACATATCATATTGCCTCGTTCTTTAAAAACTTCATTCAACTTATAAACGTGAAACAAACTACGTCAATAAAAACATAGAATATTGCCTCGTTCTTTAAAAACCTGAATCGACTTATAAACGCGAATAAACTGGGACAATAAAAACATATCATATTGCCTCGTTCTTCAAAAACCTGATTCCACTTATAAACATAAATGAAGCGCATAAAGTAACACAATAAAAACATATCATATTGCCTCGTTCTCTAGAAACCTCAATCGAATTATAAACGCGAATAAAGCGGATAAACTGGGACAATAAAAACATATCATATTGATTCGTTCCTCAAAAACCGCATTCCACTTATAAACGTAATGAAGTGTATAAACTATCACAATGAAAACATATCATATTGCCTCGTTCTTTAAAAACCTCATTCGACTTATAAACGTGAATAAAATGTATAAACTGCGACAGTAAAAACATATCGTATTGCGTCGTTCTCTAAAAACCTCATTCGACTTATAAACGCCAATAAAGTCTAGAAACTGGCACAATAAAAACTTATCATATTCTCTCGTTGTTTAAAAACCTCATTCCACTTATAAACGGGAATGAAGGTATAAACTGGGACAATAAAAACCTGTAATAATTGCCTCGTTCTTCAAAAACCTCATTCCACTTATAAACGTGAATGAAGCGTATAAACTAACACAATAAAAACATATCATATTGCCTCGTTCTTTAAAAACCTCATTCCACTTATAAACGTGAATAAAGCGAATAAACTAGCACAATAAAAACATATCACACTGACTTGTTCTTTAAAAACCTCATTCGACTTATAAACGCGAAAAATCCGTATAAACTACGACAATAAAAACATAGAATATTGCCTCGTTCTTTAAAAACCTCAATCGACTTATAAACATAAATGAAGCGTATAAAGTTACACAAAAACACATCATATTGCCTCGTTCTTCAAAAATCTCATTCCACTTATAAGCGTGAATGAAGCGTATGAACTAACACAATAAAAACACTTCATATTGCCTCGTTCTTTAAAAACCTCATTCGACTTATAAACGTGAATAAAGCGTATAAACTACGACAATAAAAACATATCATATTGCCTCGTTCTTTAAAAACCTCATTCCACTTATAAACGCCAATAAAGTCTAGAAACTGGCACAATAAAAACATATTGGGGAGTTGGGTGGATTTTTCAGTCCTTACTGCTTGCGGTCCAAGTAGGAATGTTCTTGAAATATGAATTTTACTAGGGTTTATGCCAATATATTTTACTATAGCACCATTGTTATTTGCGAATGAATCAAACAGTCAGAGAGTATCTGAAGAATAATTAACGATACTGGGCGTAGTAGCCTACGGGTTTGGCAAGCAATAATGAAAGTCTGTGATAGTCTTTCTTTGTTTAGACAGTTGTCCCATTTAGGGCTATATTGTCGTGTAGACAAAGAACTGGCTTTTTATGACGAATAGCTCATATAGCTTACGGCCAGTATCGTCCATTAACTCTAATTTTTAGTGCTAAAAATTGTCATTTAATGTCCTCAACTACCAAATACTGCTAAGATTGATACTGACACAGTAAATAAGGCAATGGTTTTGTGGGGTTATGGAAGTGTGGGGTAATTTCTCTATATATTTTTGTTTATCTGCGATGAGCTGGGTCCTGAGTGATTCCAAGGGCAGATACTCGTAATTGAAAGCTTGATCTTGAGAAAGGCGATTAAGACAAATGCTGATTTTAGCTGGGTCCTAATCTGCTCAAGACATATACTTTCACCGCGTGGATTTGAGCTGGATCCTGAAAGGCGACTAGAACATATACTTAATGGAATTGGATCCTAGTCTGCCCTGCAGGACATATACTCCGAGTTGGACCCTTGATCTGCCTCAGGACATATACTCGTATGCAGAAATCAGAGCGATTTTTTAAGTTAAATTGGCTCTAGGCCAGATTGCCAAATTCCGTAGAGAAAACGTGAGGTCTATGGTAAAATTGCGACCTCATACTAGAGCAATTGCCTAAGACACTACGTTTTTATTTCATAATTCAATTTAATTCATTAACATTTTTTATGTATTGATACAACATTTCGTCTAACATTGTTGCTTTCGTCACATCTCTAATTGTTCATAACTATAAACGTCAAGGAGCAGCAGTTCTGGTAAGCACGGTCGTGAACGATTGCAAAAGTTCCAAGTCGCCGGTGATTGCATGCATATCTTTAGGTTGCAGAATAGTTTAAATCGTCCAGTATATAGGTATAACATCCTATTTATTAAGCTAAGAGACCATATACAGTAATTACAGTAACCATATTAAAATATCACATAACACAATATCATTAAAAGTAGCCCAACAATTGGTGAAAAAGGCTATTGCTTATGTTTTGGGGAGGCGAGTGGGTTTTTCAGTCTTTACTGCTTGCGGTCCAAGTAGGAATGATATTGAAATATGAATTTTACTAAGGTTTATGCCAATATATTTTACTATAGCACCATTGTTATTTGTGCATGAATCAAACAGTCACAGAGTATCTGAAGAATAATTAACGATACTGGGCGTAGTAGCCTACGGGTTTGGCAAGCAATAATGAAAGTCTGTGACAGAGTCTTTCTTTGTTTAGACAGTTGTCCCGTTTAGGGCTATATTGTCGTGTAGACAAAGAACTGTTTTTTTTATGACGAGTAGCTCATACCCTTAGGACTAGTGCGGCCAGTATCGTCCATTAACTCTAATTTTTAGTGCTAAAAATTGTCATTAAAAACATCATATTGCCTCGTTCTTTAAAAACCTCATTCAACTTATAAACGTGAATAAAGCGTATAAACTAGCAGAATAAAAACATATCATGTTGCCTCGTTCTTTAAAAACTTCATTCGACTTATAAACGCCAATAAAGTCTACAAACTGGCACAATTAAAACTTTTCATATTCCCTCGTTTTTTAAAAACCTCATTCCACTTATAAACGGGAATGAAGGTATAAACGGGAATGAAGGTATAAACTGGGACAGTACAAACCTATAATATTGCCTGGCTCTTCAAAAACCTAATTCCACTTATAAACGTGAATAAACCGTCTAAACTACGACAATAAAAACATATCATCTGATTGCCTAAGAACTATATGTTATTACAGTATAGATGCACAGATGACGATAATAAGAACCTCTTTCGACTTATAAACGTGAATAAAGCGTATAAACTACGACAATAAAAACATAGAATATTGCCTCGTTCTTTAAAAACCTCAATCGCCTTATAAACGCGAATAAAGCGGATAAACTGGGACAATAAAAACATATCATATTGCCTCGTTCTTCAAAAACCTCAAACTAACACAATAAAAACATATCATATTGCTGTGTTCTGTAAAAACCTCATTCCACTTATAAACGTGAATAAAGCGTATAAACTAGCACAATAAAAACATATCATGTTGCCTCGTTCTTTAAAAACCTCATTCGACTTATAAACGTGAAAAACCGTGCGCCTATAAACTACGACAATAAAAACATCATATTGCCTCGTTCTTTAAAAACCTCATTCGACTTATCAACGCCAATAAAGTCTACAAAGTGGCACAATAAAAACTTATCATATTCCCTCGTTGTTTAAACACCTCATTCCACTTATAAACGGGAATGAAGGTATAAACTGGGACAATACAAACCTATAATATTGTCTCGTTCTTCAAAAACCTCATTCCACTTATAAACGTGACTAAAACGTCTAAACTACGACAATAAAAACATATCATCTGATTGCCTAAGAACTATATGTTATTACAGTATAGATGCGCGGATGACGACAATAAGAACCTCTTTCGACTTATAAACGTGACTAAAGCGTATAAACTAGGACAATAAAAACAGAGAATATTGCCTCGTTCTTCAAAAACCTCATTCCACTTATAAACGTGAATGAAGCGTATCAAGTAGCACAATAAAAACATATCATGTTGCCTCGTTCTTTAAAAACCTCATTCGACTTATAAACGTGAAAAAACCGTATAAACTACGACAATAAAAACATCATATTGCCTCGTTCTTTAAAAACCTCATTCGATTATAAGCGCCAATAAAGTCTACAAACTGGCACAATAAAAACTTATCATATTCCCTCGTTGTTTAAAAACCTCATTCCACTTATAAACGGAAATGAAGGTATAAATTGGGACAATACAAACCTATAATATTGCCTCGTTCTTCAAAAACCTCATTCCACTTATAAACGTGAATAAACCGCCTAAACTAGGACAATAAAAACATATCATCTGATTTGCCTAAGAACTATATGTTATTACAGTATACATGCACAGATGACGAAAATAAGAACCTCTTTCGACTTATAAACGTGAGTAAAGCGTATAAACTAGGACAATAAAAACATAGAATATTGCATCGTGCTTTAAAAACCTCAATCGACTTATAAACGCGAATAAAGCGGATAAACTGGGACAATATAAACATATCATATTCCCGCGTTCCTCAAAAACCTCATTCCACTTATAGACGTAAATAAAGTGTATAAACTAGCACAATGAAAACATATCATATTGCCTCGTTCTTTAAAAACCTCATTCGACTTACAAACGTGAATAAAGTGAATAAAGTGTATAAACTACGACAATAAAAACATATCATATTGCCTCGCTCTTTAAAAATCTCATTCCACTTATAAACGTCAATGAAGCGTATAAACTAGCACAGTAAAAACATATCATATTGCCTCGTTCTTTAAAAACTTCATTCAACTTATAAACGTGAAAAAAACGTAAAAACTACGTCAATAAAAACATAGAATATTGCCTCGTTCTTTAAAAACCTGAATCGACTTATAAACGCGAATAAACTGGGACAATAAAAACATATCATATTGCCTCGTTCTTCAAAAACCTGATTCCACTTATAAACATAAATGAAGCGCATAAAGTAACACAATAAAAACATATCATATTGCCTCGTTCTCTAGAAACCTCAATCGAATTATAAACGCGAATAAAGCGGATAAACTGGGACAATAAAAACATATCATATTGATTCGTTCCTCAAAAACCGCATTCCACTTATAAACGTAATGAAGTGTATAAACTATCACAATGAAAACATATCATATTGCCTCGTTCTTTAAAAACCTCATTCGACTTATAAACGTGAATAAAATGTATAAACTGCGACAGTAAAAACATATCGTATTGCGTCGTTCTCTAAAAACCTCATTCGACTTATAAACGCCAATAAAGTCTAGAAACTGGCACAATAAAAACTTATCATATTCTCTCGTTGTTTAAAAACCTCATTCCACTTATAAACGGGAATGAAGGTATAAACTGGGACAATAAAAACCTGTAATAATTGCCTCGTTCTTCAAAAACCTCATTCCACTTATAAACGTGAATGAAGCGTATAAACTAACACAATAAAAACATATCATATTGCCTCGTTCTTTAAAAACCTCATTCCACTTATAAACGTGAATAAAGCGAATAAACTAGCACAATAAAAACATATCACACTGACTTGTTCTTTAAAAACCTCATTCGACTTATAAACGCGAAAAACCCGTATAAACTACGACAATAAAAACATATCATATTGCCTCGTTCTTCAAAAACCTCATTCCACTTATAAGCGTGAATGAAGCGTATGAACTAACACAATAAAAACACTTCATATTGCCTCGTTCTTTAAAAACCTCATTCGACTTATAAACGTGAATAAAGCGTATAAACTACGACAATAAAAACATATCATATTGCCTCGTTCTTTAAAAACCTCATTCCACTTATAAACGCCAATAAAGTCTAGAAACTGTCACAATAAAAACCTATCATCTTCCCTCGTTGTTTAAAAACCTCATTCCACTTATAAACGGGAATGAAGGTATAAACTGGGACAATACAAACCTATAATATTGCGTCGTTCTTCAAAAACCTCATTCCACTTATAAACGTGAATAAACCGTCTAAACTACGACAATAAAAACATATCATCTGATTGCCTAAGACCTATATGTTATTACAGTATAGATGCCCAGATGACGACAATAAGAACCTCTTTCGACTTATAAACGTGAATAAAGCGGATAAACTAGGACAGTAAAAACACATCATATTCCTTCGTTCTTCAAAAACCTCATTCCACTTATAAACGTGAATGAAGCGTATAAACTAAGCAATAAAAACTTATCATATTCCCTCGTTGTTTAAAAACCTCATTCCACTTATAAACGGGAATGAAGGTATAAACTGGGACAACACAAACCTATAATATTGCCTCGTTCTTCAAAAACCTCATTCCACTTATAAACGTGAATGAAGCGTATGAACTAACACAATAAAAACTTATCATATTCCCTCGTTGTTTAAAAACCTCATTCCACTTATAAACGGGAATGAAGGTATAAACTGGGACAATACAAACCCATAATATTCCTCATTCTTCAAAAACCTCATTCCACTTATAAACGTGAATGAAGCGTATGAACTAACACAATAAAAACATATCATATTGCCTCGTTCCTCAAAAACCTCATTCCACTTATAGACGTAAATAAAGTGTATAAACTAGCACAATGAAAACATATCATATTGCCTCGTTCTTTAAAAACCTCATTCGACTTACAAACGTGAATAAAGTGAATAAAGTGTATAAACTACGACAATAAAAACATATCATATTGCCTCGCTCTTTAAAAATCTCATTCCACTTATAAACGTCAATGAAGCGTATAAACTAGCACAGTAAAAACATATCATATTGCCTCGTTCTTTAAAAACTTCATTCAACTTATAAACGTGAAAAAAACGTAAAAACTACGTCAATAAAAACATAGAATATTGCCTCGTTCTTTAAAAACCTGAATCGACTTATAAACGCGAATAAACTGGGACAATAAAAACATATCATATTGCCTCGTTCTTCAAAAACCTGATTCCACTTATAAACATAAATGAAGCGCATAAAGTAACACAATAAAAACATATCATATTGCCTCGTTCTTTAAAAACCTCAATCCACTTATAAACGCGAATAAAGCGGATAAACTGGGACAATAAAAACATATCATATTGATTCGTTCCTCAAAAACCGCATTCCACTTATAAACGTAATGAAGTGTATAAACTATCACAATGAAAACATATCATATTGCCTCGTTCTTTAAAAACCTCATTCGACTTATAAACGTGAATAAAATGTATAAACTGCGACAGTAAAAACATATCGTATTGCGTCGTTCTCTAAAAACCTCATTCGACTTATAAACGCCAATAAAGTCTAGAAACTGACACAATAAAAACTTATCATATTCTCTCGTTGTTTAAAAACCTCATTCCACTTATAAACGGGAATGCAGGTATAAACTGGGACAATAAAAACCTGTAATAATTGCCTCGTTCTTCAAAAACCTCATTCCACTTATAAACGTGAATGAAGCGTATAAACTAACACAATAAAAACATATCATATTGCCTCGTTCTTTAAAAACCTCATTCCACTTATAAACGTGAATAAAGCGAATAAACTAGCACAATAAAAACATATCACACTGACTTGTTCTTTAAACACCTCATTCGACTTATAAACGCGAAAAACCCGTATAAACTACGACAATAAAAACATAGAATATTGCCTCGTTCTTTAAAAACCTCAATCGACTTATAAACATAAATGAAGCGTATAAAGTTACACAAAAACACATCATATTGCCTCGTTCTTCAAAAACCTCATTCCACTTATAAGCGTGAATGAAGCGTATGAACTAACACAATAAAAACACTTCATATTGCCTCGTTCTTTAAAAACCTCATTCCACTTATAAACGCCAATAAAGTCTAGAAACTGTCACAATAAAAACCTATCATCTTCCCTCGTTGTTTAAAAACCTCATTCCACTTATAAACGGGAATGAAGGTATAAACTGGGACAATACAAACCTATAATATTGCGTCGTTCTTCAAAAACCTCATTCCACTTATAAACGTGAATAAACCGTCTAAACTACGACAATAAAAACATATCATCTGATTGCCTAAGACCTATATGTTATTACAGTATAGATGCCCAGATGACGACAATAAGAACCTCTTTCGACTTATAAACGTGAATAAAGCGGATAAACTAGGACAGTAAAAACACATCATATTCCTTCGTTCTTCAAAAACCTCATTCCACTTATAAACGTGAATGAAGCGTATAAACTAACGCAATAAAAACTTATCATATTCCCTCGTTGTTTAAAAACCTCATTCCACTTATAAACGGGAATGAAGGTATAAACTGGGACAACACAAACCTATAATATTGCCTCGTTCTTCAAAAACCTCATTCCACTTATAAACGTGAATGAAGCGTATGAACTAACACAATAAAAACTTATCATATTCCCTCGTTGTTTAAAAACCTCATTCCACTTATAAACGGGAATGAAGGTATAAACTGGGACAATACAAACCCATAATATTCCTCGTTCTTCAAAAACCTCATTCCACTTATAAACGTGAATGAAGCGTATGAACTAACACAATAAAAACCTATCATATTGCCTCGTTCCTCAAAAACCTCATTCCACTTATAAACGTAAATGAAGTGTATAAACTATCACAATGGAAACATATCATATTACCTCGTTCTTTAAAAACCTCAATCGACTTATAAATGCGAATAAAGCGGATAATCCAGGACAATAAAAACACATCATATTGCCTCGTTCTTTAAAAACCTCATTCGACTTATATACGTGAATAAAGCGTATAAACTACGACAATAAAAACATATCATATTCCCTCGTTGTTTAAAAACCTCATTCCACTTATAAACGGGAATGAAGGTATAAACTGAAGTTATGAGTGATAGAGATTTCAAATGAGACTTTTTGGGAGAGTTCCAGGTTCTTGTTGTCCGGCAGATATAATATTTTTGGTAGGTAGAGGTTTTGCATTTCTTGGTTTGGTGGAGGTAACAGTTTGAGTCCGATGATCGTATATTTCTATTAGCTTGTGGCGTTGCAATAGCGTGTTTGTCGAGGGTGATTATACCGTGATTAATCTTGTAAAAGAACAGCATATCCAGGTATTCGTGCCAGTATGACAATGGAAGAATTTTGCAAGCCAGAAGCCTTTGTTTATAGATCATATCACAGTTAAAGGGTAGATTGAGCATGTATTTGGAGGCTCGTCGTTGTACGTGTTCGACTTTTCTCATCAGTTCAGTGGATTGAGGAGACAAGATTTGCGAAGCATATCCTAAGTGTGAGTGAACCAATGCAAAGTACAGTTTATGCCGGATAGAGAAGTTATGGATGTTATGTGTGCACCTTCGTATACGTCCTAACATTTTGTTAGCTGCACCAGTTTGGTTTGAGACTTGTTTTGACCAAGTAAGATCGTCATTTGTCAGAACACCTAGGTCGCGTTCACACTTGGTTGTCTCTAGGTTGTTGTTATTCAGGCTGTAGGTATGGATAGTTTTTGCATGCTTTCTGGTGATATGGAGGACTTTACATTTTTGAGGGTTCAGTTGTAGATTAGCGTTCGAAGAGTGTGTTTGGAAGTTTGAGAGATCTTGTTGCAAACTTATAGGGTCCATCTCGTGTCGAATTTCTTTAAAGATTTTTGTGTCATCTGCAAACGCTACAATGGAGGAATTAGTGACAGATGAGTAAAGGTTGTTGGCGTATATCAGAAACAGTACTGGCCCAAGGATAGAACCTTGTGGTACCCCAGATGTTACTTGTTGGTGTAAAGAAGTAGCACCAAGAACAGTTGTTTGTTGTCTACGGTTATTCAAGTACAACTGGAACCACGCTAGAAAATTTCCTCCAAAGCCGAAATCACGGAGACGGTTGAGAAGTTGTTTGTGGCTAACCTTGTCAAATGCCTTTGACATATCAAGATAGATCATATCTATCTGCTTCCCAAGATCTAACTGACTTCCAATCTTGTCAAGAACTTCGATTAGTTGTGTAACGCAAGATCTACCCGGAGTAAAACCATGTTGACAAGGGTTAATTTTGGAAAAAACATGTTGTTTAATATTGAGGAATACGCAGCGTTCCAAGACTTTAGATATGAGGGTTAGTAGCGAGATAGGGCGGTAATTTTCTGCTTGTTCATTGTCACCTTTCTTATGCACTGGAACGACATTTGCTATTTTCCAGTCTTGTGGTAAAGTGCCAGTTCTAAGTGATTTATTAAATAGGATTGTTAATGATGGAGATATTTGTCGGGCAGTTTCTTTAAGTAGTTGCCCGACAAATATCTCCATCATTAACAATCCTATTTGATAAATCACTTAGAACTGGCACTTTACCACAAGACTGGAAAATAGCAAATGTCTATATCATATTGCCTTGTTCTTTAAAAACCTCATTCGACTTATAAACGCGAAAAAACAGTATAAACTAGGACAATAAAAACATAGAATATTCCCTCGTTGTTTAAAAACCTCATTCCACTTATAAACGGGAATGAAGGTATAAACTGGGACAATACAAACCTATAATATTGCATCGTTCTTCAAAAACCTCATTCCACTTATAAACGTGAATGAAGCGTATGAACTAACACAATAAAAACATATCATATTGCCTCGTTCTTTAAAAACCTCATTCGACTTATAAACGTGAATAAAGCGTATAAACTAGCACAATAAAAACATCATTTTGCCTTGTTCTTGAAAAACCTCATTCGACTTATAAGCGCGAAAAAAACGTATAAACTACGACAATAAAAAGATAGAATATTGCCTCGTTCTTTAAAAACCTCAATGGACTTATAAACGGGAATAAAGCAGATAAACTGGGACAATAAAAACATCATATTGCCTCGTTCTTCAAAAACCTCATTCCACTTATAAACGTAAATGAAGCGTATAAAGTAACACAATAAAAACATCATATTGCCTCGTTCTTTAAAAACCTCATTCCACTTATAAACGTGAATAAAGCGTATAAACTACGACAATAAAAAGATATCATATTGCCTCATTCTGTAAAAACCTCATTCGACTTATAAACGCCAATAAAATCTAGAAACTGGCACAATAAAAACTTATCATATTCCCTCGTTGTTTAAAAACCTCATCCCACTTATAAACGGGAATGAAGGTATAAACTGGGACAATACAAACCTATAATATTGCCTTGTTCTTCAAAAACCTCACTCCACTTGTAAACGTGAATGAAGCGTATAAACTAACACAATAAAAACATTATATTGCCTTGTTCTTTAAAAACCTCATTCCACTTATAAACGTGAATAAAGCGTATAAAGTAGCACAATAAAAACATAGAATATTCCCAGTGGGCATCCGACGTTGTTTCAACGTTGTATTTTGGTTGAATTCACGTCGCGAGGTCGGCCAACCTAATTTCAACGTTGGTACAACGTCGTGTATTTCGACGTCGAACGCCGACGTTGGATCAACGTTTTATCAACGTGTGATTTAAACTTTTTTTTTTTAAAATTAACATGATTTTGCAGTCAGAAAAATAGTTAATAAAACGTGTAGATTGTATATAGTGGATCTGCATTGCGGTCGAGTCTGTATACCCAACATCGACGTCGAATTCTGACGTTGGATAAACGTGGAAGAGTGACCTAAAATCGATATAGACAGACTGAGTACGGGTCAGCGGTGATTTTGGTCATGCGCATATTACATTATTATTCAGTCCATCGTTGTTTAGTCAGATAGCTGTTCCGAAGTCTTTTGATAGTCGAAGCGCATTCTGTTAAACTCCTTGGATTATTTGTGGGTAAGTGATCCCATCCATTCATAATATTAAGAATAATTAATTGTTTAGTATCTAAGTTTTGGCTTGTCGCTTGTATTTTCCCGTTTACGTTTGAATAAATATATTTTTTCTCTTGTTTTCCCAGCGTGGTTTGTTTCAACTTCAAGGCATCTTGATCTTTGAATTATTTGTCCGTAAGTGATCATCCTTTAATAGTTTTCAAACCATTTTATTCTTTAGTATTGTAGTATCAGTGGTTAGTTCCCATGGATTAGATTATAATCATTTGAAGTGAAGGGTATTTTTTTAACGTTTCAGCGATCTGTATACTTCTGTATCGACTAATATATTGGCACGTAAATAAGTCGTTAATTTTTTTGTGGTTCATAGAAAGGTTATTTTTTTCTTGTGACCCCATAGTGATCTGTAGAGGCTGATACACGTATTTTCTTCGTGTTTAGAGTAGTAAGACGTAAACCTGAAGGAATCCTTGGATATTTTAAAGTGAATATGCCATCCCTTCATAGTTTTATAATAAATTCTTTCTTTAGTATCTTATTATGTGTTTTAAACCTGTATTTCGGTTTACGGTTATTCATAGGGTATATTTTCCCCCCTGTTATTACAGTATTAAACAGAGACAGCTAGAGGTCTGTGGGCTACAGTGTCGCCAAAGTAGAAAGTGTTGATTTGATTTATTTGTAAGTATGTTGCTTGTTCTATGCTATTTTTATTACTATAATTATACTGTAGGTACTCCCATGCGTATTTATGATATGAATATAGCATTTTGTGATGTCATGAAAAGTAAAACCTCTGACACTGGCACCCTATATATGATCTCATTAACTGAATGTATTTACAGTATGGTGTTTATTTGACCTTTGGAATTTTAAGCTTTTTAGGCCAAAAATACGTATGTTACAAGGTTTTAGGGTCTTGCTTTTCAAGATATCCAAGTTGTGATTATGGGAAAACTCAGGCCAAGATTTAAAGAGTATATATATATATATATATGATATTACATGGCGGTGTGAATATATGAATTTTATCTTCGACTGGTGGAAGCAATATTTTACGAATGAGCGAAGCGAATGAGTAAATTATTCGAAAAAATGGAAGAAACGTGGTCAGGATGATTCATAATAAAAGCAAATAAAATGTTCACTGACCAGAATAATTTATTGAAACGAGCTTTCGGCTACCAGACTGTAGCCTTCAACGGGTATGAGATTAATGGAAACAATTTAACATATATATTTACAATCGGAAGCTATAATTAGTTATGACGTGTGTGTGGTATGTGTTTGCGAAGAGCGTGTGTATATTAATTAGACGGCGTTTATTTCTTCGCGAGAAGAATGGCGTATTGCCCAGGAATCGGTTTTAGAGTTATTGTCCGCTTCATTTGTCAAGACGGTATGCCAAGACTCTAAAGTTTTTCTTCGAAAATTGCCCTTGTCGATAACTTTTCCATTTTCAAAATCAATCTTGTGGTCGTTTGTCCATGCGTGGTTGGCAATGTTTTAAAAAAAAAATACAGACATCCGATTAACGAACAACCAAATGTCGTCTACAGGATACCATGCAAAGAGTGCAACTGGAGTTACATCGGAGAAACAGGGAGAAGTTTTACAACAAGGAAGAAAGAGCATATCAGGAACGTGAAAAACTACACGAAAGGTTCAAACATTGCCAACCACGCATGGACAAACGACCACAAGATTGATTTTGAAAATGGAAAAGTTATCGACAAGGGCAATTTTCGAAGAAAAACTTTAGAGTCTTGGCATACCGCCTTGACAAATGAAGCGGACAATAACTCTAAACCGATTCCTGGGCAATACGCCATTCTTCTCGCGAAGAAATAAACGCCGTCTAATTAATATACACACGCTCTTCGCAAACACATACCACACACACGTCATAACTTAATTATAGCTTCCGATTGTAAATATATATGTTAAAGTGTTCTAAGGATTTAGGGTGAAGGAAAATTCGAGTGTGGAATATATACACTCGAATTTTCCTTCACCCTAAATCCTTAGAACATGCTATGTAATCGAGTGAAATGCCCAATATCATTTATAATATACCCAATTCTCTCCTGGCATTACCACCTTACTATATATACAGAACTCGCGATCAAGCTCTCGGCAACGGCCTCCGTGGCCCAGTGCTCAGAGCATTGCACTAGAATCGCAAGGTCGTGGGTTCAATTCCTGCCGGAGGGCCTGTGTAGTTGCATTTTTCGCAACTGCTCCCGGTTTGGTCTTTAAATGTATACATTCCACACTCGAATTTTCCTTCACCCTAAATCCTTAGAACATGCTATGTAATCGAGTGAAATGCCCAATATCATTTATAATATACCCAATTCTCTCCTGGCATTACCACATTATATATACAGAACTCGCGATCAAGCTCTCGGCAACGGCCTCCGTGGCTCAGTGGTCAGAGCATTGCACTAGAATCGCAAGGTCGTGGGTTCAATTCCTGCCGGAGGGCCTGTGTAGTTGCATTTTTCGCAACTGCTCCCGGTTTGGTCTTAAAATGTATATATTCCACACTCGAATTTTCCTTCACCCTAAATCCTTAGAACATGCTATGTAATCGAGTGAAATGCCCAATATCATTTATACTAGAAATACATGAATGCAACAACCCCTCGCCCGCTTTTATTAAATGCTTTCTTGAAACACCCCCCACCCACCCACCCTGATTAAGATAAGCACACCTGATAATTACAGCCAATATAAAAACAAACAGATATAAAAACAAATGATAATCCTCAAGCTCATTCTATAATTTATGGATAAGATGAACATATCAAAGCAAAACTTAGATTTCATTATTAAATTCTGGTTGTACAAAATATGTTTTTATGAGGTTCCTTTTTTGAGGGATTATTTTTAACAAGCTTTAAATGGCTTCCCTATGTATACATCTTTTGCAAAGACAGAATTAAAAGTCAACAGCTCAAAAATTACATTTATAATAGAGTCCAAGATAAAAACAATTCGGTAGAATCGGATTCTTGAAAGTAGGATTAAACAGACAACGTTTCAGTCGAAATTGGAAATACAGCCAAAGAAATCGCCAAAGCCCATGGCCATGAATGATGAGTATTTAATAATAAAAGTAATGAAGTAATGCCAATGAAGAACATCACGTCTACATAAGCTTATAAAGTTAGTGTTTTGAGTTAGCTTTAGTTAAGCTGATTTATGGTTTGGACGAGCAAAGGGAAAGCACGAAAACGTGAAGCTGTATATTGTTTAGGTTAAACGAAAACTTGAAAAATATAATAAGAATCCTACCGTTGTATTTGACCACGGAGTGAGTGACTGCAGATCGTGTTTTTGTTTACCATACGGCGTTTGGTTTCTTCAAGTTCTCTGGTTTCTCTTCACGATATATTAAACGGGTTGTTTGTATCCTTCTTTTCTTCGTGCTCCATTTCGGTTCGTTTAAATAAACGAAAGCAAAATACTATTTGTTTGAGGAGTTCATAGTTTTCTTCGTCGCTAGTCACCAGTGTCCAACTATTCTTACCGCGTGACGTCGTACCAAACATATATATAAATATATATATATATATATATATAAACTATTTCCCAGATTTCGTCTCCCTCGCTTTTTCTACACGCGTGTAAAGTGGACTCCACGCATGTCGAGATTAGCACCCTCACCGGGCTCCGGGCCTTCGGCCCTCCACCCGGGCTCGGGGAATATACCCAATTCTCTCCTCGCATTACCACCTTATTATATATACAGAACTCGCGATCAAGCTCTCGGCAACGGCCTCCGTGGCTCAGTGGTCAGAGCATTGCACTAGAATCGCAAGGTCGTGGGTTCAATTCCTGCCGGAGGGCCTGTGTAGTTGCATTTTTCGCAACTGCTCCCGGTTTGGTCTTTAAATGTATACATTCCACACTCGAATTTTCCTTCACCCTAAATCCTTAGAACATGCTATGTAATCGAGTGAAATGCCCAATATCATTTATATGTTAAATTGTTTCCATTAATCTCATACCCGTTGAAGGCTACAGTCTGGTAGCCGAAAGCTCGTTTCAATAAATTATTCTGGTCAGTGAACATTTTATTTGCTTTTATTATGAGTAAAATATTGTTTTTACCATGAGAAGATAAAATTCATATCTTCAAGCCACCGTCATCATCGATATCTTCACTAGCGAGGATATCAAAAATATCTCACTGTATATTTCCCAATATCTCACACATTTCCATATAATAAATATTTGGAAGTGAGTAAGATACTGGGAAATCTATAGCGAGATATTTTCAATATCCTCACTAGTGAAGTTATCGATCGCGTGATTAACTGAAGTGAAGATTTTTCATGTTGTAATAAAACGAACATTACACAGTGGCTTGAAGATATGAATTTTATCTTCTCGTGGTGTATGGTGGCCGAGCATTGCCACTGTCGTTTTTGTTGTTTTTTTCAAAATTATTTTAATTTTAAAAGTAAAATAAAAATTAAAAATAAACTAAAATGAAATACAAAGTAAATTTATTTTAATTTTAAAATTAAAAATAAACTAAAATGAAATACAAAGTAAATTACCATCGTAAATACACATCGACTTAAATTTAATATGCAATTGCAATGAAAATTAAAGTAAAAGTTAATTTGCCCATGGCCGAGGGCTGCCACTACCATAATTCACTGCGACCTCATTAAAATTCCTGCACCCGTTCGCAGGCTAGGTGCGGGCATATGGCGCCACGTGCTTCGTCTTCGTTGTGAATAAAATAACATGGCTGAATGGCGACAATTTGCAAACAAACAAAAACAGAAAAGAGCCGCAAAAGGAAAGGGCGGTAAAGGGGACAATAAAGATGGTGGTAAAGATGAAGTAGTAGTCCAGAGAATAAGTGCTGATGTTAGCGGGAAACAGCAAAAATACAATCGTAGATTTACAAAGGGAGAGAAAACAGAGGATGTGGTAGACCTGGACTCAAGTGATGTGAGTCATTGTGACATATATCATTCACTTATACATGTATTTTTATGTTGACTTGTGCTGATCTAGGGGTTATAATGTGGGGGAAATGAGGGCTTTATACAAGTACCCCTTACCCCTCCCACCTTCCACCCACCAGAGTACTTGATCACCAGATCTAAATTGGGAGTTATGGGTTGGCATTAATAGATTTCGGCCCGCTATTGCTTTAGCACACCCCCCCTACACACACACCACCACCACCCACCACCACCACCCACCACCACCACCCACCACCACCACCCACCACCACCACCCACCACCACCACCCATTATGGACCAATCAATGCCTATTTTAGCCAGAAAAGTCAGCTTGTTTATTTTGCAATTGCAGATTCCTTGCTAACCCACCACCACCACCACCACCACCACCACCACCACCACCACCACCACCACCACCACCACCACCATATGTCTCAAAATAATTTTTTCTCAATAATATAATTACATACGCATGACTTTGGAAATATGCTGCAAATGCCTGGTACCCATTTGATGTTAACATTTGATGTTCTCTTGTAGGAAAACAGAGTAAAAAAGCCCCGTATAGAGAAGCCTTCTGCACCAAGCCCAGTTAAAGAACCAGACAAAAAACTCCAATCATTCTACCCAAAGAGTTTGTCGATCAAGGACATGGTAAAACTTGGAGCAAAATTAGATAAGAAATCTGTGACCATCAAAATATACAAATTTGACTTGAATTGTATGGAGTGGTCATTGATTCCATGTGAGGCAGAGTTCATGGTGTCTGATAAACCATTTGCAAGTGGTGGTTTTCGTGAGGCCTTCAAAGCCACCAGTATCACCGAGGGATTTAAAGATGTAACATGGGTTGTCAAGAAATACACAGATCATACCAAGAAGATACTTCAAGAAATGAATCAAACTGAAGATGCACATGCACAAAAATCTGTCCAGATGCATTATCTTGCTAGGAATCTTGCTAGTCAGCTGAAGGAGAAGGTGAAGAAAGAGAATTTGCTAGAGTTTGGTGAAGTCTTTGAATTCAACAAAGTGTTCATGGGAAAAATGGGCACAGGTGAAGTTGTCACATTGGAGGAATTTATCAGTGGTGAATTTGTAAAATACTTAAACAACACTGGTGATAGACGTGAAAAGGATAACATTATTGCTGATAAAGCAGAGGCCTTTTCTCATTACACATATGAGAAGTCAGAAAGAAAGCTTGTGTTGGATATTCAAGGGTCTGGATATACCTTATATGATCCGGAAATTGCATCTGAGCAACTAGTAGATGATAATTACCAGTTCTGTACAGGAAATTTGTCCACAGTAGCTATTGAGTGTTTTTTTTAAAAATTATAAGTTCAACAAATATTGTGTTTTGTTAAATTTATGCAATTGAGTACTAATACTGTATTATTCAATGCATCAATTCACTTTTTTGGTTAATATTCTTTTGTTAAAAACTGTAAGTGAACAATTTCAGCAACTGGCACTAGTTAATGTAGTAACATTGACTATGAATATCTACACTATAATAAAATATTAAAGTTAACTGTTATAATGATGTTTCAAATATAAGTACGCAGTTCTGCATTCATGTGGTTTGATAGTGTTATGGTCAGGTATCAGCCTTTCACATTCAGCTCTAACATTTGGTTCTAAATAGTCGTCTGATATTGTCAAAACTCCAGAATGGGTAGCTGCCTCCTTCAACTGTTCTTCAGTTATTTTAAGGCCTGTAAAATAGAGCATCAAAACGCAGAGGTTAGAGAATGCTCATGTGTGCTCTTTGGATGAGCATTCCCTATAAATGGTCTCGAACTGGTTGCGCCTCCAACTGTCCAGTAGGGTTATAAATACCCTGTATTTAAACTGATGCAAATTAGACCTTCCTATATTGATGTCTACCCTAATGTATTTTCATGCTTTATTGCTATAATTGTTATTTTGAATTCATTAGCAGCTCTACAATAAATTATGTAGATTTGCTAGTGAACTCAAGATAGAGTTGGCAAAAAAACTAATGAATTAAATAGACTAACTGTAGACCTTTTACAGTGGGTGCAGTCAATTTCTCATACCATCTTTCTTATTACAACTGGCAATGGAAAAACACAAATTTAGGTCGCTATATTTAGCAAATAAGATGGTGTTAATCAACGCTTGTCCATTAAGTTGAAGTTGGCTGTAAAGGCATGCCAGCTATAATTAATGACTAACAAAAAATGCATATAATATGAGAACAATGACATGAATGCAAAAATGAATTGACAAACATATTATGACATACCACATTCTTCCAGATCATACTCATCCGGGAAGCTATATATGTGATTAGGTACCCCACTAGGTAAAACTACATCCTTTTGTACTCTTATTCTGTGAGTGTTCCACACAGTCTTTCGAAAAATATCCAGTTCTTTCTGAACCAATGGTATCATAACAAAAGATAGAAGCATTCTTGAAACATAAAAAATTGAGGTCAATTTAACAACTTATCCTTTCTGGCATCCCTTAGAACTTAACCCATTAACTGGCAGTACTCTTCCACTGATGAGTAAAATCATCTGGTATTAGACAGTAAAATACTGAAGTAGGTGGATTTGGGCTCATTGCCAGTTAATGGGTTAAAAAGTGACATAGACAGACATACTGTTCAACCCAAGAAGAGCCCATTAATGAGTATTACAATATTGGTGCAATCTTGATTCTGATTGGTTAATGACCTACAGACAATTGTCAATGTCTTGCCACCTACACGACATTGAAAATTGTCTGAGGTTTGAACAAAACAAACATGGTGGCCGTCCTCAGGAGTGAAGATCAGAAGCGGATTAATTCGGCGAATTTGGTACGTTTTGTTGACGCCAAAGTCACAAAGAAAAACCAAGCGAGCTACACATACAGCTGTTAGAGTTTAAAGCAGTATTTGAAAGAGAAAATTGTATTTGAAAGAGAAAAAAGGAAGCGAACCTCGAACTGAAGACGGTATGAATATAACATTTTTGTTTAACTTTGTAAAAGACTTTCTAAAGGCTTCTATATTTATAATTGTATAATAAAACAATTATTGAATTCGGTTTTTGCATGATAGCTTGTGTTATCAAGCCTCGGTTGGTATTATCTGCCTCAGCCTTGGACTTCGACAGATAACACTTCGACAGATAACACTTCGGCGTTGATAACACAAGCTATCATGCTCAACTTCATCCGATAATTTTTTCTGGTTGCCAAATCTGTTCAAAGATGCATTGGCATGTTATGAAATACATTGATGGATGGATATTCACCATTATTTGTATTAAATACCTATCAGTTTCATTGTTAGGATCATAATGACCCTGGTCTTTCAGCCACCTCAAATGGACTTTGAAATACTTTTCCATTCTTTCATGCAACTCCTTCCACCATCTTTCAATCTTCAAAAGTAATATAGCAGAAAAAAATTAAATCTAGCTGCAATTAAATATGTTAGTCACCAAACAATGGAGAATTTACCTGATTAGAGGTGGAAGGACCATAGACAACAGTGTCATGGGGATCCATATCTCCATGGTTTCTTTGTAAGAAAGCATGCATAGTTGCCATGACTCCCGTCTCAGTGCCCTTGTCCACTCGCAGCATGGCTGACATTAATCTTGTTTTATAAAGGTATTCAAGGTACCACTTTCCAATTAATTTTGGGTCAGAATTTGACACCCAAACGTTTAACGATAACAGCTTTCTACTGGCAGTGTCAATGCAGCCATAGATAGCCAATGGGAAGGTGGAGTTTTGGTACCCCATCAGCTTATCATGACCATGAAATGCATGCACTCAATTTGTTCCTCTTGTAGTGAAATGGCCCTTCTGTCTTTTTTTCTTGCCACCAACGCCACCCCTTGTTTCAAGTCCCTCTGGGTCAAGCTCGCTCATCACATCATAAACTTTGTCCCTGGTAACATTAATACCATGTTCTATCCTAATCTTCTTGTGCATGGCCCTATAGCCCAAAAGCTTACCTGGGCCGTTCAATTCAGTTTGCACCGCTTCGATCACATCCGCAACTCCAATATTTTGGTCATTGTAATACAATTCAAAATAACGAAGGCGTCTATTGAGCGACCTAAGACTCCACGTGTACTGAGAAAAGTCGCGAGCAACAGAATCTAGTACTTCTCTTCTTTGTAATCCTTTCTGAACGTATGTTGACAAAGCTTCTTTAAGATTTCCATCATCTTTCCAAGGTGCTTCTCTCATGTCAGAATTGTCCGCCATTTTGTCGAAATATTTATGTATGCAGGAATTTTAATGAGGTCGCAGTGAATTATGGTAGTGGCAGCCCTCGGCCATGGGCAAATTAACTTTTACTTTCATTTTCATTGCAATTGCATATTAAATTTAAGTCGATGTGTATTTACGATGGTAATTTACTTTGTATTTCATTTTAGTTTATTTTTAATTTTAAAATTAAAATAAATTTACTTTGTATTTCATTTTAGTTTATTTTTAATTTTAAAATTAAAATAAATTTACTTTGTATTTCATTTTAGTTTATTTTTAATTTTTATTTTAATTTTAAAATTAAAATAAAAATTAAAAAAACAACAGTGGCAATGCTCGGCCACCATAGTGGTGAAAATAATATTATCTTCATTCGCTTCACTCATTCGTAAAATATTGCTTACACCACTCGAAGATAAAACTTGTACCTTCGCACCACCATGTAATATCCTGTATATGTATATATGTATGTATATATATATATATATATATATATATATATATATATAAATATATATATAAATATATATATATATATATATATATATATATATATATATAAATATATATATAAATATATATAAATACAGTTGAACCTCTATTAAGCGGCCCTCTATTAAGCGGCCCTTTATTAAGCGGCCACCTTCTATTAAACGGCCACTTGTCAAAACCCCTAAAATATTCCCTGTAATTTACTATAGATTACCCCTCTATTAAACGGCCACCTCTACTAAGCAGCCACGGCCACCTACGAGCGGTCCCAATGGGTCATTCCAGAAAAGATCCATACCTCTCCCACAGAGGAAATTTGTGCCATCCGGGGAGACAAGGGGGGTAAATCTACTTCTGATAATAGTAAAATGTACTAGGACATCCGAAGGGGGGAGGGGGTCAACTTCACATTTCCTCCATGGGGGAGGTGTGGATGTTTTCTGGAATGACTCAATTGGTATTTCGTATTGTTTTTTTACCTGCATTAAATATATATATATATATATATATATATACATACATACAGGGGCAGGTTTCTAAACCTTCTTAGGCAGCACTAGCAAGCCTGGCAAATGGATTTTCATGATTGTTTAAATGTTAATTGAGTTGGACGGGTCAGTTATCTATTTACATCGGGCAATTTCAACAATGGGTCGCACATATAATATATATATATATATATATATATATATATATATATATATACATATATACATATATACATATATACATATATACATATATACATATATATACATATATATATATATATATATATATATATATATATGTATATATGTATATATATATGTATATATGTATATATATATGTATATATATATATATATGTTAGTGACATATTATATGAAATTGTCACCTATCATACATAACTATGTAGAATTTCTGAACAAAAATATAAGTAATATAAATAAGTTTTGTGGAAACACCACGTAAAATATTTCTTTGCTAAGCTTTCGGCCTGTTGACTCAGGCCTTCATCAGAGCAATGACAACAAGTTGTTGGCTCACGTCATTTATAAACTAAGCAACTGATCAATTAAATCACGTAAGAATACAATGGCGTATCACGTTAATTTTATTAATTAGAAAACAAAATCAAGAATGTTCTCCGAATAGGGCACGCCACGTGCTATTTAATGGCTGTCCCTCCTGAGAAATAGTGTGATGTTTTGCGATCTCAATGGATTCTCTTGTTCTTCGCGTGATGTATTGCTTGTCGCTGGCTAAGAGTGATGACTCTTCCCACTTAACACGATGGTCACACTTCCAAGCGTGTTTGGCAACAGCAGACTTTTCTTGTTGCGCTTTTATGCAACATGTCTTGTCTTGTCTTGTAAATTCAACTTGTTTTCAATGGCGGAACAGATTTTTCGAACAAACTACTGGAGCAGCAATGGGTTCCCCTTTGTCTCCAATCATGGCTAACCTATACTTGGAGGAATTTGAGAAGAAGGCTCTTGCAACTGCCCCGTTAAAACCAGGTATGTGGAAACGTTATGTTGATGATACGCTAAGTACCTGGTCACACGGTTTGAATGCTTTGTCTAATTTTCTTGACCACCTTAACAGCATACATCCTTCAATCAAATTTACTATGGAATTACAAAATCAAGACAAATCTATCCCATTCTTGGACGTTTGGCTTTCCGTTAAATCAGATGGGACTTTAAGTCATACTGTGTATCGAAAACCAACACATACTGACAGATACCTTAACTACACTTCATTCCATCATCCAAGTATTAAATCATCTGTGTGCAAAACTCTCGTTCATCGAGCGCGAACAATTTGTGACGAAGAACATCTTCAGGAAGAATTAGATCACCTTAAGTTGGTTTTAACTAACAACGGTTTTCCTGAGAAGATGATTCAAGCTTCTATGACTCCTTCGGTACATCCAGAGCCGAATACACAGCCCCAGCAAGAACCACCTTCAGTTTCTCTTCCGTATATCGGACCAGCATCTCACAAGATTGAGAGGATTCTAAATCGTGCTGGTATGAAGTATTTCACAGTAGTCAACAGATTGTTCAAGGTACTTTTCACACATAAAGATGAAGTGGATAGCTTATCTAAGCCTGGAGTGTATCGCATTCCTTGTGAGTGTGGCTTGGTGTACATCGGAGAAACGGGAAGGAATCTCTCAACTCGCCTGAAGGAACACAAGACATGTTGCATAAAAGCGCAACAAGAAAAGTCTGCTGTTGCCAAACACGCTTGGAAGTATGACCATCGTGTTAAGTGGGAAGAGTCATCACTCTTAGCCAGCGACAAGCAATACTTCACGCGAAGAACAAGAGAATCCATTGAGATCGCAAAACATCACACTATTTCTCAGGAGGGACAGCCATTAAATAGCACGTGGCGTGCCCTATTCGGAGAACATTCTTGATTTTGTTTTCTAATTAATAAAATTAACGTGATACGCCATTGTATTCTTACGTGATTTAATTGATCAGTTGCTTAGTTTATAAATGACGTGAGCCAACAACTTGTTGTCATTGCTCTGATGAAGGCCTGAGTCAACAGGCCGAAAGCTTAGCAAAGAAATATTTTACGTCGTGTTTCCACAAAACTTATTTATATTACTTTATCGCCATGAAAACGTTCAAAGAATTAAAAATATAAGTGCTAGTTTTTCTTTGTAAGGTCCATCATGTATCATAAAAAGGTGGCGGAAGTGTCACGAAAGCATAAAAGCATTAGCAGAATCATCAAGTAATAGCAGTGACACCGATGTGCAAGACAATCACCTTACCACACCACCTAACTTAACTGATGAGGATAGGTCAGAACAATTAGCAACTGATTTAAGTTCATTATCTGTGTCAGACAGTGATAATGTTCATTGGTTGCCTAATTCTGAAAGTAGGGAACAATCTGACTCTGATGTTGAAGACAACCCTGTTCTTTCTGAGCAACTTCCCACCTGGGCTACAAAGAATAATATAACCCGTTCTGGTACCAATGAACTCCTCGAAATACTTAGACATCAGGGACATTGTCTCCCCAAAGATGCACAAACACTGCTAGGAACTCTCCAAGTAATACAAGTAGATGAGAAGTGTGGTGGTACATACTACCACTTTGGTATTGAATTAAATATTGTGCAGGTTTTAAAACAAAATCCTGGCTTTGTTGAAAGCAATGACAGTATATTGTTGAATATTAACGCTGATGGAGTACCTCTTTTTAAGTCCACTAATACCCAAATGTGGCCAATATTGGGTCATTTTGGTGGGATTGAGCCATTTGTGATTGCCTTGTATTGTGGGGAGCATAAACCAAACTCTGTGCATGAGTGACTTCCTTCATGAATATGAAATGCTGAGGGAGCAAGGTCTAACATTTAACACTAAAAAATTTACAGTGGATATAACAGCTTTTGTGTGTGATGCTTCAGCAAGGTCATTTATGAAATGCATAAAAAACCGTGCCTATCATGCATGTGAAAGATGCACGGTTAAAGGTTCTTGGGACGGAAGAGTTGTTTTTAATTCGGGTGAGTTGTCACCACTACGAAATGATGATGATTTTGGTTCTCTATTGTACCCATTACACCAAGTACAACTAAGCCCTCTTGTCAATTTTGGCATACCATGTATCAGTTCCTTCCCACTTGACTACATGCATCTGGTGTGTTTAAGGGTTGTAAGGCGGATGTTGTCCTTCCTTAAAAAAGGCCCACGTGAGTGCAGGCTTTCGTCACAACTCATCAGTCAGATATCGGTTAACCTTGAATTACTTCAAGGGAAAATGCCCAGTGAATTTGCCAGGCAACCTAGGTCCTTGCAATATTTGGATAGGTGGAAGGCGACAGAATTTCGGCAATTTGTTCTTTACACCGGCCCTCTAGTTCTGAGGAATGTTGTCTCTAATGAAGTGTACAATCACTTCTTAACCCTCACTGTTGCACTCTCCATATTATTGGACACAGATGCTGAAAAACGTAAACAGCACTTGCAGTATGCAAAAGATCTTATTGTCTACTTTGTAAGAAAAAGTGAAGAGGGTTATGGGAAAACATTCACCGTTTACAATGTACATAGCCTTCTCCATATCGCTGACGATGTTGAGTATTTTAGTTGCTCTTTAAATTGTGTATCGAGCTTCCCATTTGAAAATAATTTCCAAAAATTGAAGAAAATGGTGAGGAAAGCACAAAACCCAATTGCTCAAGTTGCTAAGAGGGTACATCAGTTACAAATCTCAAAAAATGTTGTGGTGAGAAAACAAAGGGATGTTTGTATTTCAACCAAGATGAAAGATAGTTGTTTTCTCTTGCATTCTGGAAAGTTTGCTTTTGTGAAAGAAAAGAGACTGGATGGAAAATTACTCTGTAATGTAGTATTGCAGTCTGACATGGACAATTTCTTCCACCAACCTTGCTGCTCAAAAATTTTAGACATTGTTCGTGTGAACAATAACAACAGGATAATGAAAAGGGTGCTTCTTGAAGTTAAAGACTTGGCTCGCAAAGTTGCTTGTTTGCCTTACAAGGATAGTTATGTGCTACTCCCATTATTACATGAGAATGAGAGATCTGTGAATATATAGCTGTCAATTTTTATAGGTAATGTCTATGGTGAAGCAACTCTGCTTGGTTTTATTTTTAGTTTTTTGCAGTTACAGCCATATATTTTCTATCATTTTCTGCATTAGCTTGGTTAAAAATATTTGTTCTCTATTATTATATAGATTTTGTCACCATGTGGAAAAGAGCTGTTTGGGTTGAAGACGGTGCAGAAGAGGAAGGAGTCATTCCAGGCTGTTGGGCAAATGACAAGTATGTTTTTTGGCCATCAGGGGCAAATGCTGCAAAAGCTTTGAAGGAAAGAAAGCAGCCAAATGAAAAGTGGTACATGTTTCCACTTGTTAAAGTTAAGACTATTTCAGGTATGTTTTTGTATCTGCGCAACGTGCAGATATATTGCTATCGTGTTGTGGGTCTGTTAACTTTTTGGTGTAACCGCTGACCTGTAATGTGTGCAGTACTGTGACTGTTTTATATTTCCTCGCCATGTTGTATGAGCTGCGGAGCGAGACGAAGAACAACATTATTTGCAAAGAAAGTTAGTCAATTGCAATGCTGTATGATTGGGGTAGTATGATTCAGGGATACTTTAAAATTATTGCGTTTGACCATAGGCCAAGTGATAGCATAATGCAATTTGATATTTGCGCTCATCTCAGTTCAAATATATTTTCCCCCATTGCTATGCTATACGATTTGTTCTAATTCACATATGTTGTACAGAATTTAACGCTCTATATAACCGGCGTGCAAGTTTCCCAAATGGCACAAACCTACAGACGATTGATTTACTTTAAATATGACCGCGTTTGACCGTACGCCAAGTAAATAGCGTAATAATATAATTTGATATTTGCGCTCATGTCAGTTCAAATAGCCCTTTCTCCGTTGTTATTCTATACCATGTTCTCTAATTCACATTTGTTGTACAGAATTTAACGCTCTATCTAACCGTACAAGGGTATACTTTAAACACGCGGTATCCGGTGGCTCAACTGCAATGAAGATATATCCCAATACGACTGTTAGCCGTTAAATTCTATACTTCCGACAACGTTTTTGACTAAAACACTATGCTTTTTTCAGGGTTATATTCTATACGATTTTTTCTAATTCACATATGTTGTAGAATATTTAACGCTCCATCTAACTGTACAAGTTTCGTGGATGGCACAAACCTACAGACGATTCAGGGAATCAGGCGGATACTTTAAAATATGATTGCGTTTGACCCGATAATTGCCATTTGTTATTTGGAGCTCATCTCAGTTCAAATAGATATTTCTCCGTTGCTATTCTACGATTTTTCTTAATGCACATTTGTTGAACAGAATTTAACGCTCTATCTAACGGTATAGGTTTCCAAAATGCACAAACCTACAGACGATTCAGGGGTATACTTTTGACCCGCGGTGTCCGGCTCAACAGCCGTATTGGCCATTGGGATATATCTTCCTGCAGTTAGCCGTTAAATTCCATACTTCCGACAAAGTTTTGCACTAAAACATTTCGGAGACAGGGGGTATTCCTGATAAAACTTTTTTAACGTGACTTATTGTAAACTTGTGAGTTTGGTCTACCACAGTTTTTGTGAGTCATGATAAAAAATTATTTTGGTCAGAGAACATGTGCTTTCTCTTTAATTATCTTATAAAATCTCGCTAAAATCTTATAAGATCTACGTATAAAAATCTTATAAGATATTTCTTAAGATCTTACAAGATTTCCCAAGATCACACAAGATCTTACAAGATCTTGACAAGATTCTCACAGTGGTGGGTTTGGCGCAGATACATGTGCGCATAGCGGTCCTTTTGTTTGTTGAACATGTGATGTTAGGTTACAGGAAACAAAACCTATAATCAACACATGGTGAATTGCATTACCATTTCAGATAGAAAAAAGGTGTGTGATGATTATAACATTACAACAACAGCTGAAGTCAGTGATGAAGAGGAGGATGAGCCTCGCAAAAGACCAGTTAAACGGAGGTGGCTGGAAGACTTTGTTACAGGTAATCACTACATAATTTCTAAAAACAGAAAATGTCTTGTGATGTGGTGACCCTACCCAAGGTCCCCCAAAAGACCTACAGACACCACAAAGATGCACGATCACCAAGTATGTGTTCATGAGACCAACCCATACCCATACAACCCATACATAATACTATGTTGTGTATATAATTTGATTAATTTCATATCTCATGTTTTGTATTTTCTGGTTTTAGAGTCATTTGAAGACAATGATGCTTTTGACAGTGGCACAGTTTCTCCACCACCTAGAGACTGTTCACCATCACCAGATGAAGATTGTTCCAAAGAGGTTCAACCAAAACGATTTAAATCATCCACATGTTACAGTAGAAGTAAAGGAAAAGGCAATCATAAAGCAGTTGTGCCGCACTTCTTGGGAATAAAGTACTGACCAGTACATTAATCAATTAAAATAGAGCAGTGCTATTTCATCCCATACCAACTAGAATTTACATGCCAGTTTGCCCTGGATTTTCCAATTTGTTTTTCATTCCAATGTGTTCTTAATTTCCTCCCTGCAGGTGTGGTGACCTTACCCAAGGCCCCCCAAAATACCCACAGACACCACGAAGATTCACCATCACCAAGTACATGTTCAGGGAGGTCAACACCAATCCATACAGTGCAAACATCAACAAACAATAAAAAAGCAGACGCTTTTCCCATGTCAGAAGCAAGTAAGTACCTGCAGTATACGCACGTGCAGTATATGTACATGCAGTACCCCTAGTATATGCAGAAATTGTTCCGGTCATGTCTAGTCCAACTTAATCTTCGATAGATCTATGTATATATCATTACTTTTCATTTTATTTTAATCTAACGGTGAGCACATTGCATGGGACTTTTCTCGTTCGTGCTCGCCGAATTTGGACTTGTAATTTTATACTTTTTTTTTCACTCTCTTGGTCCAAATAAAAGTTGAAAGAACAAGAACAAACTTAATTCCTAACTGTGCTATTTTGCTCAGAATGCATAATTTGCTGCGGCATTCAAATTTCAAATCGAACTGGTGAGATGTACAAAAGTTCTTTTTATGAAAAATATCAAGAATAGAAGTGTTAATTCTAAGTATTTTATAGACAATGTCACAAGCTTTCTAAGTATTTTATAGACAATGTCACAAGCTATCTAACACTGGTTGTTCAAGCTGAAACGGTTGAGTAGTTTTAGATTTACAGTGGCGCCCAGAAGTTTTTAAACGTCATTGTGGGTGTAGTTTGCGTGTAGCACACGGAAAAACTACACGCACTGAAAACTACACGCACTACTGTCCATGTAGTACACGGAAAAACTACACGCACTACTGTCCGTGTAGTACACGGAAAAACTACACGCACTGTCCTTGTAGTACACGGAAAAACTACACGCACTGTCCGTGTAGTACATGGAAAAACTACACGCACTGTCCGTGTAGTACATGGAAAAACTACACCTTATTTGGGTGGAGTGCTCTTTAATTTGTTTAATGCAATTTACATCCGAGAATTTAAGCATTTCGAACAACACGATTAATGAAACGTTGAGTATTCTTATATTTATGAATTGTATAAACCATATCTGTTGTAGGATGTAAGGAGCCAAAACTCGGCAATTCTGCGGAAACTTGACGAACTTTTGCTGTCAAGAGCAAAAGTTCTATATATGAAGATTGCGTGAAAAAGCGGGTTTAGATAAACTTCGAAATATATAGTAAGGTTAGTCTAACGTTTCGAGCGAAGGCCCTTCGTCAGAGATAAACTCCTCTCTGACGAAGGGCCTTCGCTCGAAACGTTAGACTCACGTTCTCTGTTTCGGCAGTAGCTTTATCTAACCTTACTATATATTTCGATTGTTGTTTCAACACTGCCTACGCAACAAACTTTTATTTCACTATTTAGATAAACTTAATTGTCAATACTGACGATCAAAACAAACTCCGTATAATGAGTATACGGACTTTCAAAAACTACACGTAACCTCCGTGTAGTACACGGAAAGTGCGTGTAGTTTTTCCGTGTACTACACCCAAACTACACGCACACTACACGCAAAAAATTATAAAAAAAAACTTCTGGGCGCCACTGTAGCATAATAGATTTTTGAACCAACCAAATTAATTAATTACAATTGTGACACGGATAAGAAACAGAACTTGCGTCCCAATTGACATCTAACCCCTTACATAGATTAATAAAAATATAGTCAATAACAAAACCAAAATGTTAAAAACTAACTTAAAAAGATACGTCTTGAAATTTCTTTTGAAAACACTAAAGCCTGGTTTTCACTAGCGACATCAGCAGAAGCATAACAACATACGCAAGCGCAGTAAGCACTTTATGGTAGATGATTTCTTTTGAATTAAGGGAGAACAAAGTGTTAAATTGACCATGAAGTGCTTACTGCGCTTGCATATGTCGTTATGCTTATGTCGCCATTGAAAATCAGGCTTAACTTATGTTTTAATTCTTTTGTTGCTTCAGAATTTCAAAAAAGAGTACTGTATCTGTTGACAGAAATAAGGGACAACTTGCAACAAGTTTCTAAGAAATATGAGCCTCAAGACTCTGATTCTCATATTGAAAAAGCAGAGTCAATAGAGGAATTTAATGAAATGATGAAGAGTTTAAACGATGATGATAATCGAAAACTCTTGGTGAGTAAAACTGTTTTAGACATGCATTATTATTTAACTTCAGTTCACTGTAGGAATGGGAGGAAACCCTTGCCACTAAGGGATTAAGAAAGGTTGAACAAAAATAGCTTTCTTCCAAAAAATTATCGTTTTTTTATTAATTTTAATAATTACGCATTTATATTATATTAATTCAGGTTTCCCAGCTTTCAAAAATTGGTGGGGTTAACGTGAAAGACAACGTAAACCGAGTAATGAAAAGGTAATACAATCACTATGTGTATACACTAAAACCCTGGTAACTTGAGAACTTGGATAACTTGTGTGTGTGTGTGTGTGTGTGTGTGTGTGTGTGTGTGTGTGTGTGTGTGTGTGTGTGTGTGTGTGTGTAGATGTAAAACAAATACTGTGTATTTTGCAGGTTAATGTCAAATGATATGTCCAAAATGAACATGCAGGGGAAGAAAGGAAAATTGTCATTTCAGGATACGCCACTATTTAGAATTATCACTGGTAGGCTACACTCTCCTTAACCATACGTTGTTAAATTGTGTATTGTAAGAAAACAATCTCTTTGAAGCGTGATATATATTACTGAGAGATGGGTTTTAAGTTTAGTTTTTCTAACCTCAATTGGATTTACGTAAGTAACATAAATTTTTTTGCAAGTTTTATATATCCACTGGAATTGATACATTTACGACTATATCTTACTCGCCGATATTTCTTTGTGTATTCCCTTGTGAAATCAAAAGTATATCGTACGACTTATCCATTTGTACCACAAACAGATTTAAAATTGGTCAAATAAAAAAACCTGAGCATTATCCAATTAGCTAGGTTTCTTTTCTAAATGATTTGGCGGAGACACATAACCAACATCATTATTTCTCGCATATTTTTAATTTTAAACGCTTAATTTGCTCTCCCAATCTATATAAAAACTACAAGAAATCTACGGATTTACACTAATTTACACTAATCGTTTTTATTATTTTATTTCTTTACAGAGAGTGTCCTAAAAGTTTAGAAAGGAACTGAATGCGACGTTGTGGTGGCAATTTCGTCCTCACTCAAGTACGCCCCAGACCGTCAAGGTGGGTGGTGGTGGAAGAAAAAATCAATGACGTTTAATTATTTATATGATTTGATAATTTAGGCCATCTATTTGATGATTAAGGCTAATAAAAATATCACGTTTTTTATACACAAGAGTGGACTTTATTCATTCTTTCGTCACTAATAAATACGATAATTGTACTATGCGATTATCTATGATAAACGGACCATTTTTCGCAATTTGCGTGGTGTCGATCTTTACTGCCCTTTTTAAATGGAAACTTCCAACATTTTATGTAATAAACCAAACATGACATGTCATATATATCTCACATGTCAGCAATATCTCACTCCCCCATTTGTTTCACCTACTCGTGAGTTATCGTGTGTCTATCCCCAGCCATCAGCCAGTCCTGTGGTTTTCATGAAGTTGCCGACAGTAAGTAAAGTTAACGTCCAATCGAAATAAATTTTATATGTTCTTTATCCGGTAGTTTTTAATTTGCGTACAATCGCGTGTAAGGTCGATTATCTTTGGTTTGAAAGAGAAAGCAGGACTGTTCCAAAGGCAAAGCACCCAAATTTGTTTCTTGCGTTGAACAAAGCTTGGTTAGTTTCGCTTATCCGTCCTATATCCAATTCAAAAATCAAGCAGTTCAAAAACTTCGTATTTCCCAACAATTATAAGAATTATGCGTCTATATTTGTTGTTTTTTTGACAAATACGATTTTAAAAAGTTACGTGATTGTTCATTTGTAAATATATATTCCATATATGTCGCAATTAGTTAAAACATGATTCTGCCGAATTTTCGTCCTTTTTGGCTATTTGCGTGTGCTGAAATACGAACAATCTGTTATTCAGCACTTTAAATATCTTTTTGTGCTACTCAGTTGCCGGGTGAGGTAGCAAAAAATCTAAACATGCAACGAGAAACACTGCGACGTTGTTTAAACGTTGTTTCAACGTTGTATTCTGACGTTGTGAAATGACGTTGGTTCAACGTCGAAATGCGACGTCGATCCAATTTACATATACAACCAAAATCCAACCTAATTTCAACGTCGGGTTTCGACGTTGAAACAACGTGGTTTCGACGTTGAAACAACGTTGTTTCAACGTACCATTGCCCACTGGGTTGCCTCGTTCTTTAAAAACCTCAATTCGACTTATAAACGCGAATAAAGCGGATAAACTGGGACAATCAAAACATATCATATTGCCTCGTTCTTCAAAAACCTCATTCCACTTATAAACGTGAATAAAGTGTATAAACTACGACAATAAAAACATCATATTTCCTCGTTCTTTAAAAACATCATTCGACTTATAAACGCCAATAAAGTCTAGAAACTGGCACAATAAAAACTTATCATATTCCCTTGTTGTTTAAAAACCTCATTCCACTTATAAACGGGAATGAAGGTATAAACTGGGACAATACAAACCTATAATATTGCCTCGTTCTTCAAAAACCTCATTCCACTTATAAACGTGAATAAACCGTCTAAACTACGACAATAAAAACATATCATCTGATCGCCTAAGAACTATATGTTATTACAGTATAGTGTCGGGGACTGATTACATCACCAGAAATTCCGAACATATAAAAAAGGAGTGCCCTTGTTTGTTTTTAAACTGTGAGTGTATGTGAGAGACCGCAAAGAGAGTGAGAGTAAGACTTGAGACAGCTTTATACAATATATTCCAAATAAACTTACAAACTTAGCGACTTGTCTTGGATACATTCTTTGGGAGGCGAAGAAATTCAGGACATGTGGCACCTCCGACGGGATCATATTTGATTCTTACGCAAGGAACTATATAACAAGCGAAGCGATGGCGACTGCCGACAAGACAGTCCCCGAAGAGACCGCCTCTGTATTAGAAACGAATCTAGTACAACTAGGAAGAGCCAGAGATAAAACGGACAAGGTTTTAAAAGCAGGTAAGGAGCATGCCATTTGAAGACACATCGAAACCTTAAAAGAAACACTCAAAGAAGTAAGCAAATGGCAAAGAACCGTCGAAGCAGAAAAGATTACAGCGCACGAAAGCACCGAAGAAATTGACAAGTGGAGCGACAAGGTGGAAAGCGAGATGGAAGAAGCAGACCAAAAGCTCAATATCATGGAAGAATGGTTGAGTGACACAGAAACCAAACGTGAGGACCAAGAACGGAAAGAACGCATGAACTTTGAGATGAATCTACACGAAGCGAAAATGAAATTACAAGCGGAATTCGTCAAACCAGACAGTGAATCGCAAGTAAACAGCCCAGCCGTGAACATGCAAAGTTGCCCAAACTCGAGATCACGAAATTCAACGGGACTTACGCCGATTGGCCTAGATTCTGGGGACAATACTCCGAAACGATCGACAAAACCAGCATGCCACCAGTGACCAAATTATCTTACCTTAGAGAATTGTTGTGCGACAAAGCCAAAAGAGCAATCGAAGCTTTGCCATACACCGCCAAAGGCTACAATCGAGCGGTGGCCATTTTAAAAGATAGATTTGGGAAAGATAGCAAAGTCGTCAAAGCCTACGTTAAAGAAATCCTTGAGTTACCCCATACAGCTACAGCAAACCCAAAGAAAGTCCATGAATTCTACGAGAAGCTTGCGTATTGCGTGCAGTCATTGGAGACGCTTAAACAGCTCGACGTGGTAAACGGAACTGTTTCAATGACACTTGAGAAGTTGCCAAACAGAGGAGATCTAGTTCGCAACGACCCCAATTGGGAGACTTGGAACTTTGTTCAATTCACAGAAGCCCTTCGACTATGGACTCGACGTAACCCAGTAGAGAGCAACAAAACAGAAGATTCGAACAAGAAAGAACGAAGAAACGGAGGGTATCATTTTCAGACACAGCAGAGAAAAGGTAAACAAACGCGAGCGTGTGTCTATTGCAATACGGAAAGACATCGGTCATCGGAATGTGATTCAGTTCTTACTATAGAAGATCGTAAGAAAGTTCTATCTACTAAGAAGCTGTACTTCAACTGCACGGGGCCTTCGCATAAAGCGTCAGAATGTCGAAGTACCACAACATGCAGACATTGTCATGAAAGGCATCATACTTCGATTTGTAATGGGCCAAAAGAATGCGAACCGGAACTAGTGAAGACAGCGTACAAACCAGATGATAACGAAGTGATATCCGAGTGTGCTCGTTCAAATTGATGGGATTAAGACCCACGCACTGCTTGACACCGGATCTGGCAGTTCCTACGCATCAGCTGAATTAATGCCCTGAAGAAAAAACCTAAAGAAGTGAAGACCAAAAGAATAGAAATGATGCTGGGATCGTCGACGCAATTTTCCCTTTCGTAAACGGTCTTTGCCATCCCAGACGGTCTTTGCCATCCCTGACCAAGTTGCATCTTGGGAGCTCGCGAGTTCTCGCCACGCGGTTCACGCACGCTTGCATGCATGCGTGAAAAATGTAAAATGGCGTCAAGCATAAACCTGGAGGGCTTTGACGATTTACTAGAGAGTGCGTTAAATAAAGTCGATAACCGTTTCCATCGTCAGAAACTGACACAAGAAGAGAAGGAGAAGTTTGAGATCGTTGTTTTGGAAAAGCTTCCCGAAGATTACCAGTATGAAGTCAGTGAATGTTGTGGCACTGAATCGCAGTTTAAGTTGAAGGTAACGACAGATAATTTTTTGTCGAATAACTTAGAAGGATGGCTTGCCGAATTTCAAGCTCTTAATAGTGTTACTCTCAGAGCTGAAGTAAAGAAGAAAGAAACGAAAGGTGGCTCCCTATGGTTTTATGATGGCACGTAAGCTGGTTGCTATTTTGGCTAATTTATATGTATATAAAAGAATTTTAATTCGGCGGCCATTTTTGAATAAGGCCTAAATTCTCTCTTAATTTCTCCATGAAGCTTGCTTTATAACTGTTCTAACTTAAGGAGTACATTTTAACGAAGTTCTTAATTTCAAAACAAAGCTGGGTCATATTTTGATTCCTGTTTGCCGGTTGATTAACTCACCATCTTTAGTCAAACACTCAACTAGAATAAATTTCATGGGGGTGCTTCCCTTTTATGCAATCACTCTGTGTTTAAATATCCCTTGTGCTTCATTGAAATTATTTTAACACTGCCGAGAGTAAAAGTAATGTTTGACAAAAGCTTGGGTGCAAAAGAAATGGAAAACATTTTTTTCCATGTTCCCATATGTTATAGAAACATGAGTGAAAGTTTGGGAGAACTCAAAATAGCGTGGAAACACTCACCCTGTGGGCTCGTGTTCCCACTACAATTTCTCGTTCCTCCCAAACTTTCACTCGTGTTTCTATAACTGTATATGTAAGTGTAAACATGGAAAATGTTTTCTATTTCTTAAACCAAAATTTCTCACAGATTAATATAGTGGTATCTTACTTCAATCCTTAGATATAGTGTGGATATGTCACTTGGAGTGTGCAGCTGTCACGGAGGGAAGGATGGTGCACCTTGCAAACACCAGTACCTGATTTGGGCTGCAAATATTGCCACTTGTATCAACTTTGTGCCAATTTCTAACCCAGATGAAAGGTGGAAGTTAGCAGCTATGGCATTGGGAAACACATTGCCACTGTCGTACTACACCTCTTTACGTGGACAGAGCAATGACACCGATACCCATGACGCTGTAGATGGTGTAGATCCACAACAGGCTGCAGACCATGCTGATGGAATTCCAATGACCACCTGTGCCACTCAATTAAATTTGACCACAGATACCCCTAACGCAGTCGATAGTGGAGACCAAGCGAAGCTGGTGAATAATGCAGTTTATTCAGTCCAGAATGCCTGCAGTGTTCTTACAGGAATGCTACAAAGCTGTCAAGATTCGAAACTTTCTGAAGCTGCCTTGAAATTCTCAGAAAGATTAACCAAGTTAGCTGGTTCAAGTTTAACAAAAGGAAAACTGGTCTCAGCACTTTTTGATTTTGGACAGAGTGAGCTGACAAAAGGCAAGAATGGCAAGAAAATTAAAGTACAGCCAAACAGGAAACGCAAGTCAGGAAATTGCAGTCGCCAAGCAGTTGGCAAGGGACGACCTGCAACAGTTGCACTCGAGGTACCCAAGAAAAAAGCAAAGCAAAGCCATGACTTGGCACGCAGTGTTCGTGAAAACCGAAATTGTTCGAAGAAGTCTGGCTCTCATGTGATGCAGTCGAAAACAAGGCATGTATCAAAATAAATAAGGAGAACAATCCAGAGGCCTGTTGAACCGAGGTGTATGATGTATCACTCAAAATGTGTCATTCAAAATCCTGTGGGATTTTATTTTGTTGTGGTCTATCATTGTTTACTTGTATTTCAGCATTGTTATCAACAAAGCATTAGACAAAAACTTATTCACTATTTGTTATTATGGTATAAATACTAACAGTAGTTTACAATAACTATACTGAGAAAGCACAGTCATGCATGCCCTGTTACAAACATATAACTATAGTCATGTTGAGGAAAAATGGTTATTTAAAACATGAGCAGCAGTGTTTTGTCAGATTTAAAACACAAGGGAGTAGCACAAGTGTAATTTTGAAAATCAACATTGTCTAAGCTGAGAAAAGCAGAGCTGAATTGCTAATGAGTTTGATTAAGCATGAATTATTGAGTTTTTGAAGCGATGGTTAAATTTGAGTGTTGATTATTTGAAATACACAACCATTGTACACATTAAAAAATGCAACAAGGCCTTTCAATCGGAATCAAACTCTGGGCTACGAAGGCTCAGGAAAGTACATACATGCTTTCCCCTGAAGAAAGTACATTGATTTCATTGCTGTTTGGCTAATCTGACCTGCCCTCAGTTTAATTAGGCAGGGTCTGAAATTTGCGGTATCCCGATATCCACGGGATACTAAAATTTCGTTTTGGATACTAACTTCTGTTTTACTTGTATCCCGACGGGATACCACGAAATTTCAAAAATCGGGATAGCGGAAAAGGCCTCCGTTGGTCTCCCGATAGCTTTGTTAGCACAACTGATCTATATAAGTCGCCATCTTGGAAATCGTGTAATAGCGTCGTTGATATTTGTCAATCTCGTCCCCAGGACCTTCGCGGGGATGGTTGTCAGCTTGCTACCCGAAGGCCTTCACGGGGATGTTTGAATATTAATTTATAAGTAGTGTTGGGTTTTTTTATTAAAATAATTTCGGTGAATATGCTAAAATATCTAATTAAAAAAACAAAAACTCCTGCGGAATCAGCTCCTGTAGAAGACTTTGTAGTGAATGTAGTCGATGAAGAGGTAGAAGACGTCGTAGTCGTCAGAGACGAAGAGGTACGTGAACAGCAAACTGATCAACGATTTACAGAAAATGTTCGTAGACGTAAAGAAAAGCACCCAGCTGATCATAGACGTAAATACGAACTTCAAAAGAAACAGTGAAGTGCCAGTAAATAATGACAATGTGAACAATGTGACATTATGTCATCAACATGATGTTGGTTTGAGTTTATTTAATTCAGAGTCTGACTCTGAAAGTGACTTTGATGGGTTTTAGTGCAAAATAAAACTGTTTTGATTAATTAATGTTTTCTTAATATATTTCTTGTGATGTACAGTCACCCCGACAAATAGGTGGGATACTAAAAATTATGGTAACTAGTATCCAAAAGTGGGATACTGGATTCTTAGCGGGGATGCTAAAACTTTGAACCCTGGTATCCCATGGGATACTGAAAAAAAATTTAAATTTCAGACCCTGTTAGGTCACGCATGATTGTACTTTCCCAGTCAGTACCGTCAACAGAACATTTACATGATGCATTGTCACTTATTTAACTACAACATCCAGAATCTTTGCTGGTATCTATCTAATTTACCCTGGATGCTGGCAAAACCTTCTCGTAGTTGTAGTTAAATAAGTGAAAATACATCATGCAAGTGGTTCATTGAGACATGTTCATTACTTGTAGATGCATATCAGTAAAATGTCAACTTGGACACTAGGCAGGCAGTAACTATAACAAATATTACCAGGGTTAAGTCACGTTGGCCTGAAAAACAGAGAAAAATCTTCTCGACGTTTCGAGCGAAGGCCCTTGATGAAGGGCCTTTGCTCGAAACGTCGAGAAGATTTTTCTCTGTTTTTCAGGCCAACGTGACTTAACCCTGGTAATATTTGGATTTCAACCGTGGCCGACGCTGTCCTAGAAGCTTTTAACAGTAACTATAACAGTAGCTCACTATTTGTATTTATTTAACAATTTAAGGTGGAATGACCCCCAAAATTTGGGAAAATTTTTTTTGCCTCGTATGTGCCCTAGAGTATGAAACTTTGATCCTATATTGTTTTTACATTTATTTTATACATATAACGGCTTTTTTATTTAGGATTATTAACCGTTAGTGGCTTCGTTGCCATGGAAACGTATTTGTTTACCCTTTGTTTTTGGCCAATAACTTCGAAGTTATTGCCCAAAATTAACCCCAAATAAATGTGGGGTAGCTATGAAGGACTGGGTTCTATTTTAAACTTCCCAGCCCTCTCCGGATCCAGCACGCCAAATTAGCAACATAAAATCGAAGGCCAGTTTATAATCGAAGATATTTTCAAAAGTAAGATGGGTAAATTTGCCACTAAGAGGCACAAAAAGCGGCAATTCACTGGAAATCGCTTTACAAAACGTCCTCGTGTTGATAATGAAGAAGGGGGCTATGTACAAATGCCAGAAAAAGACGCTGGAAAGAATTAGATTTCTTCAGTGGAAGGCGAGACAAATAATGAGCACATGGCTTCCGGAAATTCAGCTTCTTTTGGAAAGCTGCAGCAACTAATCAACGAAAGATCTAACGTTAAAACGTTGGATAATAGTGGTAAAGATATTACTGGTTTCAGACTTTGTGATATGGGACTTATTGCTGATGTGTTTTGTCTGTTGAAATGTCCAGAGTGTGACTGTGTTGGTCTTTCCCTTGAAGAAGATGATGTAAGTCGCAAAGGCTGTGCATCAAAGCTTCGTTTATGTTGCCAAAACTGCAATTGGAAGCATCTGTTTTGGACTTCTAAGCGAACAGAAAAAAGCTTCAAAGTAAACAAGCGTCTTATTTATGGCATGCGGAGAATAGGGAAAGGTCATGCAGGGGCCTCGAAGTTCTGTTCTCTTATGAACATGCCATCGCCATTGACAGCGAAGTCGTTTCGAAAGTCTTCACAGACTATTACCCAACATGTCAAGAAAGTTGCAAAAGCATGTATGAAATCAGCCGCAGAAGAAGTACGTGCTAAGAAAAGAAATGCCGACTCTGATGACACTATTCCTGTCGACTGTGGAATTTCGTGTGATGGCTCTTGGCAGAGAAGAGGACATTCTTCGCTGAATGGATGTGTTACCATTATCTCCATGGATACCGGGAAAGTTCTCGACGTTGAAGCCCTGACCAGCCACTGTAAAGAGTGCAAGCACTATGAAAAACTGGAGAAGAGTAGTAAAGAATATCGAGAATGGAAAGCCAAGCACACTAACTGTAAGGCAAATTACCGAGGATCTGCTCCAGCCATGGAACCGGAAGGAGCTTCGCGTATGTTTGAAAGGTCAGTGGAAGAGAATAATCTGCAATACACAGATTTTTATGGCGATGGGGATAGTAAAAGCTTTTCTGAAGTAAAGAATACCTATCCTGGCATTGAAGTGCAGAAACGAGAGTGTATCGGCCATGTCCAGAAAAGAGTAGGAACGGCACTCCGAAAATTGAAGAAAGATAATCCTGGACTGGGTGGTAAGGGTAAGCTGACAAATGCCATGATAGATAAGCTACGAAATTATTATGGCATTGCTATTAGGTCCAATGTTGGAGATTTGGGTAAGATGACAAAAGCCATCCATGCTAGTCTCTTCCATTGTGCTTCCAGTGATGCGAACCCTTACCATACCTTCCATTGCCCACCTGGAAGTGATAGCTGGTGTCGTTACCAACAAGACAAAGCCAATGGGACAAAACCATACAAACATGGTTCTGGTCTCCCAAAGAGTATCATTCAGCTGGTGAAGCCTGTGTTCCAGAGACTTAGTGATAACAGTCTTTTGGAAAAGTGCTTACATGGAAAAATGCAAAATCAGAACCAGGCTCTGAATGCTCTAATTTGGCAAAGAATTCCTAAGGAAGTCTTTGTTCACAGAGACAGCCTAGAATTTGGAGTGTATGATGCGGTCTTACACTTCAATATTGGTTGCAATGCAATTGTTGAACTTTTCAAGTCAATGAATATTCCTGCTGGCAAGTACACTGAACTCGCCTGTCAAGCTGAAGACAAGTCTCGTGTTTCGCTCGCACAATATAAAAGCACGCCCAGAGCTAAAAAGAGAAGAAAGGTGATCAGAGGACTCAAAAAGAAAAAGGAGGACAAGAACCAAGAAGCAGAGGGTCTACAGTATGGAGCAGGAGAGTTTTAGTGGTTTCTGAAGCCAAGCAGAGGTATATGTAGCTGTGAAACTTGGTAGACAAACTTTAAACTGTATTTTCTCTGTAGACAAACTTTAAACTCGTAACATTGATATCTCAAATTTTCAGGGAATATTCCACATATGTAAAGCTATGCAGTGAACTAGAATGGTAGGATATGCTTTAATAGATTTTGTATTATTTTGGAATATGTATTCTGATTCCGAGTATGTATACTATTGACTAAATAAATTAATAACCACTTCTCTGATCAAAAAGCTTTTAGTCCATTGCATAGACATATTAAAGCTGATTTTATCCCCAAAGTTTCATAGACATTGCTTAAAAACTAATCACGTTATGGATGCTGGCGTTTTGACTCAAAGTACGGGTTTCGAGACTTTATCCTGGTAACCATGGCAACAGAATATGTCATTACCACAAAAATATTCATACTTTGTTATGCTTATAACATTCATACAATTTAAATTTTGTTGAAAGCTTTTTTTTCTAAAAAATAAATTTGGGGGTCATTCCACCTTAACACAACACTGCCTTAAAGAAATCAGATTGAATTGTCTTTATTTAAAGTATGGGTGTTGCTTCCTAATGTGGCGATCCAAATTGGTTTTTGTACTAATTGGAATTCCACAGACATTACAAGAAAGTTTCTCCCCAGTGTGAATAACTAGATGTCTGGTAAGGTTGCGCTTGCTGGCAAAAGCTTTTCCACACTCCTCACATTTGAAGGTTTTCATATGAACTTTATCCATGTGGGTTTTTAACAATGATGTGTGGCTAAATACTTGATCACACTCACTGCAATTGATAATAATAAAACCTTTGCTGTGGTAGCGAAAATTTTTCTCACGATTAAAATATTTTAGGCACTTCATACACTGCTTTTTTGTGTCTGATAGCCCAGTGTCGAGATCCTCCCTTCTTCTTTGGGCTTCATTTCTCCATTCCTAAAGAAACATACACGTAGTTCAATTAGTGGTTGGGTATTGTTCATTTAAAGGCAAGTACTTGTGTGAACGTTTTTAAAAAATTAATTCCCTGGCCCTACCCCTAGGAACCCTAACATCACCTCATTAAATATTAGGCAACCATCCAACTTAGTCAACCATCCAACCTGTATACCCTAGGGGAAATACATGAGTTGGGCTCGCCCAGCTAACTGGGTTTACTTGACTGGCAAAATTTTTTTCAATCACTTTTAGGATACTTTTGCATCTAAACTAAATCAGAGGTGTTTTTATGAAAGGCACCAGCTCAGATACCCAAGTATGCAATCTTCATCGCATGATTATTTATAGCCTGCTATTTGAGATGGTTTGGCATTCCAGCCCGGATAGATAGACCAGCCTGACCAATGATGTTTATATAAACATACAACAGGTCTATATATCCAGGCTGGAATGCCAAAGCTCCATGCAAACCATCTCTGATAGCAGGCTATAAATAATCATGCGAACATCACTGTGATGAAGGTTGGGTTACCCATATGGGTAACAGAGATCTTGGTTGCATAAACAGATATCTTGGCTAGGCGAGATGGCTTGGTTCTCATTGAAACACAAGATGAAAATCAACAAGGGTACCCACCTCCACACACATTCCCTATAAAATAACAAAATATGGGAATACCACGAGAAGGAAGGGATAACTTTATATAGCTGTAACTTACTTTTATAGTAAAGCTTAGCAATACTACCATACTTACATTTCTTCGTTCACCCAATTGCCTCCACATCTTTGATGCAACGGTCGAAACTTTGCCAATGTTTGCATCTTCAAGTCTTGACTTTATTGATGGCTATTACAGGAAATTAAGAATTTATCACATGAATAATTTCACAAACTATAATAACACTACACAAAAGGTGATGCGGACTCTCAACATGATTAGAACACTCAAACAGACGTGAAGGTCATCTTATCATTGGAAAGAGAAAGCTGTTAAATATTCTTTTCAATATTAATTATATAAAGACCACGTGCAGAGCCATATAAATAGTCATTATTATAAATGCGTATTAGCATATTTTCTTAAATAAATAAAAGCACAATAGTAAAGCACTTACGGCAACTTTTCTATAAAACTCATTCCATCCGGTTCTTTTCAATGATTGCAAAGCTTCTCCGTTTGATGCAGCCATATTTTCAAACAAACAAACAATGAAACAAAACCATCAGCTTCGACGAAAAACTTGAACTTAATTCGTGGAGCGCGCGTGAGAACTCGCGAGCTCCCAAGATGCAAGTTGGTCAGGGATGGCAAAGACCGTTTACGAAAGGGAAAATTGCATCGTCGACCACCAGAGTTGAAATATATTCAGCCGACCTAAAATCAATTGACCGTGAATTCGAGTTGAACTGTCAAAAGTGGACAAGCCTGCGTTGATGACTCTGAACAACCAAAACTATGGAAAACTCCTGGAAAAGTACAGCCATCTGAAAGGAGCGAAACTAGACGACCGTGACAACCGCCCACAAATTCCAATCCATGTGCAAGCGAATATGCCATGATAAAGACGACAACAGCCCAAAAGGTTGGGTCACCAGGACAACCAGTTGCTGAAAGAACACTGCTTGGATGGACAGTCATGTCCTCTGGAAGAGAAGAAGCAGAAAGCCCTATCCTGTTAACCCAATCTTCCAGCATGGATTACGAGCAGTTATGTGCCCTAGACGTTCTCGGCCTCGCTGATAGAAATGAGAACGACCAGCTGACGGTGTACCAAGAGTTTAAGGAGCAGCTCCAGAGAGATGAAGCCGGCTTGTATGAAACCAAACTTCCCTGGAAAGGAAATCATCCATCACTACCCACGAATGAGTCTGGCAGCAAGCGACGCCTCGAGCAACTGGTCAGAAAGCTAGAGCGAACCAACCAGTATACAGAGTATGACAACATTATCCAAGAACAACTTCAACAGGGAGTTATCGAAGCTGCGAGCAAAGAGCCTGTCGGGAAGGAGTTCTATATTCCACACAAAGGTGTTAGCAGAAAAGAGGCAGAAAGTACTAAATTACGTATCGTCTATGATGCAACAGCAAGAGAAAGCAACAACCAGCCCTCGCTCAATGATTGTCTTCATGCAGGGCCTCCACTCCAGAACCTCTTGTGGGATGTCCTCGTACGAGCAAGGTTCTACCCCGTTCTCACTGGCGATTTAAAGAAAGCCTTTCTACAAATCAGAATCAAGGTGGAACAAAAGGACACGTTGCGATTTCACTGGAAACCACCAAACAGTAGCCGAACTGAAGTTTACCGCTTCACCCGAGCACTATTTGGCCTCACTTGTTCCCCATTTCTCCTCGGTGGAGTAATAAATCAACATCTCGACAGCTGGGAGGATCGACAGCCCGAGTTAATAAAGGAACTGCGTGAGGGGCTATATGTCGATGACTTGATGACAGGTGGAACAACTGTAGAAGAAACCGAAACAAAGGAAGCAACCGCAATTGAAGTGTTTGAGGATTCAACCTTTACCATCCACAAGTGGCATTCAAACGCCTCAGAGCTGGAACCAGCAACCGATGTACCGACTGGACCAGACGAGATGACCTATGCTAAAAGTCATCTTGGAGGAGCTGAAGAACCAGGAGGGAAACTACTCGGCTTGCCATGGAATAGACAACGAGACACGATGAGCGTCACCCTCTTACCAACCACCAAGAGAGGCGTCCTTTCCAAGCTTGCCAAGATATATGATCCGTTAGGACTGGCATCACCCACTTCACTGACGGGCAAACTAATTTATCGTGACATCTGCGACGCGAAAATTCCGTGGGATGCAAACCTACCAGAACCGCTAGCCAAACGATGGAAAGAATGGAATAGCCGCCTTGAAACCTTTACCATTCCTCGAGCGCTCACACCACATCATCAGCCAGTTTTAGAAACCACTCTGCATGGATTCGGAGATGCAAGTTCTTGTGGAGTATGTGCAGCAGTTTATGCTGTTGTCAAGCAAGAACAAGGAATCACCCAAGGACTTGTTTGTGCCAAATCAAGAATTGCTAAACACAATTTAACAATTCCTCGCCTTGAGCTGATATCTGGACACATGGCGGCGAACCTCGTGAGCAACGTACAAGCAGCCCTCAGCACCCAACAGGTGACCATTCACTGTTGGCTCGACTCGACAGTGGCCCTTTATTGGATAAACGACCAAGGTGAGTATCGTCAGTTTGTGGCTAATCGTGTACACAAAATCCGACAGCATGACCAAATCGCATGGCATCACGTCCCAACGGTGGACAACCCAGCAGATGTAGGAAGTCGGGGAGGGAATGTCGTGAACAACCGGTCGTGGAGAGAGGTCCAGCTTGGTTAAGCAATCCATCTGAGTGGCCACCAGACAAAACACTAGAACCAAATCTAGACACCAGATCAGAAGCTAAGGTAGCGAAAGAGATCTTCAACATAGCCATAGCCAAGCAAGAGGAGTTCGACCAATTGCTCGCCAAACACCCGCTTCCTAAACTATTAAGGATCGGCGCGTGGATATGTCGTTTCATCAATAATTGCAGGAGCCGGTCCCAAGAAAGAGAGGCTGGTCCGATTAAAACGCAATAAATCAAACAGCAACAACTATGGTGGATACGGCGAGCCCGGAAAGCAGTACAAGAAGATCGCCGTTTCCAAGCAGATCAAGTGCTAGAATGTCGAGGAAGAATTGTTGGAGAATACCCGATCTATTTGCCTGACACGCACCAGTTCACTGCACTAGTGGTACACGAAGCACACATCTCTACCCTACATGGAAGGATCGGGATCACAATGGCTAAAGTTAGAGAAACCTATTGGGTACCTCGTCTCCGTCACTTGGTAAAGGAAATAAGGAGTGGCTGTGACGGTTGCAAGAGGTTCCGAGACAAAGCATATCAAGCCCCACCACCTGGAAATCTACCCACCACCAGAACACAGGGATCAACGCCATACCAAGCACTCGGTGTAGACTTCGCAGGTCCGATCAAGTTCTTACTCAAGCCTAAGAAGGAAGCAAAGGCCTATCTGGTCCTGTATGCATGCAGTCTTACAAGAGCTGTACACCTAGACTTAGTGAAATCCTTAGATACCAAAGAGTTCATCTTCAGCCTAAAGAAATTCATAGCGCGCCGTGGGAGACCCGAGATAATCTATTCAGATAATGCCACCACTTTCAAGGCCGCCGCAAAATGGATAAAACAAGTAAGAGAAGACGAAAAGCTCCACAACCTCCTTGCAAACCGTGCTATCGAATGGCGCTTCAACTTGAGTAGCGCCCCTTGGTGGGGAGGCCAATTCGAACGACTGATAGGACTGTTCAAGAACGCTTTTTACAGGTCTATTGGCAATGGTATCCTGAGCTGGACGGAGCTAGAAGAAGTGGTGTTAGACAATCGACCCCTCAACTATTTAGAAGATGACGTACAGTTGCCGGTCCTCCACCAAATTCTATCCTCCACACCAACCCAACTCATCTACCCGACTTAGAAGAATACCATGTAGAAGAGAAAGACCTGAGGAAGAGAGCTAAATTCTTGCTGAAATGTAAACAAGCGATGTGGAACAGGTGGACGCGCGAGTATGTCCGAGGTCTTCGCGAGCAGCATCGCCTATCCCGAGCAAGAGAAACACCAAATCAACCAAGCATTGCCATCGGAGAGGTCGTCATCATCAAGGATGATCAAAAACCCAGAAACGTGTGGAAGCTAGCAGTGGTCAACCAACTCATCACGGGCAGAGATGGCACAGTACGAACAGCCAAACTGAAAACTGGTAATGGTTACTTAGAACGAGCTATTCAACACCTTTACCCACTAGAATTGGCATGTGACAAAGAACAGACCATCCAACTGAACCCAAAGGCTCCAGAGTTCACACCAAGACCGAAACGAGATGCTGCCGCAGCAGCTTCACTATGAATACAAGAAATTGCCAGCCAAGATCAGAGTGAAGCATAAACACTACCATTGAACATCAGATTAACTAACTTTTTATTTTGTTAGAAACTTTAGTTGATTAACCCAGTCCACGAGAGTGCATGTATATCTCAACTGAGAATATACATGGGGGATTGTGTCGGGGACTGGGGTCTGATTACATCACCGGAAATTCCGAACATATAAAAAAGGAGTGCCTTGTTTGTTTTTAAAATGTGAGTGTATGTGAGAGACCGCAAAGAGAGTGAGAGTAAGACTTGAGACAGCTTTCTACAATATATTCCAAATAAACTTACAAACTTAGTGACTTGTCCTGGATACATTCTTTGGGAGGCGAAGAAATTCAGGACAATAGATACACAGATGACGACAATAAGAACCTCTTTCGACTTATAAACGTGAATAAAGCGGATAAACTAGGACAGTAAAAACATATCATATTGCTTCGTTCTTCAAAAACCTCATTCCACTTATAAACGTGAATGAAGCGTATAAACTAGCACAATAAAAACATATCATATTGCCTCGTTCTTCAAAAAACTCATTCCACTTATAAACGCCAATAAAGTCTAGAAACTGGCACAATAAAAACTTATCATATTCTCTCGTTGTTTAAAAACCTCATTCCACTTATAAACGGGAATAAAGCGTATAAACTAGCACAATAAAAACATAGAATATTGCCTCGTTCTTTAAAAACCTCAATCGACTTATAAACGTGAATAAAGTGTATAAACTACGACAATAAAAACATATCATATTGCCTCGTTCTTTAAAAACATCATTCGACTTATAAACGCCAATAAAGTCTAGAAACTGGCACAATAAAAACTTATCATCTTCCCTCGTTGTTTAAAAACCTCATTCCACTTATAAACGGGAATGAAGGTATAAACTGGGACAATACAAACCTATAATATTACCTCGTTCTTTAAAAACTTCATTCCATTTATAAACGTGAATAAAGCGTATAAACTAGCACAATAAAAACATATCATATTGCCTCGTTCTTTAAAAACCTCATTCGACTTATAAACGTGAATAAAGCGTATAAACTACGACAATAAAAATTTATCATATTCCCTCGTTGTTTAAAAACCTCATTCCACTTATAAACGGGAATGAAGGTATAAACTGGGACAATACAAACCTATAATATTGCCTCGTTCTTCAAAAAACTCATTCCACTTATAAACGTGAATAAAACGTCTAAACTACGACAATAAAAACATATGATCTGATTGCCTAAGAATTATATCTTATTACAGTATAGATGCACAGATGACGAGGATAAGAAACTCTTTCGACTTATAAACGTGAATAAAGCGGAAAAACTAGGACAGTAAAAACATATCATATTGCTTCGTTCTTCAAAAACCTCATTCCACTTATAAACGTGAATGAAGCGTATAAACTAACGCAATAAAAACATATCATATTGCCTCGTTGTTTAAAAACCTCATTCCACGTATAAACGGGAATGAAGGTATAAACTGGGACAATACAAATCTATAATATTGCCTCGTTCTTCAAAAAACTCATTCCACTTATAAACGTGAATAAAACGTCTAAACTACGACAATAAAAACATATCATCTGATTGCCTAAGAATTATATCTTAATACAGTATAGATGCACAGATGACGACAATAAGAAACTCTTTCGACTTATAAACGTGAATAAAGCGAATAAACTAGGACAGTAAAAACATATCATATTGCTTCGTTCTTCAAAAATCTCATTCCACTTATAGACGTGAATGAAGCGTATAAACTAACGCAATAAAAAACATATCATATTGCCTCGTTCTTTAAAAACCTCATTCCACTTATAAACGTGAATAAAGCGTATAAACTAGCACAATGAAAACATATCATGTTGCCTCGTTCTTTAAAAAGCTCGTTCGCCTTATAAACGTGAAAAAAAACGTATAAACTATGACAATAAAAACATCATATTGCCTCGTTCTTTAAAAACTTAATTCGACTTATAAACGCCAATAAAGTCTAGAAACTGGCACAATAAAAACTTATCATCTTCCCTCGTTGTTTAAAAACCTCATTCCACTTATAAACGGGAATGAAGGTATAAACTGGGACAATACAAACCTATAATATTACCTCGTTCTTTAAAAACTTCATTCCATTTATAAACGTGAATAAAGCGTATAAACTAGCACAATAAAAACATATCATATTGCCTCGTTCTTTAAAAACCTCATTCGACTTATAAACGTGAATAAAGCGTATAAACTACGACAATAAAAATTTATCATATTCCCTCGTTGTTTAAAAACCTCATTCCACTTATAAACGGGAATGAAGGTATAAACTGGGACAATACAAACCTATAATATTGCCTCGTTCTTCAAAAAACTCATTCCACTTATAAACGTGAATAAAACGTCTAAACTACGACAATAAAAACATATGATCTGATTGCCTAAGAATTATATCTTATTACAGTATAGATGCACAGATGACGAGGATAAGAAACTCTTTCGACTTATAAACGTGAATAAAGCGGAAAAACTAGGACAGTAAAAACATATCATATTGCTTCGTTCTTCAAAAACCTCATTCCACTTATAAACGTGAATGAAGCGTATAAACTAACACAATAAAAACATATCATATTGCCTCGTTGTTTAAAAACCTCATTCCACTTATAAACGGGAATGAAGGTATAAACTGGGACAATACAAATCTATAATATTGCCTCGTTCTTCAAAAAACTCATTCCACTTATAAACGTGAATAAAACGTCTAAACTACGACAATAAAAACATATGATCTGATTGCCTAAGAATTATATCTTATTACAGTATAGATGCACAGATGACGACAATAAGAAACTCTTTCGACTTATAAACGTGAATAAAGCGGATAAACTAGGACAGTAAAAACATATCATATTGCTTCGTTCTTCAAAAACCTCATTCCACTTATAGACGTGAATGAAGCGTATGAACTAACGCAATAAAAAACATATCATATTGCCTCGTTCTTTAAAAACCTCATTCCACTTATAAACGTGAATAAAGCGTATAAACTAGCACAATGAAGACATATCATGTTGCCTCGTTCTTTAAAAAGCTCGTTCGCCTTATAAACGTGAAAAAACCGTATAAACTATGACAATAAAAACATCATATTGCCTCGTTCTTTAAAAACTTAATTCGACTTATAAACGCCAATAAAGTCTAGAAACTGGCACAATAAAAACTTATCATCTTCCCTCGTTGTTTAAAAACCTCATTCCACTTACAAACGGGAATGAAGGTATAAACTGGGACAATACAAACCTATATTACCTCGTTCTTTAAAAACCTCATTCCATTTATAAACGTGAATAAAGCGTATAAACTAGCACAATAAAAACATATCATATTGCCTCGTTCTTTAAAAACCTCATTCGACTTATAAACGAGAAAAAACCGTATAAACTACGACAATAAAAAGATAGAATATTGCCTCGTTCTTTAAAAACCTGAATTGACTTATAAACGCGAATAAAGCAGATAAACTAGGACAATAAAAACACATCATATTGCCTCGTTCTTCAAAAACCTCATTCCACTTATAAACATAAATGAAGTGTATAAAGTAACACAATAAAAACACATCATATTGCCTCGTTCTTTAAAAACCTCATTCGACTTATAAACGTGAATAAAGCGTATAAACTACGACAATAAAAACATCATATTGCCTCGTTCTTTAAAAACCTCATTCGACTTATAAACGCGAATAAAGTCTAGAAACTGGCACAATAAAAACTTATCATATTCCCTCGTTGTTTAAAAACCTCATTCCATTTATAAACGGGAATGAAGGTATAAACTGGGACAATACAAACCTATAATATTGCCTCGTTCTTCAAAAAACTCATTCCACTTATAAACGTGAATAAAACGTCTAAACTACGACAATAAAAACATATCATCTGATTGCCTAAGAATTATATCTTATTACAGTATAGATGCACAGATGACGACAATAAGAAACTCTTTCGACTTATAAACGTGAATAAAGCGGATAAACTAGGACAGTAAAAACATATCATATTGCTTCGTTCTTCAAAAACCTCATTCCACTTATAGACGTGAATGAAGCGTATGAACTAACGCAATAAAAAACATATCATATTGCCTCGTTCTTTAAAAACCTCATTCCACTTATAAACGTGAATAAAGCGTATAAACTAGCACAATGAAGACATATCATGTTGCCTCGTTCTTTAAAAAGCTCGTTCGCCTTATAAACGTGAAAAAACCGTATAAACTATGACAATAAAAACATCATATTGCCTCGTTCTTTAAAAACTTAATTCGACTTATAAACGCCAATAAAGTCTACAAACTGGCACAATTAAAACTTATCATATTCCCTCGTTGTTTAAACACCTCATTCCACTTATAAACGGGAATGAAGGTATAAACTGGGACAGTACAAACCTATAATATTGCCTCGTTCTTCAAAAACCTCATTCCACTTATAAACGTGAATAGACCGTCTAAACTACGACAATAAAAACATATCATCTGATTGCCTAAGAACTATATGTTATTACAGTATGGATGCACAGATGACGATAATAAGAACCTCTTTCGACTTACAAACGTGAATAAAGTGTATAAACTAGGACAATATAAACATAGAATATTGTCTCGTTCTTTAAAAACCTCAATCGACTTATAAACGCGAATAAAGCGGATAAACTTGGACAATAAAAACATATCATATTGCCTCGTTCTTCAAAAACCTCATTACACTTATAAACGTGAATGAATCGTATGAACTAACACAATAAAAACATATCATATTGCCTCGTTCTTTAAAAACCTCATTCCACGTATAAACATGAATAAAGCGTATAAACTACGACAATAAAAACATATCATATTGCCTCATTCTTTAAAAACCTCATTCGACTTATAAACGCCAATAAAGGCTAGAAACTGGCACAATAAAAACTTATCATATTCCCTCGTTGTTCAAAAACCTCATTCCACTTATAAACGGGAATGAAGGTATAAACTGGGACAATACAAACCTATAATATTGCCTCGTTCTTCAAAAACCTCATTCCACTTATAAACGTGAATGATGCGTATAAACTAACACAATAAAAACATATATCTCCCCGTTCTTTAAAAACCTCATTCCACATATAAACGTGAATAAAGCGTATAAACTAGCACAAAAAAAATAAACATTGCCTTGTTCTTTAAAAACCTCATTCGACTTATAAACGCGAAAAAAACGTATAAACTACGACAATAAAAACGTGGAATATTGCCTCGTTCTTTAAAAATCTCAATCGGCTTATAAACGCGAATAAAGCGGATAAACTGGGACAATAAAAACATATCATATTGCCTCGTTCCTCAAAAACCTCATTCCACTTATAAACGTAAATGAAGTGTATAAACTAGTACAATGAAAACTTATCAGATTCCCTCGTTGTTTAAAAAGCTCATTCCACTTAGGCCTATAAACGGGAATGAAGGTATAAACTGGGACAGTACAAACCTATAATATTGCCTCGTTCTTCAAAAACCTCATTCCACTTATAAACGTGAAAAAACCGTCTGAACTAGGCTACGACAATAAAAACATATCATCTGATTGCCTAAGAACTATATGTTATTACAGTATAGATGCACAGATGACGACAATAAGAACCTCTTTCGACTTATAAACATGAATAAAGCGGATAAACTAGGACAGTAAAAACATCATATTGCTTCGTTCCTCAAAACCCTCATTGCACTTATAAACGTGAATGAAGCGTATAAACTAACGCAATAAAAACATATCATATTGCCTCGTTCTTTAAAAACCTCATTCCACTTATAAACGTGAATAAAGTGTATAAACTACGACAATAAAAGCATATCATATTGCCTCGTTCTTTAAAAACCTCATTAGCATTATAAACGCCAATAAAGTCTAGAAATTGGGACAATAAAAACATATCATATTGCCTCGTTCTTCAAAAACCTCATTCCACTTATAAACATAAATGAAGCGTATAAAATAACACAATAAAAACACATCATATTGGCTCGTTCTTCAAAAACCTCATTCCACTTATAAACGTGAATGAAGCGTATGAACTAACACAATAAAAACATATCATATTGCCTCGTTCTTTAAAAACCTCATTCCATTTATAAACGTGAATAAAGCGTATTAGCTAGCACAATAAAAACATGTCATATTCCCTTGTTCTTTAAAAACCTCATTCGACTTAGAAACGTGAGTAAAGCGTATAAACTACGACAATAAAAACATATATTGCCTCGTTCTTTAAAAACCTCATTCGACTTATAAACGCCAATAAAGTCTAGAAACTGGCACAATAAAAATTTATCATATTCCCTCGTTGTTTAAAAACCTCATTCCACTTATAAACGGGAATGAAGGTATAAACTGGGACAGTACAAACCTATAATATTGCCTCGTTCTTCAAAAAACTCATTCCACTTATAAACGTGAATAAAACGTCTAAACTACGACAATAAAAACATATAATCGGATTGCCTAAGAACGATATGTTATTACAGTATAGATGCACAGATGACGACAATAAGAACCTCTTTCGACTTATAAACGTGAATAAAGCGGATAAACTAGGACAATAAAAACATATCATATTGCTTCGTTCTTCAAAAACCTCATTCCACTTATAAACGTGAATGAAGCGTATAAACTAACGCAGTAAAAACATATGATATTGCCTCGTTCTCTAAAAACTTCATTCCACTTACAAACGTGATTAAAGGATATAAACTAGCACAATAAAAACATATCATGTTGCCTCGTTCTTTAAAAACCTCATTCGCCTTATAAACGTGAAAAAACCGTATAAACTATGACAATAAAAACATCATATTGCGTCGTTGTTTAAAAACTTAATTCGACTTATAAACATAAATGAAGCGGATAAAGTAACACAATAAAAACACATCATATTGCCTCGTTCTTTAAAAACCTCATTCGACTTAGAAACGTGAATAAAGCGTATAAAGTAACACAATAAAAACATATCATATTGCCTCGTTCTTCAAAAACCTCATTCCACTTATAAACGTGAATGAAGCGTATGAACTAACACAATAAAAACACATCATATTGCCTCGTTCTTTAAAAACCTCATTCGACTTATAAACGTGAATAAAGCGTATAAACTACGGCAATAAAAACATATCATATTGCCTCGTTCTTTAAAAACCTCATTCGACTTATAAACGCCAATAAAGTCTAGAAACTGTCACAATAAAAACTTATCATTTTCCCTTGTTGTTTAAAAACCTCATTCCACTTATAAACGGGAATGAAGGTATAAACTGGGACAATACAAACACCTATAATATTGCCTTGTTCTTCAAAAACCTCATTCCACTTATAAACGTGAATAAACCGTCTAAACTACGACAATAAAAACATATCATATTAAATATGCACCTTCTCAAAAGATTGAAAGTGTTGATTTAGAAAAAATCGAACAATACGCTATCAATGAAGGATCATAATATATTCAGTTTCTTCTTTAATATATAATTTTAGAATATTTGCAACAAGCACCGTTCCAACATTTTTTCTACTTCATAAAACATGCACAATACACCATAACTACATCGATCCTTTCCTTCTCAATTGACATTCCAAATCACTGTTGAAACAGTCATTAACAAACCAAAACAAAACGTTCCTCTTAAACTGTGTCATTTTCCTTGTTAGCTTCAAATACATATTAAGTCTACGAAAACCTTGCTCACAAGATTCCGTATTTGTACCATGTATTTCAGAAAAAGTTGTATAGAACTTGGGGGGGCCGGCACACTTTTTTTTATTTTGCCAAAAACAACCTCAAAAAGTTGGAATTCGATGGGGAAGGTCGTCTGAAAGGGTAAACTGTTTTCTTCCACTTTTCAAAGTATAAGCGGTCGGAAAATGGGTTTTGAGAAATATGGAAAATTAGCTGTCCCATTAAAACACCTCATAGGAGCTTGAATTTAATGAATACTCCGATAAATTGGAAATAGTATAGGACTTGGGGGTGCCGGCACACTTTTTTTATTTTACCAAAAACACCCTCAAAATGTTGGGATTCATCGGGAAAGGATGTTTGAAAGGGTGAACTCTTTTTTTCCATTTTTCAAAGTATAAGCAGACCGAAAAATGGGTTTTAAGAAGTACGGAAGATTTCTCCCTTTTCAATAGAGTTTTGGTTTTAGTTTTGGTTTTGGTTTTGGTTTTGGGGGGTTAACGCAGAGTTTAGTTGGTTTCCGGTTTCTGTTCAGATACTTTTGTTTTATGTTGGTAAACATGTTTTCCCACAGTTACACCACCAGATAACAGTCCGAGACATGGTATATACGGCGTGATCATGGCTACAACTTTACCAACGTCACTCTTTAAAAGTTTATCCTTTTGTAGCTCAGTGTCTAGCGTCTCAGAGCTTTCTACGGCGTCCAAACCACCGAGAACATTAGAGAATCTACTAATCAACATATCAGTCAAGAATTCATTAGCTCTTTCCATCCTTTTAGCCTCATATTCAGCGTACAGCTTATCCACAACCTTTACCGACGCTTTTCTGATGTAGCTGACTGACTGAGTTACCTCACCATCCTCTGATAGTTTTATCAGGTCACTCCTCTTCTTGGTGTCATCGGTTGGTGGGGACACTGGGTTGGTTTCCTCAACCTTTTTTAAATCATTGACGAGCTTATCAACGAGGTTGGGGATTTCGGTAGGTATTTCCGTTTCCAGATCCCCAACAGATGTTTCGACTGATTCCACGGCGGGTGCCTTGATTTCCCCCCCAACTTTTACTGTTTTAGTTTTCCTTTCAGCCATCTTACTGTGGACCAGATTCTGGGATGACCACCTTATACGCGTACGGATGCCTTAACATAATCTCAAGCCTAGCGTATTTGTTTTCTTTTAACTTTTCAGTTACCTCCATAACCTCATTACGGTCTAAACCACCCAGGTAGTCATCAGTGATAACCTTCATGTCGGTTTTGTTGGGGTTGTAGAACGTTACTAGTTTGCTGATATTCTCCCTATAAGGTTTTGTGATAGCTGTTAGTTGTTGTGTGATTACAATAGTTGACAGATTGTAGTGTCGGGCGCTGAAGGCTAATTTAACCAACTCACTTGTTCTGTTCTTTACGGTTTGTCCACTAGCACAGTCGTCGAGGACTATCAATGTTCTGGAACCTCTGAATATCCTAACAATATATTCTAGTATAGTTTCAACGTCGTCCTGACTACGATCCACAGCGATGAGGTCCGGGTCGGAGGTGTATTTCCAAGTACTATAGGTTTCGTTCCAGCTGAACGTCGGACAGAGCAGAACGATGTAGTCGAAGAACCTGAAGTATTCATCTTCTAACATCTTCAGAAGATACCAGGTTTTCCCACAAGCTGTTATACCAACGACCAACATATTGAATGGATGATCCATTTAATACTGAATTGATTTTAGGTTTTTGTTTACCATGTTCACCAAACTATCACTCAACACAAAAATCCGACAGACTACATCAGCCACAGTCACCTTTTTGGTGATCTCAATCAGGACCCCAGACTGTGTGTTAACAATTCTTTTCCCAGTTCCGACACTGTCGCGATCCTCAATGCTTCTCAAGTCAATTGCCAGAGCGAAACCGTCCTTGTAGAACTTTCGGATTGTCATAAACTGATCTGTGTTTTCCTTCCCACCAAACAGTCTTTTAGCTTCATCATAGAGCCGGCTCTTTGGGATCCCCTGACTGAACACAGCGTTGGGTACACCCTCAATTGTTAGCTTAACACTTTCAATGTTTGGGTAGACGTATTCCTCACTATCAGTCCGGGTTTTATTTGTGAACATCATTACGATACCTTTCATAGACTTCCGTGGAAGGTTAATGTGTTCGTTGATTAGGGTCGATCCAGCTGCCCATTCAGTTGACTTCATTAGTGTCACGTGTTCGTAGGACAACGATCGACCAGCTGTGTACAGCGAGGTTATTTCACTGACGATGTCGGTGTTATCAATCGTCTCATACTCCAGTTCAAGGTTTTCCAGTGTATCCATCAACAGATTCACTTGACTGGGCCACCATAACGTCAGAGGCTTTCGGTAAACTAATGCCGTAGCGGAAGTTGTTGTACATTTCAAAGGGAGCATAGAGTCCATGGTCCCCGAGGATTTTATCCAATCTCACCCTCAGTTTTGTTCCGTGGATTGTAAGCATTAGAGCGTCAACCACCTTCTCAGCGTCCCCAGAGGAGGCCCCACTGTCGTCCTTAGACATCAACTTTCTCAGATTCTCTGGACCAATTCCATACCAACCGTCTGATCCCTTACACTCTTCGATAGCCAGAGATCCCTGTACACACTGAAAACACTTTCACCCGTGTTGTCGTAAACAGTTTCGCCGGCTAGCTTGACGACCAACCTTTCAACCAGAAGCCTGGAGAGATTGTTTAGGAACCACGACTTGGTATTAGCGTTCCTGAAATCGAACAATAAATGAAAGCTACCCGGGACCAAACAGCTACCAGGTTTTAGCTTTGGTATGTTGATGTAGAGGTCCTCACCAGGGTTGACTTTGTTGGGATTCATAGTGATTGTATGTCTTGTTCTACTTCCCTTGATTTCCGACATCTTAGCCCGTCTGAATCCAGGTAACAGCTCTGTCTGACTTCTGTTGGTCATATACTACATAACAGATTTTATTTTCTGTTTTTTCAGTAGTCATACAATAACCACGTCATAGCTATAGCTAAAACCCATAGATTGTCGGCTAACTATGCTATTCCTTTTGCTCCCCAAGTCAGAACCTGTGCTACTATGCTGAACAGTGGTGCTAACAGAGGTCCCAACTTCTTACCCAGATTAGCGAGTGCCTTAGCGAAACCACCGACGGCTTTGCTCCCCCCGAAACAGCATTTCTAGCGGCAACAACTATTGTGGTTATTATTCCGGCTATGGTGATGGCTATGGCAGACAACCCAACTATATTTTTCTTAGCCCATTTCTTAAAACGTTCCAACCTATTTAGGTCATTGTTTTCCACTTCATCGCTTAGGATAGACATGGCTTCTTTGTGTTCAGGCCTTTCATTAATCTCAATTCTTATGCTGTCTGCCTTTAGTTCTGCCATTTTTCTGACGTACCTTGTATGTTGATTATTCCAGAGATTTCTCTCACTTCCTGTTCGGGTATGAATATTCCTTCCATTTGTTTCTGTAGGTCTTTCCCTCTTTCTTCAACCCAACCGTTGATTGCTGAGCTGGACCGTGAGAGTATATCAGCCACCACTTCTTCGGAGAGTACTGGGTTGCCACTGATTTCCTCAACCGCTCCCTCAGCTGTATTGTAATGTTCGATTCTGGCTTCCTCTAACAGTTCTTTGAAAAGCCCAACGTGCTCGACTACCTTTTCTGATTGGTTACCACTATACCTAATTCCATCACCATCAGACACTATAACCAATACTTTATTAAACCACGCTCCGTTGACGAGACCCTTTTCGTTAAATCTGAACTCGGTCTGTTCTATTAACTTATTAGATGCATAACTGTCTTTTTTATTTATTACAACCTCTAACGCCTTGTGGAAGGCCTTCTTTTTATCATATGTGACAGACTTTTTCATTGACCCGACATCACTACCAATGTCGGGCACTCCATCCTCAATATGGGTTACACGGTCAGAAGGTTCGAACAGATCGTTCAGTTCGGAGTCCTCATTGTCATCATCTGTGAAACTCATCTCGTCGATACCATCTTCTCTTTCTCTGCCTTCACCATGCTCATCCATTTCAATATCAACTCCTCCTTCAGCCATTATACACTAGCTTATGTACAACTCAAGCAGAACAGCTCCAATCCCAACCGGTCGACCTACTGACTGATCATTGTTCCCGCGAACCCTAAAGGTCATCTTACCATAAACACCCTTTCGGATCTCAGCTTTCGACTCAATGTCTGTGTAGTGCTGTACGCTTCCTTTCAGACTCTGTTCAGAGGTTATCGGAAGGGTACCAATCAGATTACTCCTTTTTCCATTGTCCAGACTTTTCTCACTCTCAGCAGCGTCACACGAGATCCCGACATACCTCAGTCCCCTATTGATATCCACCTGATTCGGACTGTTCGTCCACCCACTACCACCATCTATCACATCATTCTCACCAAACCCTAAGAGAAGACCCATCTTTCCGAGTTTCAGCTTTTCCGATGTTTTCACTTTAGAAGTTCCGTTGTAAACATTCTTTCCGAATTCAACCGTCCCACCAGACCCCCCGGCTAAAGTCTTAACGAACGTTTCCAACGCGTCAAAGTCGAAATAACCTTCAGGAGCGGATGTCTTCCTACCGTCGAACGACACTGAATCGTTCAGACCTGACACCACATTGTTATAGTTCCAGTATACCGTCGCTTTCTTCAGCATTATTTGTGGTTTCGGACTTATCACCATTATAGGTTGTTCGAAGTAGACAGTCTTCTCACCGTTTTCAATGAATAATGTTAACCTCATTACCCGAGTATACATTAACCCAGGTTTTGTACATCACTTTCAGGTATCCATGAGTTGTGCCTATTATCATAACCCAACCACTTGACCAACACCATCTTCCTTCCCGCGACTCTCTTCCTCCTCAACACCTTCTCCACCCTATAAACATCATCCTTCTTATCCACCGGCGACAGCTCTTCCTCATAAAACTTTCCAATAATCGGTTCACCCTCAACGTCCTCAATCTCGTAAACGTTTGGATCACCACGAATGACCTTTGTTATCCTGAAGATTTCCTCAGTGAAGTTAGCCTCATAACCTTTCGTAAATATGCTCTTATACTTTGACACCCTTACGGTGTCTCCAACCCTGAACTTGGGTAAGGGGTGATCACCAAAATGATGACCGAACAACGTATTCCAAACCTGATTCTCGTTTGACTTATCAACGTCCTTGGGCTTCAGCAGAACAACACTATGTTTTGTGTTGTTATAACCCCCAACGAGATCGTCCAGGACATCAATCCACCTATAAGTCCCCTTGGTGTAAAAATACTTCCACATAGCAGTTTTAAGTGTTCTGTTAAACCGTTCGACGATCGCTGCTTTCTTGTCTGAGTACGTACTGAAGTACTCAACACCACGCTCCTTCAGGAGGTTCTTCACACCAACATTGTAAAACTCCTTCCCGTCGTCGAACTGAGCCAGGTCGGGGTAACTACCAAATCGGTCTTTGAACTGTTCCAACAGCTCAGCCACAGCCCCAGTCATGTTACCCGTGTCCTTCCTGTAAACGGGAACGGTGAAAGCGTATCTGCTCAGGATTTCAACAGCTGTTAGGATCCAGTAGCACCCTTTGTTCTGGTTCTTGTACTTCCCCATATCAACCAGGTCCATCTGTATCTGTTCACCGAGGTGGCTAACGAACGTCTGTCTGAACTTATGTTTTCTCACAGCCGGTTTGTACCTCGTGTATGTGTCCCGCGTTTTCAGCCAATCCCTTACCACCTTCCTACTCACATCAAGACCTTCCCCCAATGCTTTCTGGTACAGCCGTTCAGCTGACTGATATCCTGTTTTCGGATTGTAGTAGATATCTCTCAGTTCCTGTTCTAGCCCGACCCCCACATCCATATAACCTAACCTTTGTTATATGAGTAAAACTCTGAGAGAGTTTTTCACCAAATATCCATACGCTGATAGAACCAAGTTCATAACTGATTCAGTGTTTGGTCAATCAGAACCTGGTATATTCTTCGGACCTATCGACGGTACGTACATTTACACCGGCGACGCGGAGTTTAAGAACAATAAAGACTACACCAAGTATCTGACAATAAATAAACCACCGCCCAGATTTCCGAAGATATGGTTATTAATTAGGTGGTCACGTTCAAACAATTCCAAAAGGAAAACAACACAGATCAATGTATAAAACACATGGGTCATATTATTACTATGATAATTTTCCAACGGAATATGTTTTGAATTATCCAGTCAATCAATTTCGGGTTTATGTTAATGAGAAAGAATACTTTCAAAGTGATCTCCCATCGTTAGATATAAAAACTTCCCCGTATTCCAAATGGGATCTAAAAGAGAAATATTACCAAGCGCTTGTGGGGGCGTACGTCGCTACATATGCTTCTGGGGTGTCGTTACTTCATCTAATACCCAGTGATGACGTTCCACCGGAAGTTACATCGCTTTTGAGATTTCATCTATATTTCACAATAAGAAGAATTATGAGAGTTTGATGTAAGACCAGACTCAGAAATAAGTGACAACCGGTCGAAGTCTGGAGACAACCACACCAACCCTGAAGAAGGCACAACGCCCCACCGGTCAGGACCCAGAGGTTGCGGATGGAAATAGGGACGGGGAACCAGACAATGAGTCGGGAATTTTGTTGGTCCTAACAGCTGCGTTTGGGTATCTGTTCAGTAAATACGTCCTATAGTATATGAGTCTGTTTTATGGTTACAACAGACTGGACACGGTGACTAAGGAACAACTCAACGATAAACTAAAAGAGGTCCTTCACACGAAGCCCGTTCGCGACTATAAGGTCATCTTTGACCTGAACGTCACTAGAGCCAGTAAGAACGTGGTTTCCAAGTTACCTCCCTTTGTTGATTACATAGAAGACAGAGACGGTGAAACCCACTCAGTCATGTTTTGGAGACCTTCTAGTATCAACCCACAGCTAAACACTACTGGTGATCACCACTTCCTTTACCCTGAGACGACGATAAGAACGGCCTTTCACGCTAACGTGCCCAGACTCATGTTCACCGATGTCTCAGTTTTCATTGTGGTAAAGAGGAACAGCATAAGACCGGCGTCAAATATCTGGGAAGCAATCGTTTCTAATGATGACGGTGGCTACGACAAAACCCTTGGGTATAAAGCTGGAGTGAGTGACAAACTGATCTTCGGTGGGTCATTCCCCGCTAAGTCTAACGAGTGTAAGATTCCAGCAAAGTTCATCGGAAAGAAGTGTCTAATATCCATCCACTGGCTATCTGGACTTAGAGTGTCACACATTAGGATAAACGGTGAGATACTTTATCAGTAATATTGAGCAAATAGGGAAACCTTATCTGGGTGTGTTCTCGCTAAACCACCGAAAAAAGTATTATTCAGACATCAACTTTTACGGTATGAAGATCGTGGAGGGTCGTCTGGGGGAACCCAAGATTGGGAGGATCTGTAAGGAGGTTATGGTTGAATATGGTCTGTAATTAGAATGAAAAGAAAAAGCGTTATCAGCTTCAACCACATTGGTAAAAACCTCCAATCGGCTGAAGTAGACAAACTACAGAGGTTCTACTCGTATTACCACAAGCTAGCGACTTGTTACAAATGGAAACACATCAGGCTGAAGAGACTGAAGATGATCCTCGAGACGGTCAGTTTTGGGTTGACTGTCACTGGAGGGATAGCCGGTGGTGTTACAGCTAACCCATTAATTCTCGGAACTATAGCCGGTCCTGGCGTTCTGATTCAGGGATATATGACCAAGTCGGGAATGCCTGGCAGATTGGAAAACTGTGAATTCGCTCATGTTAGCTACCACAAGGTTCTGACACAAATCAGGAGCTTCCTACGTGGGGCCCAGTACGACGAAACTGTCTTCCTGTCTGACGTCCGTGTACTCGACGACATTGTGACTGAGGTCTGTCCACATTTCGACAGTATGATTACGCGGTATCACAAGACCTATGATTCACCAGAGCCTGTCGGGTCTGGCTGGCGATCTCTGGTATGTAAACGTCTCGGTTACCCACACGAGCCATCCAACCGTGGAATCCACTAGGAATCCCGCTGAGGGTACCGATTACCTCCGATTCATCCGGACCGAAGTCTTCCCAATCGAGGGTAATCACCTTAGTTCCCTTAAGGGCTATGTTTTCAGTATTTTCTCTCATGTATCGGTTTACCCACTCTAGGTAGTCTCTGGTTACACCGACCTCACATTCCCGACCTCTCCTGAGCATTCGCTTGTAACAGGTGTCAACTGAGGCTTCTAGGATTATTAGGGCATCAGGGGTTGGGAGTAGATCATTCAGTTTGTGGAAAACCTTGGAGTAGTTAGAAAACTGTTCGTCGGTTATCCACCCATTACACCAACAGTTCTTAGTAAAAATCAGACAGTTGATTGACTCCAGAGCCTTCAGATAGACGTAAATTCTCTCACCGAGGAACCAGGTCTCCATCTCATATGCCCATCTCCTGGGGTCGGCGTAAAACCTTTCGAGGTATGGATTGTCTTCAACTGGCTCTTCAATGAGATGGTAACCATTTCTCCTAGCGAATGGCTTCACGAACGTTGTCTTCCCCACACCAATGTTTCCGTCGAGGGTGATCAGTCGAGCACTGAACTTTGGGTTGGTCATTATACCTCAGGTATATGGTATAGACTTAGACCTCCTGTATTTTATATGAAGATTCCAAAGAGACTCAGACGACCCATACTGATTATCTTCCACGCCCTCAGAAGAGCTATCGGGGCGATGAGACATTGTGTTAGGAGAAACCGTAGGGGAGAGTACTACGTGACTGAATCTGTTGTTTATTGGCCGACAGTCCTAGACTCCCCACAGACAGCATCAGAGATCCCTACAGACTCCCTACAGATGACATCAGAGATTCCTACAGATGACCTCACAGACGACCTCAGAGATTCCTACAGATGACCTCACAGATGAAACATAGATTAGTGTATAGATAGCTGACGTACCTGAAAAAACCCCGGAAGTCCCTAAGATAACATCAGCGGTCAAGACGGAAAGAGTTAAAGATCCGAAACGGGTGGAGGCTGGTAGACGATTGGCTCAGATATCGAAAGCAGCCAAGGAGAGGAAAGCCAGGGAGCGGTTGGCGGCTGAGACTGGTCTTGGGGTTGGTGTAGGATGGTCAACTTATTATGGATACCTAATTGGAACCATTGGGTTGGTTATCGGTGGGGCCTCACTTTATTACAGTATGAGGCAGGAGAGAAGAGCGGTTCGGAGGTTGGAAACTGTTGAGGAGGAGATGGTAATGGAAGGAACTGTGGTAAAATCCGAACCACAGAACCCCGTCCGGACTTCCCCGGTTTTAGACAGTTTTGACGAATGAAATATGTAGTAGTATAATGTCAACCACCGACCGAAAAGAACTGTTGAACGAGCTCTACGACGCTCTCCTGATTACAAGTGGAGCTGTGGCGATTTCCATGACCTCGAAGAAGGTATTGAGAGAACTTTTGGGTACTCCCGAGTCGGTGAGAGGTACCATCAAGCTAGCCCTAGCCGTTGGAATCAGCACAGTTGGGATTAAGTATGCCCAATCGAAGGGGTACCTACCGGTTGACCCTTTTTCAAAACCTAAGTAGCCTAAGGGAGTTCCATACGCAGTGGTTACTATGAACGTGGAGGTGAAGACATGTTGGCTGCCTCCCATGTCTAGGGGAGAAAGAGATGTGTGGGATGCTCTACGCGCTAATGGAGTTGAGGGGGTTAGGGAGAAGACTTTTAAGGGGTTAGTGGGGTTGGGTGGTGGCCTTTTGAGGTATGACTTTGCAGTGCCTATGGGTGATGGTATTTTCATACTGATTGAGTATGATGGTGAACAACATTATCACCCTTCCACCTGGTCAGGTGAAATAACTCAGGAAGAGGCAAAGACGTTTCAGAGTACAGAAGGAACACGATCGGATGAAGGATAAGTATGCTGAGGACAACGGTCATTACCTAATCAGGATTCCGCTTTGGGATAGGTGTAACATCCATTCTATTATCAGATCTTTGTAACGAAGTGTATTATCTCTAGTTATATATGGCTAGTGTAGTTGCTGGTGGACTGTTTAACGCCCTGGCCTTCGCGGGTGCTGGATTCCTGTTTTCAAAGTTAAATCATACCGGATATGAAGCTGAAATCAGAAGACACAACCACGCCCTTGAGCAGCTGGCTAAAGCAAAGGAGAAATGGTACGAGAGTGAGGTGGTTAAGAAGGATAGGATACAGAGGTTGAGACAGCAGCTGTCTGACGCCAACGCTGACATCAACAAAACGAACCACGCTCTGGATCTGCTGAAGGATAGGTTAAGGCAGGTTGAGGTCGCTGGGTCGTCCCAGCCAAAGCCTGAGTTGTCTGAATATTACAAACCATCGGGTGAGATGAGAGAGTATCAGACCCTGTTTATCGGGTCTGTTGGTCTGGTTGGTGGGTATCTGATGTCTAGGTTTGTTTTGTAGGGGTTAAGGGGATTTGTTAGGGTTTAGTTATAATGTCTGTTTCCTGGTCGCATTTACCGAAAGGGCTGAAGGATTTACCGTCTTCAAGCGTTGAATGGGTCTGTAAGCAGATGGGGATTGAGTTAACACCCCCGACCCGGGATCCGCCCAGATGTAGTACGAAACTGTGGTGTGGGGATTGTTCCAGATTTCGTGTACAGGTGAACACTGAGATGTTCTCCTGTCCAGGATGTGGTGACACAGAATATGGGTATGTTGTCGGGAGATATCAGGCGGCTGTTGGTCATAGAAGTGAGCATTCGAAAAATCATTGGATGAGGAAGAGACTCACCAGAGTTGTCAGGGATACAGCCGTTGATATTGTTTTAGCCGACTTTTCCAAGGTTCTCCAAGTGATGGACAGTAAGGGTCTGATAAAAGGTCGTAACTTATCCAGATACAATTATTACATCATCAGATTGTGCTCAAGAAGAGGGATTAAGTTACTGGGTAACCTAAGGGATCTTAAAAAGGGGAAAACGAAGGACTTATTCGATAACAATCTGTTTGGGATTGTGTATAAAGAACTTGGTTGGGATCGTACCCCGGACAAGTTCTACACCAAGTGGTTGGGACGACACCTAACGGAATGTGATCACCCCTGTTATAACGATGGATCCAGATGCCATGATCCACCAGGACGACGACTATTCCAACGAAAACCTCCGTCTCTACGAAAGATTGATTGGTTATGACATAAATCAGTTAGACAGAGCTTTGAGGGGTAAAACCAAGTCGTTCAGTTGTGCCGTTGTGTCCCAACACCCATTGGAACAGGTAAACACCCTCAGGAGTGATGTGGTACGGTTACTACGTCGGGAGTTGGCTCAGATGAGGGGGTTGAAGTTCACTGAAACGCTGGTTGTAACGCTTGAAAAGGAAGTGCCTGGTGGGAGAACTTATAAGACGGCTCACTTCAACAGCCACATCAAGACTGTAATCAACGGTAGTGGGATTGGTCAGGACGTTGACGTCGCGAATGAGGAGGTGGTGGTTAGGATAGCCCAGTGGATAAGCGAGGGATCTGGCTGGACAGTAAACTCAGTAGACGGTCACTACATTAACCTAACTGTGTACAGTCCTCTGGAAGGCTCGTCGTACATCGACCTCCCTAAGGAGCTGAAGAATAGTCGAAAGGGGTTGATCAACGTTAAGAATAATGATGACAGGTGTTTTATGTGGTGTCATCTGGCTCATAAGTTTCCTGTCTCAAGAAACCCACAAAGGGTATCTAAGTACCGGAACCATGTTGACGACTTGGATTATAGTGGAATCAGCTTCCCTGTAACTCAGAAACAGTACAACCGACTGGAGAAATAGAATGGGATACGTATTAACGTTTTTGGTTATGAAGACAAACTAACCTTTCCGGTTTACGTATCAGAGGAAAGGTTCACCGACCTCATGAACCTCCTGATTATAAACAATGGAACAACAAACATTACGTCCTCATCAAGGACTTTGATAGGTTTATGTACAATAAGACAAAACACAGGGAGAAAAAACACTACTGTGTTTACTGTGCCTACAATGTTTCAGCTCAACGGAGGTCCTGGACAGACATCAGGCTGTGTGTATCAGTGTAAACGGTAAACAGGCTGTTAAGATGCCTGACCCCAGTAAGAACGCGCTGAAGTACAGTAATTTCCACAAACAGTTAAACGTTCCGTTTGTTGTGTACGCTGACTTCGAGGTGATCACGGAAAAGGTCAACAGACCGAAGGTGTTGGGGTCAGACCAAGAGGAGAAAGAGAAAAAACCATACATGGAAAAGTACCAAAAACATACTGATTGTGGTTATGGGTATAAGGTTGTCTGTTGTTATGAAGATAGATACAGTAAACCCGTTCAGGTGTATAGAGGTCCTGGTGCTGTCAACAAGTTTATCGGAAAGATGTTGGAAGAAGTGGAGTATTGTAAGGGTATTCGGAAAGAGCACTTCAACCAGGACATGGTTCTGACTGATTCTGATATAGCAGACTTTAGAGACGCTATAAAGTGTCACATCTGTGGTCTGGAGTATGGGAAGAGGGATGTTAGGGTCCGGGACCACTGTCATGTGACGGGAAAGTATCGAGGATCGGCCCATCAGCTTTGTAACAGAAATCATAGATTAACTGATAAGATACCAGTCATCTTACACAACCTGAGGGGTTATGATAGTCATCTCATCATGGGTGAGATTGGGAAGTTCGGGCAGGAGTTTAACGTCATACCGAATATTATGGAGAAGTACATGGCCTTCATGTTAGGTAAGAACCTTGTATTTCTGGACAGTCTTCAGTTCATGAGTAGCTCATTGGATAGGCTGGTTGGAAACTTACCAGCTGGGTCGTTCAGGTACACAGCTGAGGAATTCGGTGATCGATTGTATCTTATGAGGACAAAAGTGTTTATCCTTATGACTACATGGATAGCTTCAATCGGTTTGATGAAACAGAGTTGCCTCCGAAGAATGAGTTCTACAGTGTGTTGAATGACGAACCGATAACCGATAAACAGTATTCCCATGCTTTGGGGGTCTGGAGAGAGTTTGAGATGAGAACGATGTGGGATTATCATGACGTGTATCTGAAATCGGATGTTCTGTTGTTAGCTGACGTCTTTGAAAACTTTAGGAAGACCTGTGTTCAGTACTACAAGCTGGACCCCTGCCACTACTTCACCTCACCGGGGTTGGCCTGGGACGCTATGCTGAAAATGACTGGGATTACGTTGGAGTTAATGACTGACATCGACATGTTGCAGTTCAGTGAGAAAGGAATGAGAGGTGGGGTTAGCTATATAGCCAACAGATATGGGAAAGCAAACATATATATGGGAGGATATAGTGAGGACGAGGCTGTGAAGTATACAATGTATCTGGACGCCAACAATCTGTATGGTTGGGCCATGAGGCAGTGCCTCCCAACTGGCGGATTTAGGTGGGTGAGTGAAGCTGAGCTGGGTAAGCTGGACCTGGGAAAACTTCCTGAAGACGGTCGGACTGGAATGATACTTGAGGTTGATCTTCAATATCCCTCTGAACTCCACGATCTACACAACGACTATCCGTTAGCCCCCGAAAAAATGGAAATACGAGAAGATATGCTGTCGGGGTATTGTTTTAAAATTAAGGAGAAGTTCGGCGTCAGTGTTGGTGGTGTCAGTAAGCTGGTAACTAATTTGATGGGGAAGGAAAAATACGTTTTACATTACAGAAACCTACAGTATGTACATCAGGCTTGGGATAAAGGTGAAAAAAGTCAGTAGTATAGGACTTGGGGGTACCAGCACACTTCTTTTTTTCCCCGCCAAAAATAGCGCCAGAATGCTGGAATTTAACGGGAAAGGATGTTTGAAAGGGGTAACTGTTTTTTTTCAAATTTCAAAGTATAACCAGACGGGGAAATGGGTTTTAGGGATGCGACAGACCCGATTTTTCTAAAAACACCCCAGAGCGATCAAGGTTTTGGTTTTGACACACACTTTACTTACTCCCCGATTTCTGTTCAGATAATTTTGTTTTGTGTTGGTACACATGTTTTCCCACATGTTTTCCCACAGTTATACCCCCGGATAGCAGTCCGAGACATGGTATATACGGTGTGATCATGGCCACAACTTTACCAACGTCACTTTTTAAAAGTTTGTCTTTTTGTAATCATAACAATTTTAATATGGAGGGAATTGAACTTAAACCATTAGACCCAAATCATGACTTACACCCAAATCCTGAAAATGGTCAGGAGGAAACAGATTTTGGGGGTACTGATGCTTTGGGAGACTTTTCAGAGTATAATAGTGTTGGGTCTGGTCATGTTATTGATGGCCCCATTGTGAATAATGTGTCAGAAGACAGAACTGAGAGGATAAGAAGAAGAGCTGCATATGGAAACTGTGAGGACTTTTTCATAAATATACTAGAGCTGGAACCACAATGCACTGACCCACTGTTTGTTGACTATCTGATTGATAATAACATATTAAGTATATCCAGGGAATTTAGTGAGTCTGGTTTAGTTATCGATTATTCTGTGAAATATTTGGGAGGTGATTTCCGAACAATTGGACGAGCTTTAACTGGGGAGGATGATGATCTACTAAGGGATGGTATTAGAACACACTATGATGAGTGGACTAAGGCTAACCTAAATAAGAAACTGAAGAAAGCTGGAATTGTGACTGCTATTGGTTTGGGAGCGGTTGCATTAGTAACTGGTCTGTCTGTAGGTCTAACCAGGAAGGGATCTGATATAGTTCATCAGGCTAAGAAATGGGAAAAGTTACATCCATCGGAGAGAAGAGACACAGTACCATGAACAGAAATACAAACAGCCGGTGGTAAGGCAATTGTTTTCACTGGAGAGTATTTAATAGTGTTTATCATGGCGGCTGGATTATTTTCCTACGTTACACTAAGAGAGAGTAATCTACAAACATAAGTGGGTAAAAATATATACCTTACCGGCTACGATCGGCTTTTGTCAGTTGTAATCGGTTTCTGTTGGGTACGATCAGCTTTTGTCAGCTACAATCAGCTTTTGCCAGCTGTAATCGGTTTCTGTTGACTACAATCGGTTTCTGTTGACTACAATCGGCTTTTGTCGGCTACAATCGGCTTTTGTCGGCTACAATCGGTTTTTGTTGACTACAATCGGCTTTTGCCGGCTACAATCGGTTTCTGTTGACTACAATCGGCTTTTGCCGGCTACAATCGGTTTTTGTCAGCTGTAATCGGCTTTTGTCGGCTACAATCGGTTTCCGATTGCTACAATCGGTTCCCGATGGGTACAATCGGTTCCCGATTGCTACAATCGGTTCCCGATGGGTACAATCGGTTTCCGATTGCTACAATCGGTTCCCGATGGGTACAATCGGTTTCTGATTGCTACAATCGGTTCCCGATGGGTACAATCGGCTTTTGTTGGCTACAATCGCTTCCCGATGGGTACAATCGACTTTTGTTGACTACAATCGGTTCCCGATGGGTACAATCGGCTTTTGTTGGCTACGATCAGTTTTTGTTGGCTACAATCAACTTCCAGACTGCTTTGTTTACTATGGACTGTCGGTTTTGGTTAAATATTCTTATGTCCGTACGCGTAGGAACTAATCCCATCTTCCAGCAGGTATCTCTTATCATCAAAGCATGAGAGTGATATCTTATTAATTTCATAACTACCCAGCTTATGTTTTACACTTCGAATGGTTTTCATTTTCTGAAACAGTTGTTTTTTACCAAATAGTGTGTCTTTGTAGTTCTCGTGTTTAATTTGTTTCTTAGTGACACTCTTTTTGATTCCCTTCGCGGTTTTGCCACCTGTTCCGTTGTCTTTTAAATATGAATACATTTTACTTCTGAGACCAACGAACTCAACTATAGGAACGCCAGCCGCTTCGTCCTTCATCTTCCCAATGACTTTTTTGTTCGAATTGTTGTAGTAAGGTGAGCTCTCTGAATAGTCCGAGTTATCGAAAATATTTTTATCAGCCCAGAAGTCTTTGTAAGCGTCTTCTGTTTCGATCTCATATGTCAGGCTGTCCGTATCTGTAAACAACAACTTAGCATTAGTTTCATATTTCTTTAACACATAGTTGTAACGGAAATCGTACATTAGGGTTTTCGATAGATCCAGAATACACATACCAACGTAAGCCGGTCTGTTTAACGTAAGAACTTCTTTGATTTTGTGAACGGCAACAAGGTTTTCATTGAATATTTTGGCGGACACGAAGGTTGGTTTGGAAGTCAGCTTTAACAGCTTTTCTTCACTGGTGACCAACCGGACGTCCACACGCTTTCTCAGGTTTTCCATCGTCTTACCAAAAACGCTGTTGTTCATCAGCTTGAAGAAGTCCTTTTCGAAGGCGTTCGTGGCGGCGGTTCTCTTCACCGTGTTGAAGTCGATGTACTGCTTCAGCCAAGGGGATTGATTGAACAACAAAACTCGGTGGACTTTTTTCACCCTCATCCTAAGCCTAACGTACAGCTGTAGGTTTCTATAGTGGACGACATACCTTTCCTTCCCCATCAGGTTGGTTACCAACTTACTGACACCACCAACGCTGATGCCGAACTTCCTCCTAATCTTAGAACAGTACTCCGACAACATATCTTCCCGTATTTCCATCTTTTCGGGGGCTAACGGATAGTCATTGTGTAGATCGTGGAGTCCAGGAGGATACTCAAGATCAACCTCAAGTATCATTCCAGTTCGACTGTCATCCTCCGGAAGTTCCCAGTCCAGGTTTCTTAGCTTAGCTTCACTCATCCACTTAAATCCACCAGTTGGGAGGCACTGACTCATGGCCCAACCATACAGATTGTTGGCGTCCAGATACATTATATACTTCACAGCCTCGTTCTCACTATACCCCTTCATGTATGGGTTGTTTGCTTTCCCATACCTGTTAGCTATGTAGCTAACCCCACCTCTCATTCCTTTCTCAATGAACTGGAACATGTCGATGTCAGTCATTAGCTCCAACTCAATCCCAGTCATTTTCAGCATAGTGTCCCATGCCAACCCAGGTGAGGTGAAGTAGTGACAGGGGTCCAACCCATAGTACTGAACACAGGTCTTCCTAAAGTTCTCAAAGACGTCAGCTAACAACAGCACATCCGATTTCAGGTACACATGATAATCCCCCATCGTTTTCATTTCAAACTCTCTCCAGACCCCCAAAGCATGGGAATACTGTTTGTCGGTTATCGGTTCATCATTAAGAACGCTGTAAAACTCATTCTTCGGAGGCAACTCTGTTTCATCGAACCGACTGAACGCGTTCATGTAGTCATAAGGATAAACACCCTTCGATCTCATAAGATACAATCGATCACCGAATTCCTCAGCTGTGTACCTGAACGACCCAACTGGTAAGTTACCAACCAACCTGTCCAATGAGCTACTCATAAACTGAAGACTGTCTAGAAACACAAGGTTTTTACCTAACATGAAGGCCATGTACTTCTCCATATTATTCGGAATGACATTAACCTCCTGCCCAAACTTTCCAATCTCACCCATGATGAGATGACTATCATAATCCCTCAGGTTGTGTAAGATGACTGGTATCTTATCAGTTAATCTATGATTTCTGTTACAAAGCTGATGGGCCGATCCCCGATACTTTCCCGTCACATGACAATGGTCCCGGACCCAAACATCCCTCTCCCCATACTCCAGACCACAGATGTGACACTTTATAGCGTCCCTAAAGTCCACCCTGTCGGAATCAGTCAGAATCATGTCCTGGTTGAAGTGCTCTTTCCGAATACCCTTACAGTACTCCACCTCTTCCAACATCTTTCCGATAAACTTGTTGACAGCACCCGGACCTCTATACACCTGAACAGGTTTGCTGTATCTGTCGTCATAACAACAGACAACCTTATACCCATAACCACAATCAGTATGTCTCTGATACTTCTCCATGTACGGTTTTTTTCTCTTTCTCCTCTTGGTCTGACCCCAACACCTTCGGTCTGCCAACCTTTTCCGTGATCGCTTCGAAGTCAGCGTACACAACAAATGGGACATTTAGCTGTTTGTGGAAATTACTGTACCTCAGCACGTTCTTACCGGGTCAGGCATCCTAACAGCCTGTTTACCATTCACACTGATACACACAACCTGGTGTCTGTTCAGGACCTCCGCTGAGCTGAAACACTGGAGGCAGTAAACACAGTAGTGTTTTTTCTCCCTGTGTTTTGTCTTATTGTACATAAACCTATCACAGTCCTTGATGAGGACGTAATGTTTGTTGTTTCCGTTGGTTATAATTAATAGGTTCATAAGGTCGGTGAACCTTTCCTCTGAGACGTAAACCGGAAAGGTTAGTTTGTCCTCATAACCAAAGATGTTGATACGTATCTCATTCTGTTTCTCCACCCGGTTGTACTGTTTCTGACTCACTGGAAAGCTGATTCCACTATAATTCAAGTCGTTAACGTGGTCTTGGTACTTAGATACCCTTTGTGGGTTTCTTGGGACAGGAAACTTATGAGCCAGATGACACCACATAAAACACCTGTCATCATTATTTTTAACGTTGATCAGCCCCTTCCGACTATTCCTCAATTCCTTAGGGAGGTCAACATACGACGAACCTTCCAGTGGACTGTACACAGTCAGATTGATGTAGTGACCGTCGACTGAGTTTACTGTCCAGCCGGATCCCTCGCTTATCCACCGGGCTATCCTAGCCACCACCTCCTCATTCGCGGTGTCAACGTCCTGACCAATCTCATTACCGTTGATTATAGTCTTGATGTGGCTGTTGAAGTGAGCCGTCTTATAAGTTCTCCCACCAGACACCTCCTTCTCAAGCGTCACAACCAGCGTTTCAGCGAACTTCAACCCCCTCATCTCAGCCAACTCCCGACGTAGTAACCATACCACATCATTCCTGAGGGCGTTTACCTGTTCCAGTGGGTGCTGACTTACTACAGCACAACTGAATGACTTGGTCTTACCCCTCAAGGCTCTGTCTAACTGATTTATGTCATAACCAATTAGTCTCTCGTATAGGCGGAGGTCTTCGTCGGAATAGTCGTCGTCCTGGTGGATCATGGCATCTGGGTCCATCGTTATAACAGGGGTGGTCACATCCCATTAGGTGTCGTCCCAACCACTCGGTGTAGAACTTGTCCGAAGTCTGCTCCCAACCAAGTTCCTTATACACAACCCCAAACAGATTGTTATCAAACAGATCCTTTGTTTTTCCCTTCTTAAGATCCTTTAGGCTACTTAATAACTCAATCCCTCTTCTTGAGCACAGTCTGATGATGTAATAGTTATATCTGGATACGTTACAACCTTTTATCAAACCCTTCCTATCCATCACGTAGAGAACCCTGGAGAAGTCGGCTAAAATGGTGTCAGCAAACTGTCCCTTAACAACCTTAGCGAGTTTTTTCCTCATCCAACGATTTCTCGAGTGCTCGGAACGTCTGTGGCCAACAGCTGCCTGATATCTTCCGACAACATATCCATACTTCGTGTCACCACACTCTGGACAGGAGAACATCTCAGTGCTCACCTTCACACGAAACCTAGAACAATCCCCACACCACAACTTCATACTACGTCCGGGTGGGTCCCGGGTCGGGGGTGTTAACTCAATCCCCATCTGCTCACAGACCCATTCAACGCTTGAAGACGGTAAATCCTTCAGTCCCTCCGGTAAATCCGACCAGGAAACAGACATTATAACTAAACCCTAACAAATCCCCTTAACCCCTACAAAACAAACCTAGACATCAGATACCCACCAACCAGACCAACAGACCCAATAAACAAGGTCTGATACTCTTTCATCTCACTCGATGGTTTGTAATAGTCAGACAACTTAGGCTTTGGCTGGGAAAACCCAACGGTCTCAACCTGCCTTAACCTATCCTTCAACAGATCCAGAGCGTGGTTCGTTGTGTTGATGTCAGTGTTGGCGTCAGACAGTTCCTGTCTCAACCTCTGTATTCTGTCCTTCTTATCCACCTCACTCTCATACCATTTCACCCTCGCTTTAGCCAGCTGCTCAAGGGCGTGATTGTGTCTCTTAATCTCAGCTTCATATCCGCTGTGATTTAACTTTGAGAACATGAATCCAGCACCTGCGAAGGCCAAGGCGTTAAACAGTCCACCAGCAGTGGACTGCTGGTGAAGTGCTGCCTCAGAAGGCATGGGACATGGGTAGCCTAATTTTGGATAAAATTTCCAAAATAAATCCTGGGGATGATTATATACATTGTAACAGACATACTGTAGCATGTACACATTTTTTTCAATTCTTTTAATTACATTCAAATACTACAGACTTAAATTACAAATAACTATCACTTATCTGAATATATTTGGCACTATCACTTATCTGAATATATTTGGCAAGGCTTAAACTACATACATTACGACTATGTAGTTGATGTTTATTTAGTAAACTAATTTATGATAAATGACTGCCACTATAAATCATGCTTCTTGATGTGGCAAAGCTGTCAGTGGAATTCTGAGTGTTAATTCTGATATGTTTATTATAACAAAGCAAGTACCAAGCAAGTATGCACTGACTAAATAAACAGCAGAAATGGTATGTAACATGTTATATATAGTATAGTTGCTCCATTGTTAATATTGTCTAACTTTTATTGGAGTTGTTGTTGAGAATGCAATACTTTCAAGGAGATCTTTGGACATATCCACAAATCCATACTGTTATTGTCATGAAAGAATACACCACTGCAACCACAGTATTTGATTTTCCCAAAGAACTTGTAATATTGTATTTACTCCAGACCAAATATGATGGTTATCCATGGCACAGAAATAATTTCTACTGTTCGCTGAATTCTCACAAAGTGGACAATTTTCCACTGAATTTTCACAAAGTACTGTAATAGTAAAGAATTTCTTGAAGACAGTTCCATGTACATTTCATTACATATACAGTGTATCGACCGTAGTGCTTTGTGCACGAACCATTGTAGAAACTACTGTAGATTGCATAAATATAGGTGTAGGGGCAAAGGTTGAGGAGATAGTGTATCCATATGCTTCAATTGACAGTAAACAAAGAACATGTGTTTTTCAATTTCTATGTTGAAGGAAGTGATAATCCGTTTCTGAGACAAATTGTTCATTATTATTTTGTTGTTACCAGACATTGTGTTAAGTACAGTATACTGTCCTTCATCAGAATTATAAAAATGTATAAAGACAAAAAAAATGGATTTATTAGCATTGACAGTTCAAAGAACAGTCAGGGAATTAAAACAAATGGGTATGAAAATGGAAGAAATGAAAAATTTATGCTGTACAAGAGATATGTAGACTTACCATGCATGTAGACTTAACAGTTGGTAAGTTGTTCAGCGACAGAAATCCCTCAAGAGGAACAAGATCATTGTTAAAAGCATTCAAGTACATGCTGTCTCCTTGTACTAAGACATTGTCGATGGTTGTCGAGTTCCACTCGATAACTGGAATAGTTTGTGCTTTTAACAGCGCTGATAAACTCACGAAAGAGCACTGCTTTCCTCGAGACTGGCCACTGAAACCTTCATGGCCTTGATGAATACTTCCACGAGAAAGTAAAGACATGATGTATTGTTCTTACCGTGAATTTTCTGTGGAGGAAGAACTTCGACAAGCTGAACCAGTACAACCACCGGAGTATCGAAGGCAGCGTGGTAGCGGAACATGCGCACTGAGTCACATCAGCTCATATATGGATGACGTAATGCCGACAAACAAACAAACAAACAAACAAACAAACAAACAAACAAACAAACAAACAAACAAACAAACAAACAAACAAACAAACAAACAAACAAACAAACAAACAAACAAACAAACAAACAAACAAACAAACAAACAAACAAACAAACAAACAAACAAACAAACAAACAAACAAACAAACAAACAAACAAACAAACAAACAAACAAACAAACAAACAAACAAACAAACAAACAAACAAACAAACAAACAAACAAACAAACAAACAAACAAACAAACAAACAAACAAACAAACAAACAAACAAACAAACAAACAAACAAACAAACAAACAAACAAACAAACAAACAAACAAACAAACAAACAAACAAACAAACAAACAAACAAACAAACAAACAAACAAACAAACAAACAAACAAACAAACAAACAAACAAACAAACAAACAAACAAACAAACAAACAAACAAACAAACAAACAAACAAACAAACAAACAAACAAACAAACAAACAAACAAACAAACAAACAAACAAACAAACAAACAAACAAACAAACAAACAAACAAACAAACAAACAAACAAACAAACAAACAAACAAACAAACAAACAAACAAACAAACAAACAAACAAACAAACAAACAAACAAACAAACAAACAAACAAACAAACAAACAAACAAACAAACAAACAAACAAACAAACAAACAAACAAACAAACAAACAAACAAACAAACAAACAAACAAACAAACAAACAAACAAACAAACAAACAAACAAACAAACAAACAAACAAACAAACAAACAAACAAACAAACAAACAAACAAACAAACAAACAAACAAACAAACAAACAAACAAACAAACAAACAAACAAACAAACAAACAAACAAACAAACAAACAAACAAACAAACAAACAAACAAACAAACAAACAAACAAACAAACAAACAAACAAACAAACAAACAAACAAACAAACAAACAAACAAACAAACAAACAAACAAACAACAAACAAACAAACAAACAAACAAACAAACAAACAAACAAACAAACAAACAAACAAACAAACAAACAAACAAACAAACAAACAAACAAACAAACAAACAAACAAACAAACAAACAAACAAACAAACAACAAACAAACAAACAAACAAACAAACAAACAAACAAACAAACAACAAACAACAAACAAACAAACAAACAAACAAACAAACAAACAAACAAACAAACAAACAAACAAACAAACAAACAAACAAACAAACAAACAAACAAACAAACAAACAAACAAACATCCGCAAAATTTAACAAATCGAGATCTGGTCGGCTTTACATAGCTCGGACAAAGGCCTAGGCACGAGGCAACGTCAAGAATAGTGTGCTGCCTCCCTGAGGGGAGGCAGCAATAACTAGAAATAATACACTTCGTTACAAAGATCTGATAATAGAATGGATATCACATCTTTTCCAATACGGAATTCTGATTAGGTAATGACCGTTGTTCTTGGCATACTTGTCTTTCATCCGATCGTGTCTCTTCTCTACCCTAAAGCGCCTTTCTGCCTCTTCCTGGGTCAACTTACCAGACCAGGTGGAAGGGTGAAAATGTTGTTCACCATCATACTCAATCAGTATGAAAACGCCATCACTAAGAGGTATCGCGAAGTCATACCTCAAGAGGCCACCACCCAACCCCACTAACCCATCAAAAGTCTTCTCCCTAACCGCCTCAACCCCATTAGCGTGCAGGGCATTCTGCACATCTCTCTCTCCCCTAGACATAGGGGGCAGTCGATATGTCTCGGTGTCCACGTTCATAATAATCATCGGGTGTGGGACTCTCTTAGACTACTTAGGTTTTGAAAAAGGGTCAACCGGTAGGTACCCCTTCGACTGGGCATATTTAATCCCAACTGCACTAATTCCAACGGCTAGAGCCAGCTTTGACGGTACCCTTTACAGACTCAGGAGTACCCAAAGGTTCCCTTAACACCTTCTTCGAAACCATGGAAATTGCCACAGCTCCACTTGTAATCAGGAGAGCGTCGTAGAGCTCGTTCAACAGTTCTTTTCGGTCGGTGGTTGACATTATACTAACACATATTTCATTCATCGAAGGTGTCTAAAACCGGGGAAGTCCGGACGGGGTTCTGTGGTTCGGATCCTTCCATTACCTTCTCCTCATCAACGGTTTTCAGCCTCTGAACCTCCCTTCTCTCCTGCCTCATAGTGTAATAAAGTGAAGCCCCACCGATAATCAGTCCAACGGTTCCGATTATGTAGCCATAATAAGCTGACCGACCCCCACCAACCCCGAAGTCAACCGCCAACTGCTCCCTGGCTTTCCTCTCCTTGGCTGCCTTCGATATCTGAGCCAGTCGTTTACCAGCAGCCACCCGTTTCGGATCCTTGACTCTCCCCGTCTTGACCGCTGATGTTATCTTAGGGACTTCCGGGGTTTTCTCAGATGTTTCGTCAGCCATCTATACACTAACCTATATTCAATCTGTAGGGAATCTGTGAGGCTGTCTGTCAGTTAATCTGTGAGGTCGTCTGTAGGAGTCTGTGAGGAACCCGTGAGGTCACTGGGAGGAATCTCTGAGGTCATCTGTAGGGAGTCTGTGAGGTCATCTGTAGGAATCTCTGAGACTGTCGGCCAGACAACAACAGATTCAGTTACGTAATACTCTCCCCTACGGTTCATTCTAACACAATGTCTCATCACCCCGATAGCTCTTCTGAGGGCGTGGAAGATAATCAGTATGGGTCGTCTAAGTCTCTTTGGAATCTTCATATAAAATACAGGAGGTCTAAGTCTATACCGTATACCTGGGGTATAATGACCAACCCAAAGTTTGGCGCTCGGCTGATCGCCCTCGACGGAAAAATTGGTGTGGGGAAGACAACGTTTGTGAAACCATTCGCTAGGAGAAATGGTTACCATCTCATAGAAGAGCCAGTTGAAGACAATCCATACCTAGAAAGGTTTTACGCCGACCCCGGGAGGTGGACGTATGAGATGGAAACCTGGTTCCTCGGTGAGAGAATCGACGCCTACCTGAAGGCTCTGGAGTTAATCAACGAGGGGGAGAATGTGATTATAGAGCGAACACATCACAGCTGTATGGTTTTCACTAAGAACTGTTGGCGTAATGGGTGGATAACCAGCAAACAGTTCTCTGAGTATTCCCAGGTCTTCCACTCACTAAACAATCTACTCCCAACCCCTGACGCTCTACTATTCCTAGAAGCCTCAATTGACACTTGTCATAACCGAATGCTCAGGAGAGGCCGGAAATGCGAAGCCGGTGTGACTAAGGACTATCTCGGGTGTATACAAAGGTATATGAGGGAGATGACTGAGGACATAGCCCTTAATGGAACTAAGGTGATTACCCTCGACTGGGAAGACTTCGGTCTGGATGAGTCGGAGGTAGTCCGTACTCTTGATAGGATCCCTAATGGATTTCACGGTTGGATGGCTCGTGTGGGTGACCGAGACGTTTACATACCAGAGATCGTCAGAACCGTTAGCCAGGCCCGGCAGGCTCAGGTGAGTCGTACCTTTTGTGATACCGTATGATCATACTGTCGAAATGTGGACAGACCTCAGTCACAATGTCGTCGAGTACACGGACGTCGGATAGGAAGACACTCTCGTCGTAGGAAGCTCCGCGTAGGAAGCTTCTGATCTGTGTCAGAACCTTGTGATAGTTGATATGAGCGAATTCACAGTTCTCCAGTCTGCCAGGCATCCCCGACTTGGTCATGTACCCTTGGATCAGGACGCCAGGACCGGCTATGGTCCCGAGGATTAACGGGTTAGCTGTAACACCACCGGCTATCCCCTCAATCACAGTCAGTCCAATAGAGACCGTCTCGAGGATCATCTTCAGTCTCTTCAGTCGAGTGTGTTTCCACTTGTAACAAGTCGCTAGCTTATGATAATACGAATAAAGTCTCTGCAGTTTGTCTACTTCAGCCGATTGGAGGTTTTTACCAATGTGGTTGAAGCTGATAATGCTTTTTTTCTTCATTCTAATTACAGGTCATATTCAACCATAACCTCCTTACAGATCCTACCGATCTCAGGTTCCCCCAGACGACCCTCTACAATCTTCATACCGTAAAAGTTGATGTTTGAATAAAAACTTTTTAAGCTGTTTACCACAAGGATATTCAGGTAGGGTGTCCCTATCTGACCGGTGTCACACATAGTGTATGAGTCCCTCAGTATCTCACCATTTATCCTGACGTGTGACACTCTAAGTCCGGATAGCCAGTGGGCAGATACCAGAACCTTTTTTCCGATAAACTTCGCTGGAATTGTGCACTCACGGAACCTAGACGGTGTTATACCACCGAAAACCAGTTTGTTATTCACCCCAGCTTTAAACCCAAGGCTTCTACCACCGTTAACATTGACATTGGAAACTATTGTTTCCCAGGTACCCGACGCCGATCTCACACTATTCCTCTTTACCACGACGAAAACTGAAATATCGGTGAACATGAGTCTGGGTACGTTAGCGTGAAAGGCTGTTCTTATCGTCGTCTCAGGGTAAAGGAAGTGGTGGTCGCCGGTGGTGTTTAGCTGTGGGTTGACACTAGAAGGTCTCCAAAACATGGTTGAGTTGGTCTCACCGTCCCTGTCTTCTATGTAATCAACAAAAGGAGGGAGTTTGGAGACCGCGTTTTTACTGGATCTGGTTACGTTCAGGTCAAAGATGACCTTATAGTCGCGAACCTTCGTGTTAAGGACTTCTCTTAGCTTATCGCTGAGTTGTTTCTTAGTTACCACATCCAGTCTGTTGTAACCATAAAACAGACTCATATACTATAAGACGTATTTACTGAACAGATACCCAGACACAGCTGTTAGGACTAGTAGGATTCCCAACTCATTGTCTGGCTTTGGTTGTCTATCAGGTGTGTGGGCAGCTGGTTTGTTAGGTGTATGGATGGCTGATTTGTCAGGTGTATGGACGGCTGGTTTGTCGGTCTGTCCGTCACTGTCGTCTAGTGTTTCCAGATGTGGACCGCGCTCTCTTGGTGTGTCTTTGGTGGTTGTTTGTGAACACCTTGGTAGTTGACTTTAGAATTAATACCAAACCTCATACCCTTCGACGCACGTCTGAGAACGTTGTTGTATCCTAGGATTTTCTCCTTCAGTATCGTCAATGACCCCGGTACTAACCACGTGTCAGGGCTTATGGCCAGGTTCTGGGTGACGTTAGTATCTGATATTGCCCTGTTCATATTCAGAATCCAAGTGCTGACAGAATAGTTAACAATAGCATCCCCTACAAGAACTCTAAACTCTTGCTGTATTTCGAGACTGCCAGCACCTTTGTTAACAATACTGATCCTTGTTTTAGCCTGTGAACCGAGAACGGCGTAAACATAAGCCTCGATGGACTCATTCAGATACTGCAGACCTACCCTGGTGAAACCATCTGTCCGTAAAGGTATGAATCTTCTGTAGTGTGTCTTATAATCACTATTGAGACGCCACATCCACTCACGGAACGAACGATTGTGTTTGTAACCAGAGTGAGGGTTAATCAGAAACTTTTTTTCTCTAGGTATGTTCGCCATGTTGTCAATCACATCGTGCCCAACGCCAAACTCTCTCATTAGGTGACTCCTCTTTTTGGTTATGAGACGTCTTAGTATACGTCGCGTGGTGAAATAGAGGTGGAAACGCATGATAGAGGTAACCACTGGATACACATCGTCTGAGAATTTCAGATGCTCCACCCCAACGCCACAGCAGTACGAACTAAGGTAGACAGCGAAGATGGGCTGGTAATAAGGTTCATTGTTATTCCACCATACCGCGATGTCCGTCCGGTTTCCTGGGTTCAGGACTGGTAATTTCGCCATAAAAAAGTCCTGGTCGTTAACATAAATCCTGAAATTGTTAAGGTCGTAGTCTATAGCGTTGTTTGATAGATACGTAAACTTCGAGAAGTCATATTTCCCCTCGATGTCCCTCTTCCAGTGTCGCTTACCCTGAACTTTCTGTACCGTACCACCACCAAGCCACACCCTCGGAAATCTGGGTGGTGGTTTATTTATTGTTAGATACTTGGTGTAGTTTTTATTGTTCTTAAACTCCGCGTCGCCAGTGTAGATGTACAAACCGTCGGTAGGTCCGAAGAACACACCAGGTTCTGATTGACCAAAAACTGAATCAGTTGTGAACTTGGTTCTATCGGCGTATGGATATTTGATGAAAAACTCTCTTAAGGTCTTACCCATATATCATAGGTTAGGTTATATGGACGCGGACGTCGGGCTAGAACAGGAACTGAGAGATATTTACTACAATCCGAAAACAGGATATCAGTCAGCTGAACGGTTGTATCAGAAGGCATTGGGGGAGGGCCTTGATGTGAGTAGGAAGGCAGTGAGGGATTGGCTGAAAACACAGGACACGTACACGAGGTATAGGCCGGTTGTGAGGAGGCATAAGTTTAGACAGACGTTCGTTAGTCACCTCGGTGAGCAGATACAGATGGACTTGGTTGATATGGGGAAGTATAAGAACCAGAATAAAGGGTATTACTGGATTTTGACGGCTGTTGAGATTCTGAGTCAGTATGCTTTCGCCATCCCCGTTTACAGGAAGGACACGAAAAACATGACCGGGGCTGCGGATCAGCTGTTGATACAGTTCAAAGACCGATTTGGCACTTACCCCGACCTGGCTCAGTTCGACGACGGAGAGGAGTTTTATAACGTCGGTGTGAAAGGTCTACTGAAGGAACGTGGTGTTGAGTACTTCAGTACGTTTTCGGACAAGAAAGCAGCAATTGTCGAACGGTTTAACAGAACACTTGACTGTTATGTGGAAGTATTTCTACACCAAGGGGACTTATAGGTGGATTGATGTTTTGGATGACCTCGTTGAGAGTTATAACAACACAAAACACAGTGTTACCCTTCTGAAGCCCAAGGACGTTAATAAGTCAAACGAGAATCAGGTTTGGAATACATTGTTCGGTCACCATTTTGGTGATCACCCCTTACCCAAATTTCGGGTTGGAGACACTGTAAGGGTGTCAAAGTATAAAAGTATATTTACAAAAGGTTATGAGGCTAACTTCACTGAGGAAATCTTCAGGATAACAAAGGTCATCCGTGGTGATCCAAACGTTTATGAGATAGAGGACGCTGGGGGTGAACCGATTATCGGAAAGTTCTATGAGGAAGAGCTGTCGCCGGTGGATAAGAAGGATGATGTTTATAGGGTTGAGAAGGTGTTGAGGAGGAAGAGAGTCGGTGGAAGGAAGATGATGTTGGTCAAGTGCTTGGGTTATGACGTACAAAACCTGGGTTAATATATACTCTGAGGATGAGGTTAACATTGTTCATTGAAAATGGTGAGAAGACTGTCTACTTCGAACAACCTATCATGGTGACAGGTCCAAGACCACAAATAATGCTGAAGAAAGCGACGGTATACTGGAACTATAACAATGCGGTGTCAGGTCTGAACGATTCGGTGTCGTTTGATGGTAAGGAGGCATCCACTCCTGAAGGTTATCTGAACTTTGACGCGTTGGAAACGTTCGTTAAGACTCTGGCCGGGACCCACAGTGGGGTGGTTGAGTTCGGAAAGAATGTCTACAACGGAACTTCTAAAGTGAAAACGTCAAAGAAGTTGAGACTTGGGAAGATGGGTCTTCTTTTGGGGTTTGGTGAGAAAGATGTGATAAGCGGTGGGTGGACTAACAGTCCAAACCAGGTGGACATCAACAAAGGACTGAGGTATGTCAGGATCTCATGTGACGCTGTTGAGAGTGAGAAAAGTCTGGACAATGGGAGGAGGAGTAATCTGATTGGCACTCTCCCAATAACCTCTGAGCAGAGTTTGAAAGGAAGTGTACAGCACTACACAGACATTGAGTCGAAAGCTGAGATCCGAAAGGGTGTTTATGGTAAGATGACCTTTAGGGTCCGTGGAAACAATGATCAGTCAATAGGTCGACCGATCGGGATTGGGGCTGTTCTGCTTGAACTGTACATAGGCTAGTATATAATGGCTGGAGAAGGAGCTGATACTGAAATGGATAATCTTGATGGGGGTGGGGCAGACTCTGATGTGAGTGTTGAGGATACTGACCACATCGACCCTAATCAGATACTTATACCATTTGACTCAAATCCCCTCACAACCACAGTCGATACAACAAATGACACAAACAATGTCAAAGATAAAATCAACAGCAGTGGTGACGAGCGAATGCTGGATGAATCTATCATAAGTAAAAGAAAAGAGGTGCTCAGAAAGTGGAAAGGTGTGGATATAGATGAGAATGCTGGTGAGGCCTCTAGGGAACTGTTATTACAATCTTCGATTAGCCGTAACAGAAATGATATTATCGACGGCGGAATGATGTATAGGGTGTGAAAGTTTTGGTACGTAAGAGTGGCAAAACCGTGCTTAGCGAAAACCAAAAATATATTGGGATTATTAATGAGTTTGAGGAGCTGGCACAAAGGGCTATGACTGAGAATCTCAGAGGAACCAGAGACGACCCCACAACCTCTCAGGAAGTCATGGATGATATTATCCCACGAACCATCTCAGTGATCAGCGATCGGATTGAAGAAAGAGAGGAAAATCTACGAGAACAGATAAAGCAAATACACATAACCGAACAGGAAGTAAGAGAATTTTCTGGGGCGCTCCACCCACAAGGTACGGATGAGGTGAAGATCGGAGCTCTTGAAGGACTAGCCGATCACTACAGATTAAAAGCATTAAGAGAAACTGACCCTGTTAAGGAACAGTTCTACAAGAGCGTCAGAGAGACAGCGGAATTAAAGGCAGACAGCATAAGAATTGGGATTGGTGAGAGACCTATACATACGGAAGCTATCTTAGAAAATGAAGTGAGAAACAATGACCTGAATAGGTTAGAAATTTTTAAAAGGTGGGCTAGGGAGAATATGGTTGGCTTGTCCGCTATAGCCATCACCATAGCTGGGATCATAACCACAATAGTTGTCGCTGCTAGGGGGGCTGTTTCGAGGGGAGCAAGAGCTGTTGGTGGTTTCGCTAAGGCACTCGCTAATCTGGGTAAGAAAGCTGGGACCTCTGTTAGCACCACTGTTCAGCCTAGTAGCACAGGTTCTGACATGGGGAGCAAAAGGGATAGCGTGGTTAGCCAACAATCTGTGGGTTTTAGCTATAGCTATGGCGTGGTTATTGTATGACTACTGGAAAAACAGAAAAACATGAAATAAAATCTGTTATGTAGTATATGACCAACAGAAGTCAAACAGAGTTGTTACCTGGGTTTAGACGGGCGAGAATGTCGGAGATCAGGGGGAGTAGAACAAGACACACAATCACCATGAATCCCAACAAAGTCAACCCTGGTGAGGAGCTTTACATCGACATACCAAAGCTAAAACCTAATAGCTGCTTAGTCCCGGGTAGTTTTCACTTACTGTTCGACTTTAAGAATGCTAATACCAAGTCATGGTTCCTAAACAATCTCTCCAGGCTTCTGGTTGAAAGACTGGTTGTTAAGCTAGCTGGTGAGACTGTTTACGACAACACAGGTGAAAGTGTCTTCGGTGTGTACAGGGATCTCTGGCTACCAAAGAGTGTGAGGAATCAGATGGTTGGATATGGAATTGGTCCAGAGAACTTGAGAAAGTTGATGTCTAAGGACGATAGTGGGGCTTCCTCTGGAGACGCTGAAAAGGTAGCTGACGCTTTGATGCTCACAATCCATGGGACGAAGCTGAGGGTGAGATTGGATAAGATCCTCGGGGACCACGGACTATATGCTCCCTTCGAAATGTACAACAACTTCCGCTATGTCATTAGTTTACCAAAGGCTTCTGACGTTATGGTGGCCCAGTCAAGTGAATCTGTTGACGGGTACACATTAGAAAACCTTGAACTGGAGTATGAGACGATTGATAACACCGACATCGCCAGTGAAATAACCTCACTATACACAGCTGGTCGGTCGTTGTCCTACGAACACATCACGTTGATGAAGTCAACTGAATGGACGGCTGGATCAACCCTAATCAACGAACACATTAACCTTCCACGAAAGTCTATCAGGGGCGGACTGGCAGCAGAAAAGTTACCGGGAAATTATATGAAAGGGGCGCCTGGCTGAGCGCAAAGCCTGAATACTCTAATCAGGGCGATTATATAGGGGGCGGTAAAACGGCAATGGGCGCGCTGATCGATGTGCATGTGATGCAGAGGACTGGTAACAAGTCCCCTGTCACCATAGCGACGAACGCTAAGCCAGGGAAAGTCCAAAATATGGCGGGTAAAATACGCTTGATGTGGAAGTCTCTGAGTTGAGTTTGGAAGAGGACGTGGGTGAAATTGCCGAGCCATACGATATATCAGTGGATTCAGCTAATATATTCTCTGGTGTTACTCCCAAAAATTCGGAGTCGTTGCTGAAACATGAACAATATGTTGCTGAAAAATATGAACCGTACCGTTGCTTTCGCAAGAGAAATGACGCAAGAAGTCTTTGGAAATCTTTGTTTGTGCACGTTATCATTCGGCCATGTTCGATAGAAGACAACATCTTGCATTGAATTTTAGCTGGTAGGTCATCTTTCCAATTGAATATCAAGAAATAATCAACTCCAATTTGCATTTTCTCAATGAAACCTAACAAGAAGTCATCTTGGCTATCTGATGACAAAATTACAAGGTGTGGACGACAGTTTATCACATAATGCGCTCGGCATGCGTCCCAGCAAGTCGTATTTTAATAAATTGATCGGAGAGTAAAATTTGTTTACAGCTTACAGTTATTCTAATCCAATGCTTCAAAAACCCGATAAAGTTATTGATATAATTACGAAGAATCGTAACATGGCAAAACTATAAGTTTTGTTTACTGCTCTTGCAGCAATTGAGGAACTAAACAGGCAAGAGGTAAACCATAAAAATACCTAACATCCGAACGCTATATCTCCAAATAATCAACTCCGATTTTTATGAAAACTTTAAGATATAACCACACTATTATAATCTTCAACATACCTGAATTCCTAGGCGTGGACAACCTGTTAACATGCTCAAATCTTGTAATGAAATTTTCCCTCAATAGAAGTCATCAAAAAATCGAGTCATTATCCATAATTACTCCTTTATAGTACAACGTTTTACGCCAAACAAATATTCATACATTAAACGAATAAGTACTTCGTCAGTACATTGCAAAAGGTTCCTCCGAAATTACATAGTTAAAGAAAAACAGTGAGAATATCACAGTGCCCAAAAATCCACTTTTGATCAACTTTTGCTCAGAAGCACGCTCGTGCCAGTCCTTTTGTGCATCACACATCGATCAGCGCGATACGAGCGCGTTGCACCGCCCCGTATATAAGCGCCCTGACTCTAATGGTCCCGGCTGGAACGCCCCGGGCGCACAGAGGCGCGCACCCCGGCCTCTGAAATCGTATTTCCTCGATTTTGAGAGCGGCATTAATAATTTTAAGCACAATTTTATTTATTGTGTATGCGCATATTTTTTTGTGACTATACAATATTTAATAGACAATAATATATTATATACTATGTATGAGTATATATTTAAGTCACAAGTGGAACTACTGTTCCACGATTCAACTATACTCTTAGTCTTACTCTTAGTCTTACTCTTAGTCTTACTCTTAGTCTTACTCTTAGTCTTACTCTTAGTCTTACTCTTAGTCTTACTCTTAGTCTTACTCTTAGTCTTACTCTTAGTCTTACTCTTAGTCTTACTCTTAGTCTTACTCTTAGTCTTACTCTTAGTCTTACTCTTAGTCTTACTCTTAGTCTTACTCTTAGTCTTACTCTTAGTCTTACTCTTAGTCTTACTCTTAGTCTTACTCTTAGTCTTACTCTTAGTCTTACTCTTAGTCTTACTCTTAGTCTTACTCTTAGTCTTACTCTTAGTCTTACTCTTAGTCTTACTCTTAGTCTTACTCTTAGTCTTACTCTTAGTCTTACTCTTAGTCTTACTCTTAGTCTTACTCTTAGTCTTACTCTTAGTCTTACTCTTAGTCTTACTCTTAGTCTTACTCTTAGTCTTACTCTTAGTCTTACTCTTAGTCTTACTCTTAGTCTTACTCTTAGTCTTACTCTTAGTCTTACTCTTAGTCTTACTCTTAGTCTTACTCTTAGTCTTACTCTTAGTCTTACTCTTAGTCTTACTCTTAGTCTTACTCTTAGTCTTACTCTTAGTCTTACTCTTAGTCTTACTCTTAGTCTTACTCTTAGTCTTACTCTTAGTCTTACTCTTAGTCTTACTCTTAGTCTTACTCTTAGTCTTACTCTTAGTCTTACTCTTAGTCTTACTCTTAGTCTTACTCTTAGTCTTACTCTTAGTCTTACTCTTAGTCTTACTCTTAGTCTTACTCTTAGTCTTACTCTTAGTCTTACTCTTAGTCTTACTCTTAGTCTTACTCTTAGTCTTACTCTTAGTCTTACTCTTAGTCTTACTCTTAGTCTTACTCTTAGTCTTACTCTTAGTCTTACTCTTAGTCTTACTCTTAGTCTTACTCTTAGTCTTACTCTTAGTCTTACTCTTAGTCTTACTCTTAGTCTTACTCTTAGTCTTACTCTTAGTCTTACTCTTAGTCTTACTCTTAGTCTTACTCTTAGTCTTACTCTTAGTCTTACTCTTAGTCTTACTCTTAGTCTTACTCTTAGTCTTACTCTTAGTCTTACTCTTAGTCTTACTCTTAGTCTTACTCTTAGTCTTACTCTTAGTCTTACTCTTAGTCTTACTCTTAGTCTTACTCTTAGTCTTACTCTTAGTCTTACTCTTAGTCTTACTCTTAGTCTTACTCTTAGTCTTACTCTTAGTCTTACTCTTAGTCTTACTCTTAGTCTTACTCTTAGTCTTACTCTTAGTCTTACTCTTAGTCTTACTCTTAGTCTTACTCTTAGTCTTACTCTTAGTCTTACTCTTAGTCTTACTCTTAGTCTTACTCTTAGTCTTACTCTTAGTCTTACTCTTAGTCTTACTCTTAGTCTTACTCTTAGTCTTACTCTTAGTCTTACTCTTAGTCTTACTCTTAGTCTTACTCTTAGTCTTACTCTTAGTCTTACTCTTAGTCTTACTCTTAGTCTTACTCTTAGTCTTACTCTTAGTCTTACTCTTAGTCTTACTCTTAGTCTTACTCTTAGTCTTACTCTTAGTCTTACTCTTAGTCTTACTCTTAGTCTTACTCTTAGTCTTACTCTTAGTCTTACTCTTAGTCTTACTCTTAGTCTTACTCTTAGTCTTACTCTTAGTCTTACTCTTAGTCTTACTCTTAGTCTTACTCTTAGTCTTACTCTTAGTCTTACTCTTAGTCTTACTCTTAGTCTTACTCTTAGTCTTACTCTTAGTCTTACTCTTAGTCTTACTCTTAGTCTTACTCTTAGTCTTACTCTTAGTCTTACTCTTAGTCTTACTCTTAGTCTTACTCTTAGTCTTACTCTTAGTCTTACTCTTAGTCTTACTCTTAGTCTTACTCTTAGTCTTACTCTTAGTCTTACTCTTAGTCTTACTCTTAGTCTTACTCTTAGTCTTACTCTTAGTCTTACTCTTAGTCTTACTCTTAGTCTTACTCTTAGTCTTACTCTTAGTCTTACTCTTAGTCTTACTCTTAGTCTTACTCTTAGTCTTACTCTTAGTCTTACTCTTAGTCTTACTCTTAGTCTTACTCTTAGTCTTACTCTTAGTCTTACTCTTAGTCTTACTCTTAGTCTTACTCTTAGTCTTACTCTTAGTCTTACTCTTAGTCTTACTCTTAGTCTTACTCTTAGTCTTACTCTTAGTCTTACTCTTAGTCTTACTCTTAGTCTTACTCTTAGTCTTACTCTTAGTCTTACTCTTAGTCTTACTCTTAGTCTTACTCTTAGTCTTACTCTTAGTCTTACTCTTAGTCTTACTCTTAGTCTTACTCTTAGTCTTACTCTTAGTCTTACTCTTAGTCTTACTCTTAGTCTTACTCTTAGTCTTACTCTTAGTCTTACTCTTAGTCTTACTCTTAGTCTTACTCTTAGTCTTACTCTTAGTCTTACTCTTAGTCTTACTCTTAGTCTTACTCTTAGTCTTACTCTTAGTCTTACTCTTAGTCTTACTCTTAGTCTTACTCTTAGTCTTACTCTTAGTCTTACTCTTAGTCTTACTCTTAGTCTTACTCTTAGTCTTACTCTTAGTCTTACTCTTAGTCTTACTCTTAGTCTTACTCTTAGTCTTACTCTTAGTCTTACTCTTAGTCTTACTCTTAGTCTTACTCTTAGTCTTACTCTTAGTCTTACTCTTAGTCTTACTCTTAGTCTTACTCTTAGTCTTACTCTTAGTCTTACTCTTAGTCTTACTCTTAGTCTTACTCTTAGTCTTACTCTTAGTCTTACTCTTAGTCTTACTCTTAGTCTTACTCTTAGTCTTACTCTTAGTCTTACTCTTAGTCTTACTCTTAGTCTTACTCTTAGTCTTACTCTTAGTCTTACTCTTAGTCTTACTCTTAGTCTTACTCTTAGTCTTACTCTTAGTCTTACTCTTAGTCTTACTCTTAGTCTTACTCTTAGTCTTACTCTTAGTCTTACTCTTAGTCTTACTCTTAGTCTTACTCTTAGTCTTACTCTTAGTCTTACTCTTAGTCTTACTCTTAGTCTTACTCTTAGTCTTACTCTTAGTCTTACTCTTAGTCTTACTCTTAGTCTTACTCTTAGTCTTACTCTTAGTCTTACTCTTAGTCTTACTCTTAGTCTTACTCTTAGTCTTACTCTTAGTCTTACTCTTAGTCTTACTCTTAGTCTTACTCTTAGTCTTACTCTTAGTCTTACTCTTAGTCTTACTCTTAGTCTTACTCTTAGTCTTACTCTTAGTCTTACTCTTAGTCTTACTCTTAGTCTTACTCTTAGTCTTACTCTTAGTCTTACTCTTAGTCTTACTCTTAGTCTTACTCTTAGTCTTACTCTTAGTCTTACTCTTAGTCTTACTCTTAGTCTTACTCTTAGTCTTACTCTTAGTCTTACTCTTAGTCTTACTCTTAGTCTTACTCTTAGTCTTACTCTTAGTCTTACTCTTAGTCTTACTCTTAGTCTTACTCTTAGTCTTACTCTTAGTCTTACTCTTAGTCTTACTCTTAGTCTTACTCTTAGTCTTACTCTTAGTCTTACTCTTAGTCTTACTCTTAGTCTTACTCTTAGTCTTACTCTTAGTCTTACTCTTAGTCTTACTCTTAGTCTTACTCTTAGTCTTACTCTTAGTCTTACTCTTAGTCTTACTCTTAGTCTTACTCTTAGTCTTACTCTTAGTCTTACTCTTAGTCTTACTCTTAGTCTTACTCTTAGTCTTACTCTTAGTCTTACTCTTAGTCTTACTCTTAGTCTTACTCTTAGTCTTACTCTTAGTCTTACTCTTAGTCTTACTCTTAGTCTTACTCTTAGTCTTACTCTTAGTCTTACTCTTAGTCTTACTCTTAGTCTTACTCTTAGTCTTACTCTTAGTCTTACTCTTAGTCTTACTCTTAGTCTTACTCTTAGTCTTACTCTTAGTCTTACTCTTAGTCTTACTCTTAGTCTTACTCTTAGTCTTACTCTTAGTCTTACTCTTAGTCTTACTCTTAGTCTTACTCTTAGTCTTACTCTTAGTCTTACTCTTAGTCTTACTCTTAGTCTTACTCTTAGTCTTACTCTTAGTCTTACTCTTAGTCTTACTCTTAGTCTTACTCTTAGTCTTACTCTTAGTCTTACTCTTAGTCTTACTCTTAGTCTTACTCTTAGTCTTACTCTTAGTCTTACTCTTAGTCTTACTCTTAGTCTTACTCTTAGTCTTACTCTTAGTCTTACTCTTAGTCTTACTCTTAGTCTTACTCTTAGTCTTACTCTTAGTCTTACTCTTAGTCTTACTCTTAGTCTTACTCTTAGTCTTACTCTTAGTCTTACTCTTAGTCTTACTCTTAGTCTTACTCTTAGTCTTACTCTTAGTCTTACTCTTAGTCTTACTCTTAGTCTTACTCTTAGTCTTACTCTTAGTCTTACTCTTAGTCTTACTCTTAGTCTTACTCTTAGTCTTACTCTTAGTCTTACTCTTAGTCTTACTCTTAGTCTTACTCTTAGTCTTACTCTTAGTCTTACTCTTAGTCTTACTCTTAGTCTTACTCTTAGTCTTACTCTTAGTCTTACTCTTAGTCTTACTCTTAGTCTTACTCTTAGTCTTACTCTTAGTCTTACTCTTAGTCTTACTCTTAGTCTTACTCTTAGTCTTACTCTTAGTCTTACTCTTAGTCTTACTCTTAGTCTTACTCTTAGTCTTACTCTTAGTCTTACTCTTAGTCTTACTCTTAGTCTTACTCTTAGTCTTACTCTTAGTCTTACTCTTAGTCTTACTCTTAGTCTTACTCTTAGTCTTACTCTTAGTCTTACTCTTAGTCTTACTCTTAGTCTTACTCTTAGTCTTACTCTTAGTCTTACTCTTAGTCTTACTCTTAGTCTTACTCTTAGTCTTACTCTTAGTCTTACTCTTAGTCTTACTCTTAGTCTTACTCTTAGTCTTACTCTTAGTCTTACTCTTAGTCTTACTCTTAGTCTTACTCTTAGTCTTACTCTTAGTCTTACTCTTAGTCTTACTCTTAGTCTTACTCTTAGTCTTACTCTTAGTCTTACTCTTAGTCTTACTCTTAGTCTTACTCTTAGTCTTACTCTTAGTCTTACTCTTAGTCTTACTCTTAGTCTTACTCTTAGTCTTACTCTTAGTCTTACTCTTAGTCTTACTCTTAGTCTTACTCTTAGTCTTACTCTTAGTCTTACTCTTAGTCTTACTCTTAGTCTTACTCTTAGTCTTACTCTTAGTCTTACTCTTAGTCTTACTCTTAGTCTTACTCTTAGTCTTACTCTTAGTCTTACTCTTAGTCTTACTCTTAGTCTTACTCTTAGTCTTACTCTTAGTCTTACTCTTAGTCTTACTCTTAGTCTTACTCTTAGTCTTACTCTTAGTCTTACTCTTAGTCTTACTCTTAGTCTTACTCTTAGTCTTACTCTTAGTCTTACTCTTAGTCTTACTCTTAGTCTTACTCTTAGTCTTACTCTTAGTCTTACTCTTAGTCTTACTCTTAGTCTTACTCTTAGTCTTACTCTTAGTCTTACTCTTAGTCTTACTCTTAGTCTTACTCTTAGTCTTACTCTTAGTCTTACTCTTAGTCTTACTCTTAGTCTTACTCTTAGTCTTACTCTTAGTCTTACTCTTAGTCTTACTCTTAGTCTTACTCTTAGTCTTACTCTTAGTCTTACTCTTAGTCTTACTCTTAGTCTTACTCTTAGTCTTACTCTTAGTCTTACTCTTAGTCTTACTCTTAGTCTTACTCTTAGTCTTACTCTTAGTCTTACTCTTAGTCTTACTCTTAGTCTTACTCTTAGTCTTACTCTTAGTCTTACTCTTAGTCTTACTCTTAGTCTTACTCTTAGTCTTACTCTTAGTCTTACTCTTAGTCTTACTCTTAGTCTTACTCTTAGTCTTACTCTTAGTCTTACTCTTAGTCTTACTCTTAGTCTTACTCTTAGTCTTACTCTTAGTCTTACTCTTAGTCTTACTCTTAGTCTTACTCTTAGTCTTACTCTTAGTCTTACTCTTAGTCTTACTCTTAGTCTTACTCTTAGTCTTACTCTTAGTCTTACTCTTAGTCTTACTCTTAGTCTTACTCTTAGTCTTACTCTTAGTCTTACTCTTAGTCTTACTCTTAGTCTTACTCTTAGTCTTACTCTTAGTCTTACTCTTAGTCTTACTCTTAGTCTTACTCTTAGTCTTACTCTTAGTCTTACTCTTAGTCTTACTCTTAGTCTTACTCTTAGTCTTACTCTTAGTCTTACTCTTAGTCTTACTCTTAGTCTTACTCTTAGTCTTACTCTTAGTCTTACTCTTAGTCTTACTCTTAGTCTTACTCTTAGTCTTACTCTTAGTCTTACTCTTAGTCTTACTCTTAGTCTTACTCTTAGTCTTACTCTTAGTCTTACTCTTAGTCTTACTCTTAGTCTTACTCTTAGTCTTACTCTTAGTCTTACTCTTAGTCTTACTCTTAGTCTTACTCTTAGTCTTACTCTTAGTCTTACTCTTAGTCTTACTCTTAGTCTTACTCTTAGTCTTACTCTTAGTCTTACTCTTAGTCTTACTCTTAGTCTTACTCTTAGTCTTACTCTTAGTCTTACTCTTAGTCTTACTCTTAGTCTTACTCTTAGTCTTACTCTTAGTCTTACTCTTAGTCTTACTCTTAGTCTTACTCTTAGTCTTACTCTTAGTCTTACTCTTAGTCTTACTCTTAGTCTTACTCTTAGTCTTACTCTTAGTCTTACTCTTAGTCTTACTCTTAGTCTTACTCTTAGTCTTACTCTTAGTCTTACTCTTAGTCTTACTCTTAGTCTTACTCTTAGTCTTACTCTTAGTCTTACTCTTAGTCTTACTCTTAGTCTTACTCTTAGTCTTACTCTTAGTCTTACTCTTAGTCTTACTCTTAGTCTTACTCTTAGTCTTACTCTTAGTCTTACTCTTAGTCTTACTCTTAGTCTTACTCTTAGTCTTACTCTTAGTCTTACTCTTAGTCTTACTCTTAGTCTTACTCTTAGTCTTACTCTTAGTCTTACTCTTAGTCTTACTCTTAGTCTTACTCTTAGTCTTACTCTTAGTCTTACTCTTAGTCTTACTCTTAGTCTTACTCTTAGTCTTACTCTTAGTCTTACTCTTAGTCTTACTCTTAGTCTTACTCTTAGTCTTACTCTTAGTCTTACTCTTAGTCTTACTCTTAGTCTTACTCTTAGTCTTACTCTTAGTCTTACTCTTAGTCTTACTCTTAGTCTTACTCTTAGTCTTACTCTTAGTCTTACTCTTAGTCTTACTCTTAGTCTTACTCTTAGTCTTACTCTTAGTCTTACTCTTAGTCTTACTCTTAGTCTTACTCTTAGTCTTACTCTTAGTCTTACTCTTAGTCTTACTCTTAGTCTTACTCTTAGTCTTACTCTTAGTCTTACTCTTAGTCTTACTCTTAGTCTTACTCTTAGTCTTACTCTTAGTCTTACTCTTAGTCTTACTCTTAGTCTTACTCTTAGTCTTACTCTTAGTCTTACTCTTAGTCTTACTCTTAGTCTTACTCTTAGTCTTACTCTTAGTCTTACTCTTAGTCTTACTCTTAGTCTTACTCTTAGTCTTACTCTTAGTCTTACTCTTAGTCTTACTCTTAGTCTTACTCTTAGTCTTACTCTTAGTCTTACTCTTAGTCTTACTCTTAGTCTTACTCTTAGTCTTACTCTTAGTCTTACTCTTAGTCTTACTCTTAGTCTTACTCTTAGTCTTACTCTTAGTCTTACTCTTAGTCTTACTCTTAGTCTTACTCTTAGTCTTACTCTTAGTCTTACTCTTAGTCTTACTCTTAGTCTTACTCTTAGTCTTACTCTTAGTCTTACTCTTAGTCTTACTCTTAGTCTTACTCTTAGTCTTACTCTTAGTCTTACTCTTAGTCTTACTCTTAGTCTTACTCTTAGTCTTACTCTTAGTCTTACTCTTAGTCTTACTCTTAGTCTTACTCTTAGTCTTACTCTTAGTCTTACTCTTAGTCTTACTCTTAGTCTTACTCTTAGTCTTACTCTTAGTCTTACTCTTAGTCTTACTCTTAGTCTTACTCTTAGTCTTACTCTTAGTCTTACTCTTAGTCTTACTCTTAGTCTTACTCTTAGTCTTACTCTTAGTCTTACTCTTAGTCTTACTCTTAGTCTTACTCTTAGTCTTACTCTTAGTCTTACTCTTAGTCTTACTCTTAGTCTTAGTCTTAGTCTTAGTCTTAGTCTTAGTCTTAGTCTTAGTCTTAGTCTTAGTCTTAGTCTTAGTCTTAGTCTTAGTCTTAGTCTTAGTCTTAGTCTTAGTCTTAGTCTTAGTCTTAGTCTTAGTCTTAGTCTTAGTCTTAGTCTTAGTCTTAGTCTTAGTCTTAGTCTTAGTCTTAGTCTTAGTCTTAGTCTTAGTCTTAGTCTTAGTCTTAGTCTTAGTCTTAGTCTTAGTCTTAGTCTTAGTCTTAGTCTTAGTCTTAGTCTTAGTCTTAGTCTTAGTCTTAGTCTTAGTCTTAGTCTTAGTCTTAGTCTTAGTCTTAGTCTTAGTCTTAGTCTTAGTCTTAGTCTTAGTCTTAGTCTTAGTCTTAGTCTTAGTCTTAGTCTTAGTCTTAGTCTTAGTCTTAGTCTTAGTCTTAGTCTTAGTCTTAGTCTTAGTCTTAGTCTTAGTCTTAGTCTTAGTCTTAGTCTTAGTCTTAGTCTTAGTCTTAGTCTTAGTCTTAGTCTTAGTCTTAGTCTTAGTCTTAGTCTTAGTCTTAGTCTTAGTCTTAGTCTTAGTCTTAGTCTTAGTCTTAGTCTTAGTCTTAGTCTTAGTCTTAGTCTTAGTCTTAGTCTTAGTCTTAGTCTTAGTCTTAGTCTTAGTCTTAGTCTTAGTCTTAGTCTTAGTCTTAGTCTTAGTCTTAGTCTTAGTCTTAGTCTTAGTCTTAGTCTTAGTCTTAGTCTTAGTCTTAGTCTTAGTCTTAGTCTTAGTCTTAGTCTTAGTCTTAGTCTTAGTCTTAGTCTTAGTCTTAGTCTTAGTCTTAGTCTTAGTCTTAGTCTTACAGTTACATAATTTATTATATACCAGAAAAATTACATAATTAGGTTACATCTTATGAAGAGTGAATAACAAAGAAAAGATAACACAATTAATGCAGAGTCAGTAGTTCAGAAAATACAAATTGTATATCATTGTGTTTGGAGATTACGACTAGTAGCCTAGCAATGTAACTAGTAACAACTGTATTTCATAATACTGTATTTACGTTGATGAGCTGTATTTTGTCTTTGTGGGCGCCTGAAACGCAAAACAAAGGGGCGCACCGGGAAATTTCCCGGTATCCCGGTGGGCCAGTCCGCCTCTGAAGTCTATGAAAGGTATTGTAATGATGTTCACAAATAAGACCCGGACTGATAGTGAGGAATACGTCTACCCAAACATTGAAAGTGTTAAGCTAACAATTGAGGGTGTACCCAACGCTGTCTTCAGTCAGGGGATCCCAAAGAGTCGGTTTTATGATGAAGCTAAAAGACTGTTCGGTGGAAAGGAAAACACAGATCAGTTTATGACAATCCAAAAGTTCTACAAGGACGCCTTCGTCCTGGCGATTGACTTGAGAAGTATTGAGGATCGTGACAGTGTTGGGACTGGGAAAAGAATCATTAATACACAGTCTGGGGTCCTAATCGAGATCACCAAAAAGGCAACCGCGGCTGATGTAATCTGTCGGATCTTTGTGTTGAGCGATGGTTTGGTAAATATGGTAAACAAAAACCTAAAATCAATTCAATATTAAACGGATCACCCATTCCATATGTTGGTCGTTGGTATGACGGCTTGTGGGAAAACCTGGTATCTCCTGAAGATGTTAGAAGATGATGACTTCGGGTTCTTTGACTACATCGTCCTGCTCTGCCCAACGTTCAGCTGGAATAAAACCTACACCACCTGGAAATACACCTCCGACCCGGACTTCATCGCTGTGGATTGTAGTCAGGACGACGTTGAAACTATACTAAAACACATTGTCGAAATATTCAGGGGGTCCAGAACATTGATAGTCCTCGACGACTGTGCTAGGGGACAACCCGTAAAAAACAGAACAAGTGAATTGGTTAAATTAGCCTTCAGCGCCCGACACTACAATCTGTCAACTATCGTAATCACACAACAGCTAACAGCTACAGTACCGCTCAGAAGTAACCTAACAAAAACCGCGGTCGATCGGCGGTCGATCGGCGGTCGATCGGCGGGTCATCGGCGGGTCATCCGCGGTCCATCGGCGGTCGATCAGCGGTTGAACCGTAACCGAACCTAACCGAACCGCAGCCGCTGCGGCCCAAGCCGCAAGGTTCGTACCTTCTCGTAACACCGAGAAAAAGTCGCATATTTCCGAAGTTTTGCGTCCTTAATTTTTCGAAGGCAAGGCAAGTCTGTTCACTCTGTTGTGCTGACATCTAATTTGAAATGGGAAATTGGCTATCTCGCTACGCTAGAGAACGAGTTGTTGCCTTGTATTCCTCAAACGTTTCAGTTACGAAGATTACTCAGTTACTCGGAGAGGAAGGGATAAAAACATCCCGCTCAGCTGTGAGTCTGTTTCTCTCTCGCTATCGCCAAAGTGGTAGTCTCGATGATGCGCCGCGTAGTGGTAGAAAGCGAATACTCAGTGAAGAGCTGATACAATTTATCGATGGCAAGATGACGGAAAATGATGAACTAACCGCTGCTGAATTAAAGGAGAAACTGGCGGAGGAGTCTAGCGTGGATGTTTCACTTGCCACCATTCGCCGAGTTACAGTAGACGCGACAAGCTTGGCTGGAAACACGAAAATGCTTGCTATTGCCAGTTTATTCGAGAGGCTAACAAAATACATGATGCGTGCGAAATACGGTTTATTTTGAACTTAGTGCTTGTCAAATCTTTTCAACAACCAGCACAAGGCCCGACATTATTTAGTCTTTTGAGTTTTGAGCAAAAGGTTAGAAAGAAAACTTAACTGGCGTGGAAAATTTATTCATACTGATGTTTCTCGTCTGAAAGATGCATTGTCGTTGACATTCTCAGTCTTTCAGTCTCTCAAATGATTAAAGTTTAAAAGAAAGCTGCGGTTTCAATACTTAACAGAACCTAGTCTGATTCAAAGCGGAAAACGAAATCTACAGATTGAGCGACTTAATTTAAATTCAATCACGGCCGTAAGTTCGTTAGTATAAGTTCGTCGTTTCGGTAACATTAATCTTTCCGTTTCTATATTCGCTTTACTTGCATTACACAATGATTAGATAGCTTGGCGCTATCGATTTTCCGGCGCAATCTCAAAATGAATATAAGAGCCCAGCTCAGTATTTTGATATGGAAACCCATAATAAATTCAAGATATAAATACAGAAAAGTTTAAAGAAAATGTAACATCTTCAGAATAAAAGGTAATTGATTAGATGGGAGTATATATAGGATATGTTTTTAAACATATACATAAAATAAAAATTATACTTTCTGAAGTTGTCGGCTGGTCATGGCTTTTGTCTTTTGATTAAATTACCCGTTGTCGTTGATTATATATAGTCGATAGTAGCTAGCTCGTGAAACGTGAAATTCAATTTGATCGACGAATAATCTTGCCATTCTTGGCCGTGAATGTTATACAATTTCGGAAATGTTATACAAATTGTCGAATAAGTCAACAACTAACAACGACGGACTTTAACTCTTTCCCATCCGAATCGGTCTTTAGTATTTTATTCTGGCTAACGCCAGACGATTTTATTCACCTCTGGGGAAACCCTTGGACAGGAATGAGTTAATATTCAAGTTTAGTCCAGCTTTCATCACCTGACATGCACTGAAAACTTTCTTTGTTGTTTACGTAAAAAGCGCTACAGCCTTGTGTGTCTGCGTAAGCCGTTTTACTTAGTTGCATTGTTCGTTAATATATAGATTATCCTAGCTAGCAATAGATTGCTACATGTGCAGTCGGAATAAGTCGGTACTCGTGGTGTTCGGTTAACCGCGGTTTCCCTCTTGCGGTTCACGTAGCGACAACAACCTCACCGCAACCGCACCGCCAACTAACCGCCAGTTAACCGCCAGTTAACCGCAACCGCACCGCCAACTAACCGCCAGTTAACCGCAACCGCACCGCAAACTAACCGCCAGTTAACCGCAACCGCAGTGTTAGGTTATTTCTGAGCGGTACTGTATCACAAAACCTTATAGGGAGAATATCAGTAAGTTGGTAACGTTCTACAACCCCAACAAAACAGACATGAAGGTTATTACTGATGACTACCTGGGTGGTTTAGACCGTAATGAGGTTATGGAGGTAACCGAAAAGTTAAAAAACCCCAAATATGCTAGGCTTGAGATTGTTAAGGCACCCATACGCGTATAAGGTGGTTATCCCAGAATCCGGTTTATAGTAAGATGGCCGAAAAGAAAAGTAAAACGGTGAGAGTTGGGGGAAAAATCAGGGTATCCGCTGCGGAACCAGTCGAGACATCTGTTGGGGAACCAGAAACGGAAATACCGACTGAAATCCCCAACCTCATCGATGAGCTCGTCAATGATCTGAAAAAGACTGAGGAAACCAGCCCAACACCCCCACCAACCGATGACACCAACAAGAAGGGAAGTGAGCTGATAAAATTATCAGAGGATGGTGAGGTAACTCAGTCGGTCAACTACATCAGAAAAGCGTCGGTAAAGGTTGTGGATAAGCTGTACGCTGAATATGAGGCTAGAAGAATGGAAAGAGCTAACGAATTCCTGACTGATATTTTAATCAGTAAATTCTCTAATGTTCTCGGTGGTTTGGACGCCGTAGAAAGCTCTGAGGCGCTAGACAACGAATTACAAAAAGACAAACTTTTAAAAAGTGACGTTGGTAAAGTTGTGGCCATGATCACACCGTATATACCATGTCTCGGACTGCTATCCGGGGGTATAACTATGGGAAAACATGTGTACCAACACAAAACAAAATTATCTGAACAGAAATCGGGAAGTAAGTAAAGTGTGTCTCAAAACCAAAACCTTGATCGCTCTGGGGTGTTTTTAGAAAAATAGGGTCTGTCGCATCCCTAAAACCCATTTTCCCGTCTGGTTATACTTTGAAATTTGAAAAAAAAAAGTTACCCCTTTCAAACATCCTTTCCCGTTAAATTCCAGCATTCTGGCGCTATTTTTGGCTAAAAAAAAGTGTGCTGGTACCCCCAAGTCCTATACTACTAAAGTCCACCGAGTTTTGTTGTTCAATCAGTCGGCTTGGCTAAAGCAGTACATCGACTTTAGCACGGTGAAGAGAACCGCCGCCAGGAACGCCTTCGAAAAGGACTTCTTCAAGCTGATGAATAACAGCGTCTTCGGTAAAACAATGGAGAACCTGAGAAAGCGTGTAGACGTTCGGTTGGTCACGTGTGAAGAAAAGCTGTTAAAGCTGACTTTCAAACCAACCTTCGTGTCCGCCAAAATATTCAACGAAAACCTGGTTGCCGTTCACAAAATCAAAGAAGTTCTTACGTTAAACAGACCGGCTTACTGTGTTAAAGAAATATAAAAATAATGCTAAGTTGTTGTTTACAGATACGGACACAGCCTGACATATGAGATTGAGGCGGAAGACGTTTACAAAGACTTCTGGGCTGATAAAGATATCTTTGACAATTCAGACTATCCAGAGAGCTCACCTTACTACAACAAGTCGAACAAAAAGGTTATTGGGAAGATGAAGGACGAAGCGGCTGGCGTTCCCATAGTCGAGTTCGTTGGTCTCAGAAGTAAAATGTATTCGTATTTAAAAGACAACGGAGCAGGTGGTAAGACCGCGAAGGGAATTAAAAAGAGTGTCACTAAGAAACAAATCAAACATAAAAACTACAAAGACACATTATTTGGTAAAAAACAAATGTTTCAAAAAATGAGAACCATCCGAAGTGATAAACATAAGCTGGGTAGTTATGAAATTAATAAAATATCACTCTCATGCTTTGACGACAAAAGATACCTGCTGGAAGATGGAATTAATTCTTATGCGTATGGACATAAGAATATTTAATCAAAACTGACAATTAGTCTACAGTAAACAACTCAGAGGTTTGTACGCATGTGCTGTCTGAGGCGTGGAATTACACATGCGTACAAGAAACCAAAACCAAAACCAAAACTAAAACCAAAACTAAAACCAAAACTCTAATTTATGGGTTAAAAGATGATTGGCCGTCTCCCTTACCACCTGCACATAATGGGATAACTCACATACGGTTGAGTGAATCACCTGCCCTAACCACATTTCCATGGCGCCACCTGTAAAAGGTCGGTTGTGTTTTTTATATTAAATCCAACAATATGAGATGTTTTGAAAAGGGAGAAATCTTCCGTACTTTTTAAAACCCATTTTTCGGTCTTCTTATACTTTGAAAAATGGAAAAAAAGAGTTCACCCTTTCAAACATCCTTTCCCGATGAATCCCAACATTTTGAGGGTGTTTTTGGCAAAATAAAAAAAGTGTGCCGGCACCCCCAAGTCCTAAACTATTTCCAATTTATCGGCGTATTCATTAAATTCAAGCTCCTATGGGACAGCTAATTTTCCATATTTCTCAAAACCCATTTTCCGACCGCTTATACTTTGAAAAGTGGAAAAAAACAGTTTACCCTTTCAGACGACCTTCCCCGTCGAATTCCAACTTTTTGAGGTTGCTTTTGGCAAAATAAAAAAAAAGTGTGCCGGTGTGGCGGTCTGAGATTGTCACCGTGCTGAGATTGTAAACTAAGTAGTGCGCATGCTCGAAACGGTCTGAGTTTGGAGCAGTCTGAGATTGTATTCTCAAATTGTAGAAAGAAATTTATGTTATCTGTGCAATTCTAACCATTTTCTTCATGATATCAATCCTTAGTTCTTTATATTCAATATTAAACAGGATTCGTGGTACTCTATGTCGTTAAATACTCCTATAAAAGTACGAAAGTTTGCCTTATTATTATGTTTGCCCAATTATTATGTATTTATGTCTTCCACTTAATAACAGTATTAAGGCTTGTCAATGGGCTTGACAATCAAGTTCTGTGATGAATTAACTAACACTTTGATGTAAAGCGTTAATATTTTTACATTCAAGTGAAGGGGACCAAGATAAGGTGACTGTGTTTTAATCTACTTTTATCAACTGTTTATCAATATTGAATTACATTAGAAGAAGTTTGGTGAACTGCTTGCTTACTAGTAATTATTTGTCAGTTCTTTATACCCACTGGTATTTGGCCTATTCTGAGAAAATACTTGATACAGCTCTATAATAAATTATGTTAGACAAAAATAAGCCTAATAATAAATGATTGTATATTTGTAAAATTTAATAGTCAACAATGGTTTCAAGAATTTCTGGCAAATAATATTTTCACTCAAGTTCTATATAATTAACAGTTATTTTAACTGTTGAATAATGACAATGGAAAAATTGGAAATATGTCAAGTATCAACCAAGATGCCTGGCAGTTAGGATACGCAATCATTTTATGCAGTCTTTTGGCTCTTTGTAATGTTGTTGATATTAAAACCAGTGTAATCTCGTATGTTGTTATAATCTTAGCTTATATCTAAAAAGTAGCTGGAGAGAATGGAGAGGCTTTTTGAATGTAGAGAACGTAGGAGTCTAACGTTTAGACCAAAGTCTAACGTGTAGACCACTATTCCCTACCTAAGTCACCCTACCCCACCGTAGACAACTATACGCTACCTAAGCCAACCTTACCCCACCCTAGACCATTATACCCTACCTAAGCCACCTTACCCCACCCTAGACAACTATACCCTACCTAAGCCACTTTAGGCTACCCTAGACCACTGTACCCTACCTAACCCACGATAGGCTAACCTAGACCACTATACAGTATAAGCCAACCTTACCCCACCCTAGACAACTATACCCTACTTAAGCAAACCTTACCCCACCCTAGACCATTATACCCTACCTAAGCCACCTTACCCCACCGTAGACCATTATACCCTACCTAATCGGATGCTAATTAGAATACAATAAATCTGATGCTAATTATATGTACAATATATACAATATTTACATTTATGGATTAGATTCTATTTACACAGGTCATTGCCCCACCATCTATGTGGTGAAATCTAAAAAAACAACAACAAAAACCCTACTCTATTTACAGTTTTTACAAATAAACGGGGTGTTCTTATTAACCTTTCTTGGAATTCTTTGGCATCCACGGTGGAACCAATCCTGGCAATTGTCACACTGAACCATGAAGACATTTTCAGTGAATGGTTGTCTACAATGGCAGAAAACTTCAACTTTCTCAAGCCAATGGTGGCCTTGGTGTTGTCGAACCATTGACGACATTTTGCTAATGTATTGTTTATCCCACTGTGCCCACCCATTGGGTTAGAGTGGTATTGGTGAAGGATTTCTGTTATTTCTTTAAGTTCTGTCACAACTTTCTTCCTCGCATCTTTCTTAGCCCCAACATATACCAGCTCTTTCCCTGAAATAAAACATAAATAAGGTATATAATTGAATATTATTATTAAATGAATAAATCAAGAACTCAATATTGGGCGAGACAGAAGATGAAGCCTCATATTGCAATATGAGACATAGATATTTTGTCATATTGGATGAAGATGAATCCAGTTGGTGTTTTATTACATCGAGGGGAAAGATCTTGACAAATCAGATGAAAAGCTGGTGTAAACATTCCACAACTCACTGTCCAAATCAATATGTGCACTTTTATCTTGTTTTAGCTCATATTTTGGATTTTTTCGAGGTGTTCTTCAGTTTATGTTTTGTTTTGTAATTCTTAAAACTGTCAGCCAGCGATGGTTACAAGTCAATAGGTAACTGCCCTATTAATTTTATTTACAGTCATAGGTTAATTATGGAAAACCATAACATTGAACTCTTTTCAGCTTTAAGGGAAAGCAATTTTATATGTTTTCATGGCTGGTGTTTAGATTCAACAGTCAATGCAACAAAAATTGATTAGTTGATGTATACTGATGTTCTGTAACTAAACTCTATCTGTATTAAACAGCAACTATGCTATTGCTATTTCACTATACAGGTATAGTTATACTATTATGCATCAATTGCAAACATCTTACTTTTAGAATCAAACTGGTGTGTTTTAGCCTGGTTTTTAATATTCCTGACTTCTTTCTTTGATAAACCTGCTGGGCAAACATTAGTTGTCAGGTATGCTGCAAGATTCTGGCAGTGCATTCGGTGCTTGTAGAGTCTCTCTTCTCTAGTGGGATGATGCTCAGGCTCTCTGGAAATGTCCTCATCTCCACCATCATTTGATGCACTAGCTGACACCTGAGGCTCTCTGGAAACCTCTTCATTTTCACCATCATTTGCTGCAGTAGCTGAAACCTTCTTAGGTGTTGTAACCATCTTTCACAATGTGTAACTAGTACTGAAAGCAAATAGAAAATATCATTGTCAAATTGTAATTAAAATTAAGTCTTAAAACTAATGATATAGACGCCATTTATACTAATATACTAGACAAAATACCTCAAAAACACGTGTTTTCAAAAAGCAGAGACAAAAGACTAGTTGTCTATATGGCTATATATTAGGTAATACATATAACAGCAGGTAAAACATGTATTTAGCAAGTCAAAAAATGCGTTTTCTGAGTGTCCTACGAAAAATTAATGGTAACTTCTTATCCACAGTTGTATAGACACGTGCAGTCAGTGCAACAAACTCTGTGCAGAAAAACATCCTAGACCTACCAAAGTTAAGAAAGAAATTGTCAACAGACCCTTACCTTTATCAAAGATGAACTCCAACTGCCTAAGTGAGACGGACAAGGTATAAAGGGTAGCTCTAAAAAAAACTTTATCCAACAGCGAGATGTAATTTCGATTTCCGAAGAGCGTAGAAATAGAATGCTTTGGTGAGTGAGCAATCTCAGCACGGTATGTTCACCGCAGACACTACCGCAGGCGCAAGCTATCAATGCGCATGTGCAGGTCAATCTCAGCACGGTACAATCTCAGACCGCCACACCGGCACCCCCAAGTTCTATACTACTAGAAAACTCTGGCAGTAGGGGATGGTATTTGCACTTTGGGTTATTTAGTGGCATACATAATTCCTCTGTGTGCTAGATACATGAAAAATATCCACTAAAACTTCACATTGTCTAGAAGTAATTTTGCACCGGCACTTCCGTTCTTCTTCTGATTCTTCAGATATGGCACTAAGCCACAAGTTCTGTCATATCCAACGTACTTAACTCGTTGAAAATCTTCAACATCGTCACAAAATGTTTTCAGCAGGAATATAAATACTTGCGTTAGAGATTCACAAGTAAACATCTCCGTCATACTTACCACAATTCCGCATGGACGAATAAGTGCAAGAATACCCACTGTTGTCTCATAAAATAATGAAATATTCTCCTTCTTCTTACAACCACCGTTGCCATATTCTTCTTCAACTACTCTCGATTTTTTTTGATGCAGAATGAAATTCAGGAGGGACATCCACAGTTTCACAACTTTTTTTCCATCATAGTTAATATGGAGCACACAGAACTTTGACGGTTTTTGTGTCTTTCCCCCCACCAACAGGAGAGTTTGGACAGCACTTGAACACTTCAGGCAGATACATATATATGATATATATGATATATATATATATATATATATATATATATATATATATATATATATATGATATAGTGTAATAAAAGTAGCGTGCTGCGTAGGCAGTGTAGAAACAACAATCGAAATATAGTAAGGTTAGATATACTGCCGAAACAGAGAACGTAGGAGTCTAACGTTTCGAGCGAAGGCCCTTCGTCAGAGAGAAACGTAAAGAGTAAAACAAACAACGAGCTTACATACGCGAGATAATCACGTGATAAAAATTAGCCAATCAAATAAAGGTAACCAAGACAAACTAATAATGAGATTCAAAAGAATAAGCCAATCAGAGCAAAGTAACAATAACAAATAAATAATGAGATGCGAAAGCCATTTGCTATTCTCACCATCGATAAGTAAAAAAAGGAGAGTAAAAAATAGAGGGTAAAGAATGGAGAAGTAAAGTGAAAACACTGTTTATGTCTGCCCTTGCTAATACAAAAACAGCATCTTCAGAAGTGTTAAATAAAAGAAAAACGTTCGTTGAGTCCATGAGGATGAATGGTACCAATTTTGAAAATGAGACGCTTTTCCTGTCGTTTGCGGCTATGATTACCACCGGAAATGGGTGAGATAGCACAAACTTTCATGTCAGAAATATGATGGTTGACACTATTAAAATGTCGGGCAACAGGCTTGTCAACATCATTGTTCCTCACAGAACGAAGATGTTCAGCAAACCTGTCAGATAAACGTCTCCCAGTTTCACCGATGTAAAGCATGCAACATTTATTGCAAGAAATACAGTAAATGATGTTGGAAGAGATGCAAGTAAAATTATGCTGAATAACAAAATTAGATTTAGGTCCCAAAACACATGTAGCGGAGTTAAGAAAAGAACACGTGTAACAGCGGATACGAGAGCAAGAAAACGTACCCGCTGGTGCCAATAGATTTTTTCTAAGGGAACTACGCACTAAACCATACTCTCAATTTCTGCGACTTCGCCGCCTATGCAGTGATGAGAAAGACTTTGAGACCAAATGTTTGGAAATGAGATCCTTTTTTGTCCAGCGTGGCTATCCCACCCACCTGATAGACACTGCTATTAACAAAGCATCTAGTATTCCTCGTCCTGGCACTTTAAAACAATTAGAGTCTCTGAAAACGCATTTCCTGCATTTTGAGAGAGGTCTAGAGTCATATTGTAGGATCGTTTTATACATGTTTTTCACCGAGATCTTTGTATAAATTTTACTCAAATCAAAATTTTTCTATTCTCTTTAAGTTCAAGCCAAGATCTTCTAATTATTCAATAAAATATTTAGGAGTAATTGATCCAATATGAATCGTAATGTATGTTTAACGACTTTTGTGTGACATATAAACTAACCAGTCAAGCAGCTGGGTATCCTTTGGCCATTATTTAGAATTCTATTGAGTATTCTGTCTAATGCCAGCCAATTTTTACTTGAAACAAGAATAATCAAAGCAACCCTGCTAGTGTAATATTAATATTAACAATTTATAGGTATCAGCTAGCATTTGTCAGACTTCAGATCAGGAAATGGAGTCCCTTTACGTTTTATACTGTCTTTCGGACTCTTTCCCTCGATAAAGCGAGAATAACAACAATGGAGTTGATGAGAGCCAGAAGATGTAAACTGAGTTAGTAAATAGATTCGTAAATATCGTCGCTCTATACAGTCTGTAAGCTAATAATATAAATAATAGTTCGAAACGTCAAACGATTAAGAGAGTGTTAAATCCCGCGACTGACAAGTCTCCGAGTCTTGCAGATAATATTTCAAAGTTGAACCATGATAGAAATGCTGTGTTTCAGTCGATGAGAATTATATTAATAAATAATGTAATGAGAGAGAGAGAGGTCGCGGCTCTCGGTTTGATCTCATGCTTGTTCTTCAAATTGATCAATGCTTTAAAGATTTATATAGTCTGAGTATAAACACCACAGTCTTATTAATATAGTAACTAGCGTCTGACGATCAACAATTTTAGTAGAGAGGAACTCGTACTATAAATAAAGAAACCAAACAAACCAACATCTCTTCCTTAATTTTCTTGTGAACTTACCATCTAGTATTTCGACTATCTGTCACAGGCACAATCATTGTCCCTCCATACGCGCAGCCATTCTTTAATATCATTCTGAAGAACTCCGGCCAAGACAGACTGACGTGCACTACAGACTACCGGAGCCGACAATTTGATTGCATTATTTCGCAATAAAATTGTAACAAGATATGGCAAGGGTGGCTGACCGTGGCTCCCACCAAATTCAGCCACTCTATTCTGGCTCTCTGATTGGTTTGCACCCCTTAATAGTCCGCTGACCGTGGCTGAATTTAGCAGATCGCTCCGCTGACCGTGGCTGAATTTAGCAGAAGTGTTCTCCAATTTCTTCAGCGAATTCGTAGCACGTTCGGTAACTTTTTCGGCCACTCTCGCCACATTCTCGGACTTCTAACTACCTGAGACCGATTGCGGTGCAACTGATTGTCAAAGATGCGAAAATCCGCTGCTATTTTGACAATCGGTTTAGTATTTTTACGGTGGCTAATGTCGTTCTTACGTCAACTATCCTTTTGTTATTAATAGTTTTTTATTTTTGAAATATCAATTATATTATTTAATTAGGAATAATTAGGAAAATCTGACCGTGGCTCAAGCCACGCTCGCACCCCTCTAGATCCGCCCCTGGACAACCCTTTAATCTCTTTTCGGCGTAATAAAAATATTCGTGATGGTTTAGTGCGTAGTGCCCTTAGAAAAAATCTATTGGCACCGGCGGGTACTTTTTCTTGCTCCCGTACCCGTTGTTACACGTGTTCTTTTCTTAACTCCGCTACATGTATTTTGGGATCTAAATCTAATTTTGTTATTCAGCATAATTTTACTTGCATCTCTTCCAACATCATTTACTGTATTTCTTGCAATAAATGTTGCATGCTTTACATCGGTGAAACTGGCAGACGTTTATCTGACAGGTTTGCTGAACATCTTCGTTCTGTGAGAAACAATGATGTTGACAAGCCTGTTGCCCGACATTTTAATAGTGCCAACCATAGGTAGCCCAGACACAGTTTGCGAGTTATGAATATATATATATATATATATATATATATATATATAGATAGATAGATATAGATATAGTTATAAGTTAACTTATATTACTATTCTTTTTTATAATTCATTTATTTACCGCATAAAATACATACTGTTAGCCTGTAATTGTTCATATCCTCTTTCATAACATATGACTTCTAAGTACAACTACTCTACATTACCCCCTGCGGTGTTCAGCTAGCTTAACCGTCGGATAAACATTGTTACTTTACTGTTTTTACCGTGAAATATACATGAAAATCAAATTTACTGCTCAGACTAACTGCCTACTTAATAAAGCATATGAGGGGAAATTAACCCATATACTTACGACTAGACGACTTTAAATCACGTTTGAAGTTGCCAAGGTTTTTTGGGCGACGAGGCGGAAGAGGGGAATAAAGGAAAGGTTGGTAACTGTCAAGCCAATCTCGCGCTACCTTCTCGCGAATAATGCCGTCTAACTCAGCTCCAACGAATCTTTCAACGATAAATTTACGGCAGTTGATAAAATTATCATCACGCTTCTAAACCAAACAGTTATTTTGAAAAATAATTGTTTCGTTGTCCAGAAATTTCGCTTCAAAACAAAGTAGAATGCCTCCAATTTGCGATGTGACCGGGCGCAAGGTGAACAAGGTTCACAACCGACAATTTTCAAATTTAAATCTCGCGCGTAATTGGTTCATCGTAATTAGGTTAAAAATGGCTTTCAGCATTATCAGGGGGTGTCGTGGCGTAAAACATCGAAATCTACAAAATCTCGTGATCGAGATTCGAGGTACAATGGCGCGTCTATGTGGCGCGCTCTGACGGCAAAGGGAATTTCAAGGATGGACGAAGGCGATCAAGCGGACAACTCTAGTCAAGAACAGTTACTGTAAGTTTTACGATTTACATCTTGTACTTCATATCGAACCGGACTATATTTGCATATATCTCGCAAACATTCAACATTGTCAGTCCATGAATAATAAAATGTATCATTCAAGCACGCCGCACGATGAAATGGATTGTTTTAGAAATCGAAATTTTTTGTCGTTATCCAGTACATTTCTATGGCTCATATACAAAGTGTGCGCACTTGTTTATCGAGTAAACTTTAAAGAGACAGTCAGGTAAATCAGTTAATTGAAATGACGGCTAACGAAATAGTTTCAAACTGAAAGTAATAAGAACAGCTTTGTTCGAACGATGTCCTTTGTTTATTGGCGCAATTGATACACAGTTGTCTGACAATAGGCAAAATATGGAAACGCTTCACAGAACCGTTTACTATTTTATCGATTCACATAATTGCGATTCGTTTGAGTAGCCGGATTGTATGAATTAGGTGCGTATACGATTTGTTCGTCAATTGCGCCAATGAACAAAGGACATCGTTCAAACAAAGCTGTTCTTATTACTTTCAGTTTGAAACTATTTCGTTAGCCGTCATTTCAATTAACTGATTTGCCTGACTGTCTCTTTAAAGTTTACTCGATAAACAAGTGCGCACACTTTGTATATGAGCCATAGAAATATACTGGATAACGACAAAAAATTTCGATTTCTATAACAATCCATTTCATCGTGCGCGTGCTTGAATGATACATTTTATTATTCATGGACTGACAATGTTGAATGTTTGCGAGATATATGCAAATATAGTCCGGTTCGATATGAAGTACAAGATGTAAATCGTAAAACTTACCGTAACTGTTCTTGACTAGAGTTGTCCGCTTGATCGCCTTCGTCCATCCTTGAAATTCCCTTTGCCGTCAGAGCGCGCCACATAGACGCGCCATTGTACCTCGGATCTCGATCACGAGATTTTGTAGATTTCGATGCTTTACGCCACGGCACCCCCTGATAATGCTGAAAGCCATTTTTAACCTAATTACGATGAACCAATTACGCGCGAGATTTAAATTTGAAAATTGTCGGTTGTGAACCTTGTTCACCTTGCGCCCGGTCACATCGCAAATTGGAGGTATTCTACTTTGTTTTGAAGCGAAATTTCTGGACAACGAAACAATTATTTTTCAAAATAACTGCTTGGTTTAGAAGCGTGATAATTTTATCAACTGCCGTAAATTTATCGTTGAAAGATTCGTTGGAGCTGAGTTAGACGGCATTATTTGCGAGAAGGTAGCACGAGATTGGCTTGACAGTTGCCAACCTTTCCTTTATTCCCCTCTTCCGCCTCGTCGCCCACAAAACCTTGGCAACTTCAAACGTGATTTAAAGTCGTCTAGTCGTAAGTATATGGGTTAATTTCCCCTCTTATATGCTTTATTAAGTAGGCAGTTAGTCTGAACAGTAAATTTGATTTTCATGTATATTTCACGGTAAAAACAGTAAAGTAACAATGTTTATCCGACGGTTAAGCTAGCTGAACACCGCAGGGGGTAATGTAGAGTAGTTGTACTTAGAAGTCATATGTTATGAAAGAGGATATGAACAATTACAGGCTAACAGTATGTATTTTATGCGGTAAATAAATGAATTATAAAAAAGAATAGTAATATAAGTTAACTTATAACTATATATATATATATATATATATATATATATATATATATATATATATATATATATATAGTTCAATCTAATATATATATATATATATATATATATTCATAACTCGCAAACTGTATCTGGGCTACCTATGGTGCCAACCATTGTATTTCGGACATGCAAGTTTGTGCCATCTCACCCATTTCCGGCGGTAATGTCAGTGGCAAAAGACTAGAAAAGCGTCTCATTTTCAAAATTGGTACCATTCATCCTCACGGACTCAACGAACGTTTTTCTTTTATTTAACACCTCTGAAGACATTGTTTCTGTTTAGCAAGGACGGACACAAACGGCGTTTTCACTTTATATATTTATTTATTTATTTTTACTCTCAGCTCATTCTTTTTACACCCCCTCCTTCTTGCTCATCGACGGTATGAATAGCAAATGTCTTTCGCATCTCATTATTGATTTGTTATTGTTATTTTGATTTGATTGGCTAATTTTTCACATCTCATTATCAGTTTGTTATTGTCATTTTTATCTGATTGGCTTATTTTTGGTCACATGATTACCTTTCATATATAAGCTCGTTGTTTGTTTACACTCTTTACGTTTCTCTCTGACGAAGGGCCTTCGCTCGAAACGTTAGACTCCTACGTTCTCTGTTTCGGCAGTATATCTAACCTTACCATATTTCGATTTATAAATGATATATATACACCCTGTTAATAATTATTATGCAAATGAACAAACCTTCGATATCTCAAACAACGTTTAAGTTATCACAATAACAATAATACAAAATAAACTTTACATGATTGTTTTTATGTTGTGATATTCGGGTGTCATTTGAACAACAAACACTGGCCTATGTACCGTGTAAGAACTCACCAGCTGCGTCACAACTTGCGACACGTCACGATTCAATCAACTAGTGAGTGTTGAAGTCGCGTGTCAGCTGGTTTGCGGTTATATACTTTCCTACGTTGACAGGTCGACAGGTTTAATGTTCAGTTGCGCTTTTTATGTCGACACGTTGACAGGTCTAATGTTTTGAACTTTCTAATGTCGACCGGTCGACAGGTTAATATTTTTCGCTTTTCTTAGTCGACAGGTCGACAGGTTTAGTGTTTTGCGCTTTCTATGTCGACATGTCGACAGGTTTAATGTTTTGAGTTTTATATATGTCGACAGGTCGACAGGTTAATATTTTTCGCTTTTCTTAGTCCACAGGTTGACAGGTTTAGTGTTTTGCGCTTTCTATGTCGACAGGTCGACAGGTTAATATTTTGCGGCTTTTCTTTGTCGACTGGTTTATTTTTGCGACTAAAGCAAGCATGTTTTTGACGTTATTAGTTGAGTGTAAATGAATGATTCTGCTGGATAGAAACTTGCTTATTGTATCAAAAATTA